>PPNI02000030.1:0-118565 GCA_003707195.2 Phaffomyces antillensis
TATTCGAGTGTGGAAGATGGAAGATTTAGGAAGTTCCTAGAATATACTGGAACATCATGATTACTCTAGAATTAGTATATAAAGGGTAGTTAGCCCAGATTATTTTGTATAAGTTTATTTAATATAATTAACTACAGTCTTACTTATTTTGTTCGTATAGCGATGATCCTAGATAACAAGTTGGATTCCCTTCAACACTTACAAAGGCACTACCAAGAGTACAATTTGAAAAATTGAGAGATATGAGAAGATCATAAGAGTTGAGAGTCAAGACATTCTGGAATGAGAGAGGGTGTTGAAGATGTTGAAGAACATTCTAGAAAACCGGAATATTGTTGAAGTAAAGGTTTAGAATCTGTAGCTACTATACAAATGGAACATTCCAGAATGTCCAGTTACGTGTATAAAAGGAGAGAGGATCTCCTAAGTAGATTGTTTAGTGTAGTTGAACAAATAAGCTTAATCATGATTGATAGTAGGATATCGAGTTTACAACAAAAATTATTGTTGAAATGTCTTAATAGACATTAAAAATACTTATAAAGATCACAATTCATCTTCAATATCTGATAAAGCTTTCGTACCTAAATCATCTCTTGAATTTTCCAAGTTTGGCAGCAATTCTTCCAATTATTTAAAAGCAACTTGATGATATGCTAATAGAGCAGTAACGAATTCAACTAATTCGTTCAAAACAGAAGCAGATTTAACAGCTTATTTTAAAGTAGCAACATCATCTTCGTTGACAGCAGCTAATTCATCTTCTAAAGTTTCTGAAGTGAGTCTTAAACTTGGCTCCTTTTCAGGTTTAGCGTTCTTTAATCATAATTTAATCTTTTGTTTTCGACTAATTTTCTAGATTATCAGCTTTGGCTAAATTTGCCTCAATTGATTTCTGAAAGTCTGATGAACTTTCATTTGAGTTGATTTATCTTGTTCTAATCTAGCATCACCAATTTAAGCTTTTGACCTAATTGAGTTACACCTTGAGCAATTGAATCAAAAAAATCATCAGAAGAAGATTGTTGGATTTTTAACGCTTATAAGTTGGTTGCTGTTGATAAAGCATGGTTTTGTAGAAATCTGGTCCTAAAACGACTCTAATTGTAGTACCAATGATGGAAGCTGTCGAGCTTCGGTGGTGATAAACTCACAATAAGTAGTAACAAACTACTAGTATAATTTATAGCAAATTTGATTGATTATACAAATATACACAGCGGCTCATATAAGGAATTCATCTCCTTATATAGTTTTCTAGGGTGGCTGTTGTACCAAACATTCTTTCTGGAATCTTCTATTCAGTATCAAATCAGTCTTTCTAGAGATATCTATAAATCCGATTAATCCGAATTCCCAGACTTCATTTCTTTATTATAATCAATGAGTACTTCTAAATCATAACTATTACAACAGGTTTAAAGTCTTTGGTAGGATTCCAGGATTAGCTGAAGTGATGATAGTTTGAGCTTCTAAAATTGATTTAGCATTTGCTAATTTTCAACTTTTGCTGAAATATAATTTTTAGATAAACCAATAACTGATTCTTTCAATTGAGTTGGAGAGTCAGAAATTTCATTTTCATGAGCTGAAAGTAACTGACAGTAAATTATTATAAACGATTTTCAAAGTATTGATCTTTTCTCTAATTCAACATAATCTTGTGGTAATTGTGAGAATATATCATCAATTTGACCAGATCTTTCTTGTAATCGTCTAGTAGTTCTTTAAACACTTGGATTGAAGTGACTGGATAGCTTTTGCGCTTCTTTAAGACCTTCAGAAAGGCCTGATTGGACAGTTTGAATGAAGTTTTGGAAGAATGACATTATAAGATTAGTTCAGTTGATGTTAAATCTAATTATGGTTGATGATCATATCAATTTGCTAAAATAATTATTCTTTTAGGAACGTACCCATCTTTTAACAATAATTCAAAAGTTTCGAAGATTCTAACTAATGAAGTCTTGCTCTGGTGGTGTGAAATCATTATTGAATTCAGAGGGAATCTTCAAATTCCTTGATATCTTTGTAATGAATCATCTCTGAGTTGCTCGTCGTTGTAAATGGATTTGGATTTGTTTATTGATGGGACTAATTCAGTGACATTAGAATATGAATGTGGTGGGATTGATAATTCATGGAGATCATGGGGGTGAAAATGAATTGTGTGAAGTGCTAGTAGTAGGAATGCTCCAACTGTAATGAGTGATCTTTCTTATCAACTGATTTTTTCATTGTTGTGGGTTAAGTATAATAATATTAAATATTGAATAATGATGGAGTAGTTAAAACTCTTCATCCAAGCTTCCAATTAAGGAGACATTCAGATAATCATTCAATATGAGAACAGACACACAAAGAGTTGATGAAAGAACGCCTATGGTTATATTAGAGCAACTTAACCAGTTACTAATAGAATCATTCATGAACAACATCAGCGATACCACCTTCATCATTCTGTAACGTGGGATGAGACTCCAAAGAATACCACTATTTTAGCTAGAGATGGACCTATTTGAGTATATGGTGTTATTATTTTAATTGTACTGAGTGCTTAAGTGGTATCTCTTCTTATTCATTATTATTGTTGAATCCATGTGCCCATCTACTTATTAAGTTAAAACTGTGTGAGTCTTACTAATTTTCCGCCCATGTGAAAAATAAACCAACATAAACAAAGATGAATAAATAAATTAATCAACACTTCGATCCACTTCACTCCAGCCCCAAAATGTCACTTCAAGCCATCAAATTCGACAGGGAGAACTACAAACTATCCATCTTGGATCAATTATTACTTCCACATGCCACAAAATACATCGAGATCAACACCGTTGCTGATTCATTCAGTGCCATTAAAAAAATGCAAGTTAGAGGTGCTCCTGCAATTGCCATCGTTGGTGTCTTATCATTCATCGTTGAATTGAGTCATTTTCTAAATGGTGGCTTCAAGAGTCAGTATCATTATGATTTAACTAATATTGAAGGATTAAAGAAACAATTCATTCAAAGATTAGATTATTTGGTGTTAAGTAGACCAACTGCTGTTAATTTATCAAATGCAACCACTGAAATCACTGAAATCATTAATTCATCCACTTCAACCACTTTAGAACAATTATTCCAAGAGATTCTTAAATTTGGTATTGACTTAATCGATGATGATTATAAAAATAACGTCAAATTAGGTGAGAATGGTAAAGACTGGATCTTAAACGCTTTGGAAAATGATGGGTTCACTGGTGATTTCAGTATTTTAACGATTTGTAACACTGGGTCATTGGCTACTAGTGGATATGGTACTGCATTAGGTGTTATTAGATCATTATGGGCTCATGCTTCAACTGATTCAGATGAACATGTTAATAAGAAGAGTAAATTATCAACTAAATTAGCACATGCTTATCCATTAGAAACAAGACCATATAATCAAGGTGCAAGATTAACAGCATATGAATTAGTCTATGAAAAGATCCCATCAACTTTAATCACTGATTCAATGGTTACATATTTAATTTCTACATTATTGAAAGATCCTTCAAAACCACCCATCAAGGCATGTGTTGTTGGAGCTGATAGAATCGTTAAGAACGGCGACACTGCAAACAAGATCGGTACGTATCAATTAGGTTTAATTTGTAAACAATTTGGTATTAAATTTTTAGTCGTTGCACCAAAGACCACAATTGATTTGAAAACAGAACATGGAGATCAAATTGTCGTGGAACAAAGACCAGCTCATGAATTAAGAAACGTGAATGGTGGATTAGTCGATCTAGCTAATAATCAAGTCATTAGAGATGTTAATGGATTTGCAATTTCTGGATCTGTTGGGGTTGCACCTTCTGAAATTGATGTTTTCAATCCTTCTTTTGACGTTACTCCACACGAATTGATTGATGGGATTGTCACTGAAGATGAAGTAATTGTGAAAGATTCTAATGGAGACTTTGATCTTGAATCTTTGTTTAAATAGCCTACTAATTATAGAAATATAAGTATTACCCTCCCACTGTAATCTCATGACTAATCACTTACGTAAGCCGCATCGATAATTTCGCGGACTTTTCGTTGATTTTCATCAGGGGCGAAATTAAAATAGAAAAATTAGAAAATCAACACACCTTCAAATACAAACAAACATCAACAAAAGTCACTTTTAAAACCGTCTGTGTATTTATAAAACATCAATTGCTGCTTGAATTGCCCAATCCTCCATCCAGTTGACCCAAAAATACATACGCAAAGATGAGCGATATCCCAATCGAATTCACCGAGTTGACCGATTTGACTTCTTTAGGTATTAATCAACAATCTTTAGAATTCAGATCATTGACTTTAGAAAGTGATCGTTATGTCACCGTTAGAGAACAGGTCAACGGTGCCAACACTGTTGCTATTGTTGATTTAGCTAACAACAATCAAGTCACTAGAAAGAACATGGCTGCTGATAATGCAATTTTACATCCAAACAGATTCATTATTTCGTTAAGAGCAAATGGTACAACTATTCAAATCTTCAACTTAGAGACAAAGGAAAAACTAAAAGGTTTCACCATGAATGAACCTGTTATTTTCTGGAAATGGTTGAATGATGAACAATTAGGTTTAGTAACTGCTACTTCTATCTTCACTTGGAATATCTTTGATGGTCAACCTTCAACTGGTCCAATTAAATTATCTGCAAGACATGCTAATTTAAACAATTCTCAAATTATAAACTTCGTTGTCAATAAAAACTTTGATTGGTTCGCCGTTGTTGGTATTACCCAAGAAGAAGGTAGAATTGCTGGTAAAATTCAATTATATTCAAAACAAAGAAATGTCTCTCAAGCAATTGATGGTCATGTTGCAGCATTTTCAGAACTAACTTTAGAAAATGCGTCTTCTCCAACTCAAGTCTTTGTTTGTGGTAATAGAACTGCTACTGGTGGTCAATTACATATCATTGAAATTGATCATGATTCAAATAATCCTCCATTTCAAAAGAAAAACGTTGAAATTTTCTTTCCTCCTGATGCCGTTAATGATTTTCCAATTAGTGTTCAGATTTCAAAACAATATGGTGTTATTTATTTATTAACTAAATATGGGTTCATCCATTTATATGATTTAGAAAGTGGTTCCAATTTATTCGTTAATAGAATCACTACTTATGTCGTTTTTATTGCTTCAAGCTATAACAACAACAATGGTATTCTTGCTATCAATAAACAAGGTCAAGTTTTAGCTGTTGAAATCGCCAAAGATAAATTAATTCCATATATTTTGAATAAGCTAGCTAATGTACCATTAGCTTTATCTTTAGCTTCAAGAGGTGGATTACCAGGTGCAGAAAACCTATTCTTACAACAATTTGATACTTTATTGAACCAAGGGGATTATACAAACGCTGCTAAAGTTGCTGCTTCATCAGCTCAATTAAGAACTCCTCAAACTATTCAAAAATTGAAAAATATCCAAGCTGCCCCAGGATCAATTTCTCCAATTTTACAATATTTTTCAACTTTGTTGGATAAAGGACAATTAAATGAATTTGAAACAATTGAGTTAGCTAAGCCTGTTTTACAACAAGATCGTAAACAATTGTTCGAAAAATGGTTAAAAGAAGATAAATTAACTTCATCTGAGGAATTAGGTGATATTGTTAAGCCTTTTGATTTAAATTTATCATTAGCAATCTATCTAAGATCTCAAACTCATGCAAAAGTTGTTTCATCATTAGCTGAACTAGGTCAATTTGATAAGATTTTACCATACTCTGAAAAAGTTGGTTATACTCCAAATTTCATTGTTTTAATCTCTAATTTATTAAGAACCAATCCAGATAAAGCAGCTGAATTTGCAACTTCATTATTGAATTCACCTCAAACTTCGGAACAAATTGAAATTGAAAAAATTGCTGATATTTTCTTTAGCCAAAATTTCATTCAACAAGGTACTTCATTTTTATTAGATGCATTAAAAGATGATTCTCCAAATCAAGGTCATTTACAAACAAGAGTCTTGGAAATCAATTTATTACATGCACCACAGGTTGCTGATGCTATTTTAGGTAATGATATGTTCCATCATTATGATAGACCAGTAATTGCTCAATTGTCTGAAAAAGCGGGTTTATTCCAAAGAGCTTTAGAAAACTATTCTGATATCAAAGATATCAAAAGAGTTATCGTCAACAGTAATAGTATTCCTGCTGATTGGTTAGTTGCTTACTTTGGTAAATTGAACGTTGATCAATCTTTAGTTGCATTAAGAGAATTATTAGATAAAAACATTGCACAAAATTTACAAATCGTTATTCAAGTTGCAACTAAATATTCTGATTTAATTGGTTCTGCAACTTTGATCAAACTGTTTGAAGAATTTAAATCTTTTGAAGGTTTATACTATTATTTAGCTTCTATTGTTAATTTAACAGATGATAAAGAGGTTGTTTTCAAATATATCCAAGCTGCTGCTAAATTAGGCCAATCAAAAGAAATTGAACGGATTGTTAAAGATAACAACGTTTATGATGCTGAAAAAGTTAAAAATTTCTTGAAAGATGCAGATTTACAAGATCAGTTACCTTTAATTATTGTTTGTGATCGTTTCAACTATGTTCATGATTTGATTCTATACTTGTATAAACACCAATTCTTTAAATTCATCGAAGTTTACGTTCAACAAGTCAATCCATCAAAGACTCCTCAAGTTGTTGCTGCTTTACTAGATGTTGATTGTGATGAAAAAGTTATTCAAAACTTATTACAATCCGTTTTAGGCCAAGTTCCAATCAATGAATTAACTTCTGAAGTTGAAAAAAGAAATCGTTTGAAATTATTATTACCATTCTTAGAAGCTACTTTAAACTCAGGTTCTCAAGATCATGCAGTTTATAACACACTAGCTAAAATTTATATTGATTCTAATAACAACCCTGAAAAATTTTTGAAGGAAAACGATGCTTATGATACTATTGAAGTTGGTCATTATTGTGAAAAGAGAGATCCATACCTAGCTTACATCGCCTATGAAAAGGGTTTAAATGATGATGAACTAGTTAGAATTACTAATGAAAATTCAATGTATAAATATCAAGCAAGATATTTATTAAAAAGATCTGATCCATCATTATGGAATAAAGTCTTAGATGAAGAAAACATTCATAGAAGACAATTAGTCGATCAAGTTGTCGGTGTTGCCGTTCCGGAATCAACTGATGCTGAACCAGTCTCTTTAACCGTTAAAGCATTTATGGATAATGGATTAACTTCGGAATTGGTCGAATTACTAGAAAAGATCATCTTAGAACCTTCTCCATTTAATGAAAATCCTTCATTGCAAGGTTTGTTAATGTTGACTGCTATTAAAGTTGAACCTACTAAAGTTGCTTCATATATCGATAAAATTGATCAATTTGATCCTGTTGAAATCGGTAATTTATGTACTGAAGCTGGTTTAAATGAAGAAGCATTTGAAATTTATGATAAAAATCAATTACATTCAAAAGCTTTGAGCGTTTTAGTTGAAGATATCCTATCATTAGATAGAGGTGAAGTTTATGCTGATAAAATAAATACTCCTGAATTATGGAGTCAATTAGGTGCAGCTCAATTAAATGGTTTACGTATTCCAGAAGCTATTGATTCTTATATCAAAGCAGATGATCCATCTAATTATGAAAATGTTATTGATATTGCTGATTCTGCTGGTAAATATGAGGAATTAGTTAAATATTTATTAGTTGCTAGAACAAAATTAAAAGAACCAAAAATTGATGGTGAAATTATTATTGCTTATGCTGAATTAGGAAAGTTAAATGAAATTGAGAGCTTCTTGAATGGTTCTAATGTTGCTGATTTAAATGAGATTGGTGATAAATTATATGACCGTAAAGATTACAAAGCTGCTAAGTTATTATATTCTTCAGTTTCCAACTATTCAAAATTAGCTTCGACATTAGTTTATTTAGATGATTATCAATCTGCTGTTGAATGTGCAAGAAAAGCTTCAAACATCAAAGTTTGGAAACAAGTCAATGATGCTTGTTTAGAACATAAAGAATTACGTCTTGCTCAAATTTGTGGTTTGAATTTAATCGTTCATGCCGAAGAATTGGAAGAATTAGTCACTAAATATGAATCTGAAGGTTACTTCAATGAATTAATATCATTATTTGAAGCCGGTTTAGGTTTAGAAAGAGCTCATATGGGTATGTTTACCGAATTATCAGTCTTGTACACCAAATATAATCAATCCAAGACTTTAGAACATTTGAAACTATTTTGGTCAAGAATCAACATTCCTAAAGTGATTAGAGCTACTGAAAATGCTCATTTATGGCCCGAATTGATTTTTTTATATGCTCATTATGATGAATGGGATAACGCTGCTTTAACAATGATTGAAAAATCAGCGTCATCATTTGATCATTCTTCATTTAAGGAAATTATTGTTAAAGTTTCTAATTTAGAAATCTATTACAAAGCAATTAATTTCTACGTTAATGAACATCCTTCGTTAATCACTGATTTGTTGACAGTTTTGACTCCAAGAATTGATATTCCAAGAGTTGTTAGAATTTTCCAAAAATCTGATAATTTACCATTGATTAAACCATTCTTAACTAATGTTTTAGAAAAAAACAATTCTGTTGTTAATTCAGCTTATCATGATTTATTAATTGAAGAAGAAGATTTTGAAACTTTAAAGAGTGTCGTTGATGCCCATGATAAATATGATTCAATTGACTTAGCATCAAGATTAGAAAAACATGAATTAATCTTCTTCAGACAAATTGCAGCTCATTTATACCGTAAGAACAAGAAATGGACCAAAGCTTTATCCATTTTAAAAAGTGATCAATTATGGAAAGATGCAATTGAAGTAGCTTCATTATCAAATTCAAGTGATGTTGCTGAAGATCTATTAACTTATTTTGTAGAGACTGGTAATAATGAATCATTCATTGCATTATTATACAGTGCCTATGACTTAATCCATGAAGATAAAGTCATTGAACTAGCATGGTTACATGATTTAAATGATTATATTAAACCATATCAAATTGCTGTCACTAGAGAAAAATCAGAAATTCAAAAAAAATTATTAAAAGACTTCGAAGATAGAGAGAAAGCCAAATCTAACGACGAAGAACCAAGCTTAGGTCAACAAAGGCTAATGATCACTAATGGTGCTCCAATTAGTCAAGGTCTAGGATATCAACCAACTGGGCAAGGGTTTGGTAATGGTTTCTAAGTCTCCTGATTGTTGTTTTTAGAGATATATATTATAAAGTACAATTTGAATTTGATTTTTTTTTTTAATAAAATGATATTATGGGTTTAGAAACCGAGATTATTATCAACGTTCTTTGAAACATTACTACTGTTCAGTTTTTTCAAGAAGAGAATTTTTAAAAAAAAAGTTTTTTTTATATTATTATTTATGTTGTGATTTGAAACTTTATATTGTAGCTAAACATTAACCCTTAAGTATCTTCTACAATCATTAATGGTTTTCATTTAAATAATTTACGTTATTATCTTGGAATGATTCGATAGTTTTTATTTCCTCTTAAAAAAAAACTGCTTTTATTTAGAGCTATTGAAAAGCTAAATACTCCAAATCTTCATTATTCTGTTACGTATGTGTTTGCTGACCACAATTGCTGGCACACATCTCATTTATAACTTATAAATATGTGTAGATCTAAAACTGAATTGTTAGTCAGCTTAATTTTCGGCAATGGAGATATCAATGAATATCTATGAATTAATTCTTGTTCAACTCTCCCAAAAGTAGCTTAAAGTAGTGTAAAGACTTATAATAGGTCCATGAAAGTTTCAAAGATGTCAAATCTATCAATAAGATAAATCTCTTTTTTTCTCTTAAATTGTTTATTTCAAAACTATACAACTAAAAACATTCTCTAATTCTGCTATAATCTTCTTTTATCATTTTAACTTTTCATCCAAATTTTTTTTTTTCTCTAAAATAATTTATACTTAGTATCTATACATCTTTTTCTCTTAGATAACTCTATTGTTAATTAAATTTGTCTATGCAATCTTTTACTCCATCTCTTTCTGGTTTCTATTTGATTCACCGTCTTCATTGATGTTTCCTTATAGCATTTTTTTCCAGGCATGATCAGTCATGCAAGTTAGCATCGTCTTCATGGAGATATCCTATGTCACGTGACTTTGACAAGTATATTTTTTCAGCGAAATTTTCGAAAGAAAAGTTTGGCAACTTGGCCGAGTGGTTAAGGCGAAAGACTTGAAATCTTTTGGTATTTTACCGCGCAGGTTCGAGTCCTGCAGTTGTCGTTATTTTTTTCGCTAGTTTCTTTTACCAAGAAATATTTATTTTTTGAAAATCTCGCAATTTTTGCAAATTTTCGCGAGATTTACAGTTTGAAGGGATTTTTATAGTTTTGTTGCGAAAATTTTTCTTTCTTATTTTCTTTTTGGCTTGGCGGCAACTGCATGTTTAAAAAAAAAAAAAAAAAAATAACAAAACCGTGAAAATTGGAAATTTTGAAAAATAAAAACAAAAAAAAAACAACGACACCAATTAAGTTTACTTCTAATTACACAAACTGAAGATCAAAAACACAAATTATTGGAACTCATCATCTGATTTATAGACTTTACTAAAGATCAGACACTCTTATCAAGTCTACTTCAATATTCAATCTTCTCTTATCGTGTAAAAAAAAAAGATTAACATAGCCTTCAATTTGCCAGTTTATATCATTGAAATTTGATAACAGACTCCAGAGTATCTTACTAGAAAAAATATCGTTATGAGTATAGGCCAACAACAGTTCAGCGCTCAAGAGCAAGAATTAAACCAAACAACAGCCAACACATGGTTAGCGATTGGTGCATTTGCAGAAACTTTAGGAGATGTTGATCGTGCAGCTGTTGCTTATGACTCCACTTTACGCCATGACCCAAATTCTTTTGAAGCTTTAACTTCATTAGCTAATCTATATCGTTCAAGGGATATGTTTGCTAAAGCTGCAGAGCTTTATCAAAGAGCATTAAGTGCTAAACCGGATGCTGGTGAAACTTGGGGACTTTTAGGTCATTGTTATTTAATGTTGGATGATTTACAAAGAGCTTATGCTGCTTATCAACAAGCTTTATATCATTTAGATAATCCAAATGTTCCTAAATTATGGCATGGAATTGGTATTTTATATGATCGTTATGGATCTTTAGAATATGCAGAAGAAGCTTTTAGAAGAGTTTTACAATTAGATTCCAATTTTGAAAAAGCATCAGAAATTTATTTCAGATTAGGTATTATTTATAAACATGAGAATAAACTAAGTCAAGCATTAGAATGTTTTAAATATATTTTATCAAATCCTCCAGCTCCATTAACTGAGCCTGATGTTTGGTTTCAAATTGGTTCAGTTTTAGAACAACAACGTGATTATGAAAATGCTAAAGATGCTTATCAAAAAGTTTTACAAACAAATCCAAAACATGCTAAAGTCTTACAGCAATTAGGTTGTTTATATTCTCAACAAGGTTCATCATTTCAAGATGCTGAAGTTGCATTAAGATTATTATCTCAATCTTTAGAAATTGATTCTTCAGATGCACATGCTTGGTATCATTTAGGTAGAGTTCATATGTCAAGAGGAGATTATACTTCAGCTTATGATGCATTTCAACAAGCAGTTAATAGAGATGCTAGAAATCCAACATTTTGGTGTTCAATTGGTGTTTTATATTATCAAATTTCTCAATATAGAGATGCTTTAGATGCTTATACAAGAGCAATTAGATTGAATCCATATATTAGTGAAGTTTGGTATGATTTGGGTACATTATATGAGACATGTAACAATCAAATTTCAGATGCATTAGATGCTTATAAACAAGCAGATACATTAGATCCAAATAATCCACATATTAAGGCAAGATTAGAGCAATTGACTCAATATCAAAAGAATGGAGGACAAGGAGCACCACCACCTCCACCACCTGGTCCACAAGGACCTCCAGGACAATTAAGAATGGCTGAACCTCATATTCAACAACAACAATTACAAGCTCAAGCTCAACAACAATTACAATTACAGTTACAACAACAACAATTACAAGCTCAACAGCAACAGCAGCAACAGCAACAACAACAAGGTCAACCACCACAACAATTGCAACAATTGCAACAATTACAACAACCTGGTCAGCCTATTCAACAATTACAGATGAATAATCCATTCCCTGTCACACCTGCACCTCCTGTTTCAACAGCCCAAATTCCAATTGCTGTTCCAAATAATAGAATTGACGAATCTTCAAAAGCTTCATTACAAGCAAATTCATTACCAGGTATCAGTAATAATTCGAGTACACCAAAAAGAGAATTAGAATCACAAGTTCTAGAAAATAACAAAAAGAGTAAAATCAGTTCTGGTGTAATTTCAAGCACAAGACCTAAAGGATTAAGTGATTTAATGTCTCAAGAATCAGAACCAGGACAAGTTCAAAAAGGTTCTAAATCTGAAATTGTTAATGTTGGCTCTACCCCAGTTAAGACTGCTCAATCTGTTGATGTTAAACCAGTTGAAGATACTGTCCTTGAACCAAAAGAATTTAAAGATAAAGTTGAACCTACTGAAGAATCAGTCGTTAAACCAATATCAGAACCTGTTGAACCGATTAAATCTGTTGAATCTGTCAAAGAGACTAAAGAAGCTAAAATTTCTGAAGTAGTAGTAGACTCTAAAAACCCAGAAATTCAAGAGATTAAAGAATCATCAGCAAATTTACCAATTCCAGAACCAGTTGAAGAAGTCAAAGAATCAACAATCAAACCATCACAAGACACATTGAATCAATTACAAGAAGAATCTAAAGAAGATGAAATCGAAGAAAAGAAACCTGAGGGAAAAGAAGCCAGTAAACCAATTGAACCAGTTGTTAGAAAAATTGAAGAAGATGATGAATATGATGAAGAATGAATTAAAAAAAAAGAAGACTGAAAAAAGCTATTTTTTTTTGTTAATGTAAAATATAAACAGAATATATATATGTAAAATTAAATAATGTACAATGTAATGATAAACACTAAGTCATTAACTCAATGACGAGATTCATATATATCAGATGAATGTATTTTTTTTTTTCTCATGAAATTGTTGAAATATCGACAAAATAATGAATTAATAACGGATTATGAATTTATATAATAACGGATGATAAAACTGTAAGAAAATGGATAATAAAGGAATAAATTAGTTGCTGGATGAATTGATATATCAATATTTTTTTACTTTCATATTTCAACTGTCTTTTCTAAAAAATCTTTAATCTGAAGTAATATTTCTTCTCTTACTGAATCAGGAACCATTGCTATAAGATTAAATGTTAGTATGAAATAAAACGCACCACGTTCAAAAACATTGAGAGACAACAGACAACACTTGCTAAAACTTCATCTAATAAATGTGATTCAACATTATTATAATAAGTGATGATACATACATAAAGCTCTTGGTTCAATAACAGCACTAATCAACTCAAAACTTGGATCCTCAGACTTATTTATCTCATCTATAACATAGAGTTAGTACACATAGATCCTGAAAAATATGATAATGTCAAAATAAAATACCCACCATTTGCCAATTTTTTAATATTTTCAAACCAGTTGGATTCAGCCAGTCTTGATTTCAACAGTGATGAGATTCGATCATATTCACCACTCTGGATCAATTTTTGTTGAATCTGTGCTTTCAATGCGTTGTTATTCTCCATTATGATGACTCCCATTGAATGATAAGAGTAAGAGTAGTAAATTTTTCGCATATATCTATTAAAAAAATCAAAATAAGGAATTACCAACACACACACCATGAACTGCACACTTAAAACAATAAGAGCATCAACACTATTAATCAGAACAATGAGCACCAAACGTCCCTCCCCAAGACTCTCCAAGATCATTTCCACCGAACCTCTCTCGTCAAATGAGGCCAAATGGACAAAACTATCCAAAATCACCTATTGTGACCCACTAGGAAGAACCAGGATTTGGGAAATGGCATCAAGACCAACAAGGCCTTCAGGGTCCCCCGTTGATGCCGTAGCCATTGTTGCCATACTGAAGAAGCCAGAGGGCAATGAGATTGTGCTGCAGAAACAGTTTAGACCTCCTACTGGTGGTGTTTGTATCGAGTTGCCTGCTGGGTTGGTTGATCCTAATGAGACTGTTGAGAGTACAGCAATTAGGGAATTGTACGAAGAGACAGGCTACGTTGGTGAGATTGTCAGTAAGAGCTGTGTCACTTACGCAGACCCGGGGTTCTGTAACTGTAATTTGATCATTGTGACTGTGGAAGTTGATGTGAAGGATGAAAGAAATAGGAATCCAGTGGCTTTATTACAAGACGGAGAGTTCATTGAGACTTTCACTGTGAAGTTGAGTGAATACGAGCAGAAGTTGAAGGAGTTGAGCAGTGAGGGTTACCTGATCGATGCGAGGGTCCAGAATCTGTGTGAGGGAATGAAACTGAGCAAGTTGTTGTAGTTTGTCACACTATATAAAGAGATGAGATGAGCTTATATGAAAAAAAAAAAAAAAAATATATAAAATTTTCTTGATACTAACATATATATATATATATAAGTAACGAAAAAGAAATGGAATTTCTCAAGGACAAAGACTTCAGAAAACGTACAAAGGACGCTCTTCGTGCCCTCGAGACTCACTCTAATGGGACCTCGAAACTCCACCTGATCATCAACACCACCAACCCTTTAATCAAATCAAGAGACCACATCCAACGACTCATACCAATCACACATAAAAGTGAATCATTCGACAGTAAAAGAATCCTTCTGATCGGTAAAGAGAACAACCAATGGAATAACTACAGACAACTACTGCAGCCTTTACTGGACGAATGCCAGAACGTTGAGTATATAAACATTAAGAAAGTTAAAAGTGATAAATTTTTCAAAGAGTATGATTACATTGTGATGGATTATAGAATTCAAAAGAAGACTTCCAAGATCCTCAATAAGAAGTCATTGATCACAAATAAGAACATTCCGTACATCATCAAACTGTCCAACGTCTCCACCATCGATGATGACAAGAAACAAGACGAAATCGATTTGAGATTCATCAAGGCACAGTTGAAATCAATAGTTAATAACGTCTCATTTATATTACCAACAGATAACAATTTAAACATCAAGATATATAATTACAACGCTTCAAAGAAGTTGAAACCGGATCAAATCATGGAAAACATGGAGAATATCATCAAATTTTTGGTTGATAAAAAGAATAAAGACATCACTAATTGGAAATATAACCATAAGATCAAATCAATCCATTTGAAAACAGATGAATCAATTAGTTTCCCAATTTATAAACCAACTATATAGAGATCCCAACTTGACTCATCCCGAAAGAGGTTGCCATTCTCAGACTTTGTGCACCGAATGGGAAATAACTGACAGTGTAATAAATAACAGATATTATTTCCAATACACTGGCAATTAACGTCAATATTGTAGACTTCATGAATGCACTGAAATAAATGGTGGCAATGACACTCCCGAAGAAGAACACAGTGAATGGCAATCTGTCCTTACTGGTCAAGTGCTTGAAATATGCCACTGGACCCTGATAGATCCCAAACGAGATGACAAAGAGTAACGAACCTAACGACCATAAAAGACCAAACTTTCTAGGATTCAAAGCCAATACAGGAAACAACACAAAAGAGATGGTGAAACAGGCAATGGACCCTAAAAGACACGCAAAGAAACCGATGAGTCTTTCCACCCTCGAGAGTTGGAACCATGACGGTTCGACTGTCTCTGTGTCCTGATTCGTTAATGGTAGTCTGTTGTAGACGTCGTTGGCTGTGCTGTTGATATTGGCCCCGATGTTGCCGAAGAAGGACTTCGTGGACTCAGCCAGCGAGTCTGCGCCCGGCCTGCCACTCCACTCGTTCCACTGGGCTCTCAGATCGGACATTCGTGATCTCAGTGTGTGTTGTATTAAGTGTGTGCTGTATTACATAAGTATACTGGGTTTCTATTATTGTCTATTGTTATGATCCACATCGCTCCCAACCCACCCGAACATCTCCTGTCCTTCCCTGTTTTTTTTTTTTTTTTTTTTTTGCCCTTCATGGAGAAAAAAGACAAAAAAACTCATCCAAAATTCACTAATTTCCAACAACAAACTCATCTTTTCAGATAGAGCCAGCCGTTTCCTGCTCACCACTCCACTACATAGCAGTCACTGTATCCACACGAAATCCACTCCCTTTATCCGCGTGAAAATACACCGAGAACTCATTAAGAATATCACTGTTAAATAAAGAAGTATAGAGGAGAATTATAATGACTGAAGACTTCCTTAAATTCGAAGACGATAAACTCAACATCGATGACCTCAACTTCAACATCTCCAGTGCAATCCCAGAGAATGAACTGCTTGATTTCAACTATGAAGACAACAATAATCAAACTCACAATAATAATAACCAAAACGTTCAAATGAATAATAACATCAATAATTCATTCATCAACGATAATCTCAACATCAATCAATCAAACCATCACTTAGACCCTTCTCAACTAAATCAATCATATGACTCAACATACTTCTCTCCAGTTAATTCCCCCTACACTAACCCTATCCATATCTCATCTTCTTTACAACCCCATTCAATCCATTTATCACAATCTTTCAATAATCCACGTCAAAATTCAATAAGTAACTCATTGTCACATTCAAGAAACGACTATGATAATAATCAAGGAGACCTGGTTGATTCGCCAATTTATAATAATCTAAACAATGTTGCCACATCTGCTTATTTTAGTCCTTCCAATAATCCATCATTAATCAACCCATTAATCCAAACTAAATCCAATTCAATTCACAATAATAATTCAATGACATCCCCTGGCTCATTTAATGATGCACTAAGTCCATACTCTTCATTTGACCCATCTTCTTTCAAATCACCAAGAAGTATTGCAGCGTCACCTATCCCGAGTACATCTTTTAATGGGTCTTCAAGTCTTCCTAAATCACAATTAAGCAAAGAGGATAAATTGAAAAGAAGACGTGAATTTCATAATCAAGTCGAAAGAAGAAGACGAGATTTAATTAAAGAGAAGATAAAAGAACTAGGGTTGATTGTTCCACCTTCATTATTATACATTGATGAAGAAGGTAAAGAAGTTAAAGCTAGTAAGAATGTCATTATTAATAAAACAGTAGATTATGTTGTTCATTTACATAAGGTTATGAAAGAACAGGAATCAAGACGTGAGAAATTGATTGCTAAAATCGAGGAATTGGAATCATCATATCAAAATTCAACTTCTTCTAATATTTCAAATGATAACTCACCACAAATTAAACAAGAATATCATCAATCACTACAGCATCAACAGATTATAAATTCAAATAACACTTCACAGCAACAAACACCACAATGGGAATCCCCATCTTTCGATAATAGCAGTAGCAACAACAATAATAATCATGAACAACAGAATCTAGAATTTGACGTTGATGAGTTCTTAAAAGAGCATAATGAAACTTGGGACCATTCCAATATTTGAGTGTTCACTCTTCTTTATTATGATGATTTATGACTTATTGATTATGTCTATATATATTTAATGATTTCTCTGTGATTATGTAATACATGTTTTTTTGTTCTTTTCTCTTTAAACTGGTTTTTGTTTTTGTTTTGATTTCATGCAACAACACCAACAAATAATCACCAATGAACGATCCACTGAAACCGCGTGAGGAGCACGACTCACATGAGTTCTACGCTGACTTGCACTATGAGGACCCACTACCCATCTTCATATCCCAAACACCAACCATTCACCACTCCCACTCCCATACTCATTCCCATACTCATACTCACACTAATTCATATAAACCAATTAATTTAAATAAGCCAATTTTTAAACAGATTCCTAAAGAGATCCTACCGATTCAAAACAGAAGGATTCCACAACGTGTTATGAAATTAGGCTATAAATCAACCATGCCTGTCTTGAAACACACAACAAGAAATACAAATATCACTACAAGTTTAAACGGAGAAGAATCAGATGTTTATATCAGAGAATTAGACCATTTGTTGGATAATGATATTGATGTTTTGAGTGATATCTCGCAGAATCAAATAATGTTTAAATCTTTATATGATATGGATGAACAAGATAATTATATGTTGAAATATTTACAAGATAATTATACCATGGATGATAATGATAATGAAATAGGATTTGGTGGATTGACTAATGAAATATTTGAATGTTGTTTAACGATATTAGAAAATGAATGGATCCAATTAGAATTAAAAATCCCACCGAAATTAAGAACTGATAATCATAAAAATGATTCAATGAACCCCAATTTAATTAATCTGAAAAATTTCGTTAATTTATACGGTTCTGATGATGGAATTGGATTAAATGAATCAATTGATGATCAACCATGTTCAATTTGTAATGAAACTGAATGTGATAATTCTAATGCAATAATATTTTGTGATGGTTGTGATATCGCCGTACATCAAGATTGTTATGGAGTTTTATTCATTCCTGAAGGTCAATGGCTTTGTCGCAAATGTTTAATTAATAAAAATAAAAAAATTCAATGTCAATTCTGTCCAAGTTTGACAGGTGCTTTTAAACAAACACCTAATGGATTATGGAGTCATGTTATTTGTGGATTATGGATTCCTGAATTATATTTCGCTAGTATTAATCATATGGAACCAATTGAAGGAATTGAATTGATTCCAAAACCTCGTTGGAAATTAAATTGTTATATTTGTAAATTGAAAACAGGTGCTTGTATTCAATGTGCAAATAAAAATTGTTTCACTGCTTTCCATGTTACATGTGCTAAAAGAAGTGGATTAATGATGGAATTAAAGAAAAAAGTACAAGGTGCAGTGTTAGATAAATCATCAATGGTTTGTTATTGTGATAAACATGGTCCTCAGGAAAACATTGTTGAAATCAAACAAAATTTGATTAAGACTAAATTATATTTTGATTATTTAAATGATTTGAAATTGAATCATCATAAACATTTCAAATCTGAATCTTCTTCGACAAATAATCAAAATAAATGGAAAACATCAAAGGGAACACCAATTGCACCAAATTTTTTCATTAAAATTGTAGACTCATTTTTAATTAAATTTAAAATATCAAATCATGAAAAATTATCACAAATCCTTACAAAATATTGGTCAATGAAACGGGAAATTAAAAGAGGTGCACCTTTGATCCGTAGGGTTAATGATACAATCACTGGTGGTGATCCTAATGAAATTCCATCAAAATTAGAATTCAGTAGAATCTTATTGAATGATTTAACAAAATTAAATGATATTAATGAATCTATTATCAAAAGGGAAGAATTGAAACTAGAGAGCTTGGAGATCATGAAACAAGAAATTGATTTGAGTTATTTCAATCATATTAATATAATTAAAAAAATATTAACTAAAATTTTCAAAATTGATTCATCTAGATTTTTATTAAACTTACCAATCGATAAAAATTTAGATTATATTAATTCAAATATTTTAAATTATAAATCAGTTGATGAATTAATCTTAGATTTGAAAAAATCTTTTGATGATGTTGAAAAAAGAAACAATGTCATTGAAATTAAATCAAAAAATAGAATCCTTAGAGAGATTTCAAAAGATTTTGAAAATTTTACAAATTGGAATAATTTGATCACTGATAAATTAATTAAAGATTTTAAATTTAGTGGATTGGATATTGAAAATGAATATAATGGAAGGGTGCTATTATTTGAAGAAGGTTTAAGTGATGTTGAATGAAGTTAATAATAAAAATCATTATTTTTTAAATATATATATATTTATATATACAAGACTATATACACACAAACCACCGCATAAATCATTTCTTCTTATTAGCCATAAACTCATTAATCAACTCAGAAACACCACAATTATCAACAATCAATTCCTTAGATCTCTCTCTAATGATAAACTCAATTGAATTCTCATTATCAATGAAGTTCTTTAACGTATTCAACCTTTTTGATTTCTCCTCCTTCAAATTCTCCAAATCTCTTAAAACATACGGATCCAGTCTCAAATCAACTTCTTTACCATCAACACCACCATCACTACCTAATTGATCTACTTCATTACTTTGACGTTGTAATTCAGCTTCACAAACTTCCAATCCTTCAACTCTTTCAATCCATGACTTAATCAACACCTTCTCCACAAAATCTCTACATACTTTCGCCTTGTCAAAGACATCTTCCCCTATTTTTAATCTTTCATTATGGACCAATATTGAATTCAATCGTTGTTTTAAAACATCATCACTTAATGATCTTGATAATGTGAGGAATTGACGTAATCCTCTTGTTGAAGTGCAGAATGTGGCAGGATTGCTGATTTGTGGAAGGGTTGGAGGTGTTGGGTATTCGGTGGATTTGGCTGTGTCGTTCCAGAGTGACATTGTTTATTTATTTGTTGATTGAGCAATAGGTGCCACTCTCTAGTACTGGATTTTTTTTGATATTCTTTGTGCGTTTACGTAATATATTTTTTTGCTATCTATCGTAATAATGACGATACTGGAACTACTCATCAGTACTCACCACCAAAACGAACACATCGTATGAAACAATGAGATATAATCCCACTGTGAGAATGTACATTTTGTGAGAAAAAAATTTTGCAAGAACTGATTATTCAACTTAGCATTTAAAGATTTATAATAATGTTGTACCGACGGTACTATAATTTGAATATTTTGGTAGTTGTATAATTTGAAACTCATTATAGATATCGAAATTTTAATTGATTAATTACATGTTTTAAAAGTTATAAGTGCAAATATTATAATGTAGTATGTTTGGTAGTTTATATTGTAATAATGTCAATAAAAATTGAGTAAAAAATATAGTGTAAGTTGATTACGAAATAAATCCGATGATGTTTGTTTAAATTCTTGAATTATTTACTGAAATGGACCATGTTTGAATCATTTTGTAGGTGAGTCAAATGAATTAATTTTTGTTGAAAGACTTTGAAATTGTAACTTATATGATGGGTTACTTTTTAAATTGTAATTAAAATACTTGTCTGGTCATTTTAATCAGGTTTACTGTTCGATGTTTGTTTGTTTAAGGGACCTGTAAGTACAGTTGAACTTTGGGTATCTAAACTAAATAATTAATTATCAGGAAGTGGTTTTTCGTTTATTTTGTTTAAAGTTGGTTGAGTATTGTTTGAAGATTTGTGTGATTTATTTTTTAGTGAATCAAACTATTTGCTACAGTGAATTTTGAATTGTTTCCTATCTTCTTGTTTTGAGATATTTGTATTTGTTGATAAGTTGAATTGACGTCTAACAGCGAAAGATTGACATTTAACATATGATGCTATTCCTTCAGAGTTACATAAGGAGAAAAGTTGTATTGTACTTGAAAAAATCTGTTTAAATGACGTTTGTATTTTTCAAATGTTTTGTCATTATTCCATTGTACAATGAAATTATGTATAGATGGGATTCCTGAATAATAAGTCTGAAAAGGTTTATATAAAGGACCCTTTCAGAATACATATTTTGACACTACAGCTTTAAGTAAATCCTTTTTATAAGAGAAAATATCCACTTCTTTAAGTCCCCAAAACTTCGATAAGAAGACAAAATCACTACTATTTCTAGCACCATGTTTCAGAGAACGGAGTTTAGGTAATGTTAACATAATTTGCCCTGGGGACTGAGAACAATTTTGTGTCAAAAATCAAAACTGTATAAAAAATACACTCTTTTTGTTACAC
The DNA here is from genome assembly GCA_003707195.2 of Phaffomyces antillensis. Classification (NCBI taxonomy): domain Eukaryota; kingdom Fungi; phylum Ascomycota; class Saccharomycetes; order Phaffomycetales; family Phaffomycetaceae; genus Phaffomyces; species Phaffomyces antillensis. The sequence goes on from PPNI02000030.1 coordinate 21,869, forward strand.
TCTAATAAACTCTCAAATAACTCGAATTAGATTTATATCATTGAATCATATCAGAATTCAAGTCCTTACTCTCACTTTAGATAGATCAGAGCTAAAAATGTCACTTGCCCAATTTAGAACCTTGTTCTTTGATGTGTTAAACTCACAAGATGCTACAATTCCAAATTGTGAGGTTGAAAAAGTGTTGAAGGATGAGACAACGGCATCCTATTTCCAGATTTTCATTGATGATACAGTACCTGAATTGCAGTTAGAAGCCAGTGATAAGGAATGGCCACCATCAGTAGATCAATTCAACCAGTTTGCTCTGAAATCACATCGTTTGTTTCTAAACTACAATATCTCAACGATTGATAATCCCTCATTTTTCACAAAACCTAGCCAGACATCTTTCACTGTTAGTTCAACAGTTCTACAAAATAGAAAGAGTACGAGGGATGTTTGGCTTAGGTACTTCCCTATGATCTATTTGGAACCAATTTTAAAAAAACCTGATATTCCTGTTGATATAGAGTTAATTCGAAATAAAGAACAGGAGATTCAAAATTCAAATGATCCTATTATTATGGGTAGGCTTAAATTATATAAGTCAATAAAAAATATCAAGGACTTGATAGAAATACAAAAAGATCTTAATAACACCGTGGAGTTTAGAGAAGCAACGACTGAGGATGCAATCATTGACATATTCAAGTGTGTTAACAAGTGCTTAGATGAAAACACATTGAAAGTGTCTAAATCAGGAACTTATCATTTCCCAGATATACACTACCAGCTGCATAACATAAGCAGATCTTTATGCGCAGACATTGTGGTTGGTAATGAAGATACTGTAAATTTTATATTCGAATGCAAAAAGTTTATAACAGGAACCAAGAATATGAATAATATTTTTCAATCAATTGCTCATAATTTGAAGAGGTTGGAGACATATGAAAACGTTCATTCACAAATAGTTACTTACATGTATCTTAGAGGGGTCAAAAATGGTGTGTTGACCGACGGGGTTCATACCCAAATTGTGAATATTGACGTTTCATTTCATGAAAAATATATACATTTTGATTTCAAAAGATCAATTGAATTACTCAATAATGAAACGTTTAAAATGTTGGTTAATCAGTTGAAGTTGACAGGTGGTATTTCTGCAAAGGATCAAATAAATGATTATTTTAACATGAACCAAAATTTGTATGATGATTTAGCCAATAAATTAATGATTCTTAATGACCATAGCCATTCACAGGGTAAAGAAGAATCATTGAAACCAATGAAAAAAAGAATTATAACTGAAATGGTTTATACAGTTTTAAACTTTGATACAGAAGAAAATTATATTCAACGTTTCCAAGATTGGTTAGATAATGATGAAATAATTGTTCATCTACAAAATGTTCCACTAATACCAATCAGTTTAGAAAATGAAATAAATCAGAAGTTTAGAACGTTTCAATTATTACACAAAACTTTACGTTTACAAAATCTTGATATTACTGTTGATGATATTAAGAGTTATAGAGAAAAATTAACAATAATGTTCAATAGATGTTTAAGGAAACCATCACGCTCACTCTTCCCAATTCCAGAAGCTGATGATGAACAAAGCTCAGGATCGAGTCATTTAGATAATTACTCCAATAGTGATAGAACCAATCTGTCTAAATCCATAAGAACACTTTCAACCAATCCATCACAAAATTACTCAGAATCTGAAGGTAATCCATATTCATCATCTTCAAATGACATTGGAAATAATAATTGCCTGATTAATCTGGAAAGTAACATTCCAAACAATGTTGAAAATCTAAATCAATTATTTGGTCATGAATTGCAAGAAAACACTATTGCAAATACCTATAAAATCAACAAGGATACTCTAATAAACACATTTCCCCAACTAGAAAAATTATCACATATGATTCGAGAAGAATCAATTCTTAAAATTTATGAAGATATCAACATTAGAAATTTTTTATCATCATATATCTCAAACAGATTTGGAAAAGAGATTGAAGATCAAGATGAACTTGATGAAGAAGTTGAAGACTGTTTCAAGAAGGTTAAACAGAACTTTAATACAGAAATTGAATGTTTGGTGAAAATCAATAATTGTAATAATAGGGTCAATCAAAAGGATAAAATTCCAACAGCCAAGATGTTAGCATTTGGTAGTTTCAAACTTTATAACAACAGTGGATTTTATATGAAATTTCCGAAATTCACAGGAAGTTATATTTTACTAGATTATATCCAAAGTGGTTCAGTTCAATTAAAAGAAATATGTGATAAAGGAAGAAAAACTCAAGACTTGAAGGAAATCAATAACATCAGAAGCAATTTGCAAGAAAGGTTTATTGAAATTAAAGATATTTTATCAAAGCTTCAAAGACTAAGAATCAAACATGAAGATTATTTAAGACTTCAAAACTATATAATCGATAAAGATGATCATTTAAATATCATCGATTTTGGTTTAGCTAAAATAGATCATGATTATGAATTAGATGAAGACCTTGAGACGTTGAAGAAAAGACTTGATGAGTTTTATGGGGTAGAATCGTTTGATTTTTGGTGAATATACAAATATTTCAAGATGAGCTCAATTATAAACGATGTATTGCTATTATGACAATAAGTGCACCCACCTCTTTGTGTAGATTCATTGATATCAAACCCTCCTGACTCACTACAATTCAAATACTTACTGTTTGATATAAAAGATATAAAAAGAATGTTTTTAGTTGATTTAATCTGACAGATGTTAATTACACTCTTCTTAATTTAGTATTAATTTATCTATAAACCGAATTTAGATTTAACTATAGATTTAACTAGATCTTTTTTAGTATTGGAAATAGTTTCATTCATAGATTGACTGGCGGCATTAGCATAATCATTAAAAGATTCCTCCATTGAATTAACCCCATTTTGAAAAGAATGTAATATCGATCTACTAGGATCATAACCTCCATTGTGTCTTCCCCTGACTGGTTTATTATACGAAAATTCATCAGATCCCTGACTTGATGGTTTTGATGTGGTGATGTTTCCCTTTGCGAATTCTGATTCTTTGTTTTTAGACTTTGGCCTTTTTTCACCACCGATTAATAAATCTAAATCATGGTGTGTTATCAATGTTGTTCCCTTGATCCATTGTGCTGTTCCTATCGTTGGTCTATATGGTATCCTTAATCTTTCATTGAATAAAGTGTCTGTTTCTAATTGATGTAATTGTTTACCCGTTCCTAAAATTGAAATTAATTCAGTTTCAGTTTCATTAATCCTAACTAATATATCGCCCGTTGATAAAACGGAACTAAATTTAGCATAGTATGGGTTGAGGTGAAATGGTAATGATAATGATGCAATTTCCTTCAATTCTGGATTTGATAAGATTTTAATTGTATTATTTGATAATAATACCGGTATTATTGAACTGTATGGATTTGATGAATTAGTATTTGTTGGAATTATGGAAACACCAACTGATAGAATTTCATAATTGAATAATTTTGAACTTAGCTTGTTCTTTCCAGGACTGATTATTCTGATATCTTGGCTTGAATTTAATAATATTGTACCATTAATTAAAATACCATCTGCTAATTTATTAAAGTTTTCCATATTTGCAATCGATGGAATTCCATTATCTGATCTAAATGGTGTGATATCATTGATTCCAACATCATTCGTTTGTAAGACTTCAATCAATTTAGCTGTGAATCTACCATTTAATTCAGGTAAGATTTTAAAAGTGTATAATTCACCTTTATCAGAACCACCGAATAATAATATACTTGAATAAGAGTCGTCACCATATGCCATTATTGAGAATTCTAAACTTGTTAATCGTCTAGATGAACCAATGGATGAAGATTTTATAATATTATCATTGAAAATAATAGCAGGGCCTCTTCTATCAATTATGATCAAATCACCATTTTGATATGAAATTGCAACAAAGCCAATGTTACTATTTTTGATGCTTGTGACTTTCCCTCTATTACCACTAATTAAACCACAAATGGGCATGAAACCTTCTTTAATATTTGGAATTCTTGAAGTTAGATTTATCAGTTTCCCACTTTGTAGATTCAAACTCCCCATCATTGATTCTAGGCTTTCTTTTTTATTAACGTCGAATCTTTTATTAATATCAAATTTGAATAATACGACATCTCCATTAGTTAAACTTATTGCTAATTCTGCATTTTCTCCAGCAAATGAAACATCACTTATTGGAATTTCTTGACTTAAACCTAATGCATCAATGACATTGACATCAATAACTGAAGAGTCGTCTAGTTCACCATGTGAAGCATCCCATAATTTAACATATCCATTTGAATGACCAGTAATTAGAGCTGAAGGAATTTCATTTGTTCTTAATTGTTTCTTTACAGGAAATCCACCTTTCAAAATATTCTCCTTCCTAGAAGATTTGGAGATCATACCTAGCCATTGAGTTCTAGGAACTGAAACACATCTAGTCACTGTGGTTTTAGGGTTAATCCAAGCTAAACTCTGAGGGAATAAAGAAGATTTATAAATGTTTGAAATTTCAGGAAATTTTATTATTTCTAATTCACCGGATGTTAATATCAATAATAAATAATTTGGATTGTCCCAATCATTGAAAAATGGTGTCTTTGTATCAATTGCAAAAAAATTATAAATTTTGGAATTATTGATTTGATTAGATGTTGGAATAATAAATTGTTTCTTTGGATTTGAATAATATTTACCCATTTTTTCATATGATGTTATTGAATAAGTTGGAGCTATTCCAAAATTCATATAGAATAATTTATTATCTTCACTTAATATCAATAGTGTAGTATCATCATGATTATCACCAGTCAGCCATTTGATTTTATCAATCTTCGTGTTCAAACCTTCAGATACAAGATTTGTACTTGATGATAAATGAACATTAACGTCGTATAAGTTTCTAGCTGTTATCAATTTCCCAGTTAATGCATCCCAAAACACAATTGAACCATCTTCATGAAGAGTTAAAACGTTTAATGAATTAGGATGATATAAAGCTTCTTGAATCTTAGGACATCTTGGAGTTGCGGTCACTAGACCATCACCACCTGGAGCATTTGCAGGAATTTCATAACGGAACGATAATTTAATTTCATTAGTTGATAATGAATAAACTAGAGCACATTGAGAATATGAGACTAATATTGTTCCTATATCTCTTGGATTATATTCAATTGAAACAACCGGAGATGATCTATCTTTAGGAAACACTTCTCTTTGTAGATTTTCAATGCCAAAAGAAGTCATCATTCCTCTATCTATATCAAAACATAATAAGGTACCATTAGGCATACCTAATAATAACCAATCTAATGTTGGATCCGATGCAATTGCACTTGGTTTACCAGGCGCCAACACCGAGTATAGTAGTTGCTTCTTCATCAATGAAAACACCAAGATAGTACCCTTATGATCAACAGCTACTAGATAGACACCTTTTATAAATTTCAAATATTCAACAATAGCACCATTGGCCAACGTGAATACAACTTCAACTTGTTGCTGTCCATAAACATGGATCTCATGAGCGCTTGTAGCCATGGCCATAAGACTCTGAACCGGATCATAGGCGACGGTTATTGGTTTACCAGCAACACCATATCTACTCAACTGTGATGGTTGTTAGCACTTATAACTATTATCAGACGTATCCAAATACTAACTTCATCGATCCCAAACATTTTCGAGGATACGCCACTGGACAGATCGGAGACCCCGACAGTCTTAACGGCATTGGACACGCTCTTCAGCTTTCTCTTGAACATTGTGTCGATTAATGGGCGTTGAAATACTGAGCGTTACAAGTAAATGAAATTGCCAGAGTTACTGAAGAGAGGGTTGATTTGGTGTGCGGATGTTTCGAGTACTTCAATAATTGAGCCCAATTCACACAAACTAAAACTAAATTTACACAATACAAACACAGCAAAATGAGCCTGAGCAACGACAAAGAGAACGAGGTACCGGCAGCAACAGTCGTAATTCAACAAGATGCACACTCCACACTGATAACACTCGACGAATACATCAACAAGGCCCTTCCGTATCATTTACAAAAACAATTGAATATACAATCATCAAGTTCAAACTCAGGATGGTCATTCACGCAAGGTTTATTGATTGGTCAACTAAGCGTCATTGTGGTGCTAATATTCTTTATTAAATTTTTCGTGTTTAGTGAATCAAAGACAACAAATGATAAACTGAAAGAATTGAAGAAAATACCAATAATCAAACATAAAGAAACTCTAGAAAAATCTAAAAATGAACAAGATATCACGATTAATTCCATCTTAGAGAAGACCTATTATAATGTGGAGACCCACTCTCCTGAATCGCTAGACTGGTTTAATGTCCTTATTGCACAAACGATAAATCAATTTAGAAGAGAGGCATTAACATCAGATAATATAATTAATTCATTGAATGATTTTTTGGAGAATGCAGATTTGCCAGATTATTTAGATAAGATCAATATTCTTGAATTAGATATTGGCGATGATTATCCTATTTTCTCTAATTGTCGATTGAAAAAAAATTCAACGGATTTAAATAATTTACAGGCAAACATAGATGTTGATCTATCAGATACACTAACATTAGGAATAGAAACTAATTTATTATTAAACTCTCCAAAACCGCTGACAGCAATCTTGCCTGTCCAATTAAGTGTTTCAATTGTTAGATTTTCAGGTTGTTTAACAGTTTCACTGATTTCAGATGAAGGTAGTGAAGATAAAGGTAAAGGTACTGCATTGATGTTTGCATTTTCTCCTGATTTTAGATTGGAATTTAGTATTAAATCATTGATTGGCTCAAGGTCAAAATTAGAAAATGTTCCCAAGATTGGTAATTTGATTGAAAATCAATTAAAAAATTGGTTTATTGAAAGATGTGTCGAACCAAGATCTCAAGTTATTAGATTACCAAGTATGTGGCCCAGAAGAAAAAATGTCCGAGAGAATAATATCCCAGAAGATGATAATGAAAAAGAAACCAAGTAAATTCAATGACACTAGTACTCTCCAATAAATTCAAAAAAATATACGTAATAATGAAATATAGATAGAGTCTTTTATTGTATCATATATTTTCAAATCTCACCAACTGACAAAATCCGGAGGACAATTATTTATTTCAATATCACCATCATCATTCACATCACTAAATTCATTCGAACAATCAATTCCTAGATTTTTCAAATATTCAATTTCTTTATTTGATATTTGTAATTTATCTTTAGGTAACCAGATTATTGAATGATTATGTCTAAAACAATCTTCATAAAAAGTATCATTAAACAAAGTTTTTTCCTTTAATGGAGCAGAGACTAATTCATTACTTTCAATATGACTAATTTCTTCATTATCATTCTTATGTTCCTTTGAATGTAATGTCATTGGTAAATTTTTACTTAGTAAACTTCCAAACATTCTTTTGATTTGAATTTGTGAAGTAACCGTCAATATCAATAGAAAGAACATTAATAACGCATGATATAAAGAATTTGATTCGCCATTTTCGTTTCTAGTTGATGCAAATATACCAATCAAACATATTTCTAAGAAATAAACCCCAGTAAATAAATGAAATATTGCAGTTGGATAAAATTCACCATAAGTTTCTGAATAATTTTTATGACTAAATTGATATTTGATGGAATATTTAAATGAAATTAAAATCAAAGAAAATGAAATAATTATGAAAACCAAAATCAATGGGGATAAAACACTATAAATTAATCCAATTGTAGCCAACAAAGCAAAACTTGAGTATAACGCACCAAATTTATAGCTTGGTATATTTGATAATCTTTCAAATTTTGATCTTGAAGTCGAATCAATGAATTTATATACAAACTGATTCATGAAAAACCTATAGTTTTGTAATAGATTATTACCAAAGTATGAAATCCCTCTAATAATAAGATATGAAAAGAAGAAGTTTGAACATTTTGGTAAATTATTTGCTAAAATATGAGGTATTGAAATTGGGTTGTGTAGTAATCCTTCAATAATTATTGTGAAACCTGAACTTATAGTAACAACTAAGAATAAATGAATGAATAAAAACACAAACATCCATCTTTGAACATCTAATTCAATTTCTGCTCCTGTTCTCTTACCTTTTATAAAACTTATAAATCTTAATAAAGTGGAAGCAAATTCCATTAAACATAACAAGAGTATAACTGATAATAAATTTGAAATAACATCAGTTATATAATCAGGTAATAGTCTCAACCAACTTAATAATGGGATCAATCTACTGATATAGGCAACTTGAGAAAACATAGTGACAAATGAAACAGGTATAACCCATAATAATATCAATAAACACCCCAATAAATTTCCAATTAAAACTCTAACAAAAACAAACATATTACTTTCAATTGAGAGATTTTCCCATATGATATCCTTTGGGTTAATTCTAATTAACGTTCTATTTAGATGATTTAATTTATTTGAGACTTGAATTTGATTTAATATATTAGGATGTAATGAATCTTCAAATTGAATAAAAACTTTATTATATTTATGATCATTCATTGGTCCAGATTCTCTCAAGATTAATCGATTTCTTTCATTCTGTAATATATGGTAATTATGGATATATTCATTAGCCGTAATTGCTAATTGTTGTTGAAGTGTATTATATTTAATAACTGGAATGAAATTATACTTGAATTTAACATCATAATTTCTCAAATCTCTTATCCAACTTTTAAATTGATTTTTTTTCAGTTTTGTTGATAGTAGTTGATTTGATTTATCAGTATAATATTTATTTAAAATCAATTCAGTTTCCAAATATTCAATTTGATCTCTTAGTTTCAAATGTTTTCGATAAGTTTGTTTCAAATCTCTATAATTATAAACCAACCAAATATTTTTAATTCTAACATCCGGTAAAATACTAAACAACCTAGTTAATTCTCTTTTATCCAATAATTTAATAGGGACATTATCAAATAAAATAGTATTTGAATGATCTCTTTCACTGATTTTGGATTTCAAGTAATCTTTATTTTCAATCAACCATTTATTTTTGATTTTAATATAATTTAATAATTCATAAATGACCAAAGAATGAAACCAAACAATTGAAATGATAACCATTGTTAAATGAATGCACAATCTTTTAGAAAATTTAGGAGAAATATTAGTGATTGAGATCTTATCTAGTCCCTCCACCGTGGGGATTGTACCATTTGTGAACACTATTCTATCCATTTCAGTGTATTTGTCATACCCACTTGAATAATTAACAGGTATCAAAACAGGGATATTGAAAGCTGCTAAACCAGTGAATAAAGTCAATATGAAAGTTATGAATCTCAAGAATAAATACGAGTCTAGTCCATATTTTTGATACTCATTGATTGGTAAAAATACAACATGAATAAACCAAGATAATAAATTATCCTTTAATGGGGGAACTTTCTCATCATCAGGAACATAATAACAGTTAGGTTGATATATGCTTTTGAAGTGGTTTCTAATCAAGCTGAACACAGAAACTTGACAAACCCCATATATTAAAGTCAATGTTAATGACGTTATAAAAGTTTCAAATGATATACCATATTCCTTTTGAGCTAAACCTGCCCTTGACGAATTTATGATATCTATAAGGTCCAAGAATTGAGCAGATTGTGTATCATTCAGCAAAGACATTAGCAAAATTTATATCCTTAATTAGATATCACAGTGTATTCTTTTTGAGACTGGTGAGCTATATTGGAAAGGACAATCAAAAATTGTGGTTTGATCAGTGTATTTTTGTGTCAGATAAGTTTTCTAATTAAAATATTTCATAATGTGAAGAGCCATGATTACGATGCCTAATTTCAGTGACTTGATTGAGAAGCTGGAAGTTAAACGCAGAAGAATGGTATTTTATCAATCTCTTTGAAGTTGTTTATTATTTGGGTTCATTATATTGCCAAATTCGGTAAGAGCACATAGACGGTGATAAAATAACAATAATACATTCTCAAAAAAAAAGGTTCGTTGTACACATACAGTTGATGAAAATGATTAATAACTTTCAGCAAGTGAAATAATCGCAAGACACTGTGTTGATTCAAGATACCTTTTGTCGATTGAATGAGGAAAAAACGTGTACAGAATTACATCACGATTCCAAGATTTTAGTGTATTTCGAAAAAAAAGCCTAGCTGAAAGTAAGTTATAACTCAATCATGACTATAACCGATTATTTTATGCTTACTCCTGGGTCCAATCTATAGAATATTTGAAACTAGCCAGTATCTTTCTGGGAAGTCAATTGAGAAACTATTCTTCCATTTCGAAACAGTAAGTCATCGCGCAATGTGAGATAAACGTTATAAGTGTTGTGATAGCTTTAGGCTATAGCCTGTTACCCTTTATGGTAGTATAATTAATAAAAAAGGGTCCTTGATTTACCTAATGAAAAGCGCAGTAATTTTTAATTTTCTGTACGCGATTTGGTGGTCTAGGCTGTACCTTAGACCTGATCAAACTCCTTTCGTCAAATACATAGTAGATTCGTCATTAAAGAGAAGCTAGTGTCACTAAAGAGTGTAAAATCGACTACCTTTGATTATCATCTTTCTCGACTCTCCAGCAAATGAAATTGATAGAACAGGATTTAATCATTGCGTGACGCGTCTCACTGATCAAAAATTAATTGTTCACCTACAAAATGCTCAGTCTAAAAAATATTTTCAAGAAAAGTGAAAATTACGGCTGGTTGAAAAAATTATTTGGCTCAAAAGGGAAATAGCAAAATAGAAAAGTAAACAAAGACACTGAATGCGTTAAAGAAAGAGATAAAGCCAGATCAACTATGTACAAAAAGCCTATTGAAAGTAATTTCTAACCACTCTACTCACTCTTCACATCCTCACAAACTCATCCGTTATCTAAAATTTATTGCAAACTTTCCAATTCGCTCACTAAAATAAAATCAGATTAATCTATTTTTAAAATTCCGATTAGTAGACGATCAACGGTTTATTTTTAGTACGAAAATTGAAACGCGTATAAAACAAAATATCATTTGACCTTTCAAATTTGGAATTACAATTTAAAACTGTAGTGTCGATTTTCTATTTATATATAAATAAACATTTCTCTAAATTGTGGGTCTTTGTCTTTTCACAAAAGAAGGTTTTCACATAATTTGTATAATACTCCAAAACTTATACAAACCACAAACCACATTTCACCAGATAACTCATAGCATTATTATTATATCACAATGGTCTCATATAGACATGCTCTCCAATCACTAGCATTTCCATTATTGGCATCTGCTAACATCGTTGCAAGTTGTAATCCCCTGTCTTCAACTGCTTGTGCACCAGATCCAGCATTAGCCACTTCATTTGCTGAAGATTTCTCAGAAGAGTCACAATGGTTTAAAGCTGTTTCTTATCCTGATAGAATCAAGTATAGTGATGAAGGTGTTGAAATGACATTGAAGGAAAGATTTGATAATCCTGCTTTAAAATCAGATTTTTACATCATGTTTGGTAAAGTTGAAGTTAGTTTTAAAGCAGCTCCTGGTACCGGTGTAGTTTCATCATTTTATTTACAAAGTGATGATTTAGATGAAATTGATTTGGAATGGTTGGGTGGTGATGTTACTGAAGTTCAAACTAACTTTTTCTCCAAAGGTAATACTTCAACTTATGATAGAGGTGCTTATCATCAAGTTTCAAGTCCACAAACAGAATTCCATAAATATACAATTGATTGGACCAAGGATGAAATCACTATTTATGTCGATGGAAATTTAATTAGAACTATCAGTTCTGATAATCCTTCTGGTTATCCACAATCTCCAATGTATATCGCAACAGGTATTTGGGCAGGTGGTGATTCTTCAAATGCTCCAGGTACCATTGAATGGGCAGGTGGTCCAACTGATTATTCTAAAGGTCCATTCTCAATGTATATCAAGAATGTCATTGTTACTGATTACTCCACTGGTTCAGAGTATGAATATACTGATCAAACTGGGTCATGGACTTCAATCAAAGCTGTTGATGGTGAGGTGAATGGTAGAGAAACTCAAGCTGAAAATGATTTTGAAATTTTGGCAGCAGGTGGTCAATTACAAAGTACTGCAACTCAAAAGAAAACTTCATCAGGCTCAAGTGTATCCGGTTCTTCAAGTTTCTCATCATCAAGCTCTGAATCTTCAAGTTCATCTCATGGTCCATTAGAAAGTTCAAAATCAAGAGTTAGTACTGTTTATTCATCAAGTGCCTCTTCATTGATCAGTAGATCTGGAAGTTCTTCATCAAGAAGTACAGTTTTAACATCAAGATCTGAAACTTCAAAGAGTATTGATGCTTCAACCGGATCATCATCTGAATCTGAGACTTCATCCGCATCCTCATCCTCGTCATCAGTTAGAAAAAGTTCCAGTTCCATCGCTGACTCCTCAAGTATTAGTACAGGTTCCATTAGAAGTACCATGACTACCTCATTAACTTCTTCGTCATCAACTACATCATCTACATCGTCGACTGCCTCTATTGCAACTGCTAATAATGCATTTGCTTTGAATCTTTCCATCGGAGAAAGCGGCTTGAAAGCACTTCTGATGAGTATTGCAATGACTTTAGGTTTGATTATGGTCTAATCCTCAATCAAGCATTCTTATCAGTTATTTAATGAACAAAATATATTTACGTCTTTAATCTTCTTAATACCGTAGTGTCTGTACCAAATATCAGAAAATTTAAATTCATTCTTGAGAATGTCAATCAGAATAAATTAAACTGTAACACTGTTTAAAATATAAAGATGGCATTAGGAGGCTTATTTGGTGGTTCAACGACTCCAGCAGTCACTGCAACCAAAGTGGAATCAGGCAATGAACTAAAAGAAAGATTAAAGGCCCAGATTGCCCAAGAATTAGCTGTTGCCAATGCAACTGAATTAGTGAACAAGATGACTGAAAATTGTTTTGATCAATGTTTGAAAGCTCCTTATGATACTAATCAAGATGTATGTATATTGAACTTGAATGTCGATGGTTGTCTAAGCGTGGCTAATTTTCATGGATATATTATTATTAATACGTATTTCATGATCATTATCTTCATCAATCATCTAGCAAGCCATGGATTTGTTTATCTCCATAATACTAACTTCATAAGCAGGCCTGTGTCAGTCAATGTCTTGAAAAATATATGAGAGCATGGAACACTGTTTCTAAATCATACATTCAAAGAATCAAACAAGCTAAATAGAGATCTAATCATCGTTGAAATCATGGAATTTGGAGTTGTTTAAAAGAGGAATAGAGACTCAAAAAGAATGTAGATAGTATGATGAGGGAAGCAAAGTGTTGTATATAACAAAATAAATTTTAAAGGTCATAATTGTATGACCCAAACTGTAGAAGTTATTTATTATCATCAACGACCGAAAATTTCATTTACTCAATGATGAACAAACTCTTACAAACAAAACAATATCAGCAATGATCATGACAACAGTGGTGATAGTAGGTGGAGGGATATCAGGAATAAAGGCCTCACTAGAGTTACAACGTAAAAAAATCCCCTATTTATTAATCGAGCCTAAAAATGAGTTAGGTGGTAGAATTAAAACTGTTGAGGGCATTAATGGGAAATATGACATTGGAGCAAGTTGGTTTCATGAGACGTTAAGCAATGAATTGTTTGAAGAAGAAGTAGCAATTGGTATGAAAAGTGATGGAGTGGAAGGTACGAAGTGGCACTATGATGATTGGGTGAAGACGGTTGATAACAATGGAGTCGAAATTTCCAGCTCATTGAAAATTGATAACATCACTGAAGAAATCTTGAAATTTGTCGAATTACACCATCAAGAGCACATAGACCAAGAAGATGAGTCGTTATATGACACAATAATGTCATATTATACAATACATGGGTATAAACTCACGCCATTACAAAAATCTGTATCTTTTAATAGATTAAGGAGTCTTGAATTATGGCATGGCTTTGATTTCATGAGATTGAGTTCTAAGTATTCCAGTATTGATAATTTTGGCAGGGATGCCCTTGCTTTAAACTATGATGTTATGTTGAAACGTCATGTTGATCAATTAGATAAAGAGTCTATCAAATTAAATAAAATAGTTAAAGAAATCAAGAAAATGGAAAACGGAGAGTATAAGATCTCATTAAATGACAATACATCAATTCAATGTGAATATGTAATTGTCACTGTTCCTCAATCAGTCTTACAAATATCAGATGTCAATGATATGGCATACATTAACTTTGAACCAAAAATACCTGAGAATATAACTTTATCATTATCGAAAATTCATTATGGTTCATTAGGTAAAGTGATATTCGAATTCAATAAATGCTTTTGGCCAATAGATTCAGAAAGAATATTAATGTTAAGTGAAACTCCCTCAGACTATGAAAAATTTCAATTTTCTCAACCTTTAAATATAAATGAATTCCCATCATTGATATTGAATTTTAAAACTTCATTGAATAAGAATTCACTAGTGTTTCTAACTCAATCTCCATTGACTGAATTGATTGAATCTCTCAACAACAATGAAATATGGGAATTGTACAAACCATTGATCCAAAAAATCTCAAATCACCAAGAAATTCCAAATCCAATAAATCAAATACATTCAAATTGGTCTAGTGATCCATTTCAAAAAGGTTCATATAGCGGCTGCTATCCTAATGATGATCCAATAAGTGTTGTCGTTGCATTAGAGCACGGATTTGGAAATATTAGATTCGCTGGTGAACATACCATTTTAGAAGGTGCTGGATGTGTACATGGAGCCTGGAAAAGTGGGATAAGAGAAGCTGAATATGTGATTAATAATATTAATGAAAGATCTTAACATTGTATTGGTTAAGGGTTATGTCGTTCCTAATTGCCTAATTATTTAGCTTATCTAAGGTTAAAGTTACCTAAGGTTAAACTTACTTTATTTGGTATTCAATTTCAGTATATTCATCAATTTCAGACTATAATCTCAGGAGTATAAGAACCCTCAGAATCCCCCAATCTGGTGTATAGTTCCTTTTACTTAATCTACGCTTGTTTTATCAATCGAGAGTCAACTACTAGCTGTTGTAACTACCTTTCTGGTAGTTACTGAATTACAAATATTATTTCCTATATCTTTGTCACTATTACAAATTTGAAATATATAATAACCATAGTTGCTGGTTCAAGGTAGTAAGAATGGGAATTTCATGATATTTTAGATTTTAGTGTTTGAGAAAAACATTACTATCGATCATGATTTTTGGAGCTTGAAGCTCAGTTGAATCATGGTTTTTTAATTTGAGTATATCAGTATATTTTTAACGTAACTAGTGCGAGCCAGTTAATTGATTATGATCAACTGTAGGAGGTGAAGGCTAGACCAGTCTCGAACATTCAATGCTCAAGAGTCAATTATAAATATTCTCGTATATGTCTTACATCATGTCAGTAATAAGTATTTAGACGTAAATGATATACTACACTAAATACAGTAAGATTTTGGATTGTCCAATAAGAACTATATGGAGAAGAAGTAGGAATTGTCGAGTATATATGATCCGACTGAGATGCTCGGATGTAAACACATGCACTCTTCACCCATATCTGACATTGACACAAAAAATTGAGAATAAATCCTCATTCATATTTATGATTATATGATACGTTTTTCACGTTTCTTTATGATTAATGACTCATATAACAATCAGTGAATCCTCCTTTGATAAATGGTGTGTATTAGTTTCTATTCCCGATAGCAATGAAGATTTCGCTTCCAATTTCAATCAATTCAAAAACAAAGCTGAAGAGTTTCAGAAAGAAGGTGATGAGGAAATTTTTAGAATTTACATTGAAGCTGCGAAGGTAGCAACTGAGAAACTATCAGAAAAAAACTTGTCAGACTTTTTATCCTCAATAGAATCAAAGAATAATGAGTACAGACATAAGTATATATCTGATGGTTCTATTGAATTGTTCTACCAATATTTAAGAAATTCGATTGGTACTGATACAAATGAAGCTTTAGATCATGAATTAGCTAAATTGTTTATGGAAAATCCTCATATTTTGGTGAAGAAACCCCAGGTAATGCATATGGGGATAGAATTAGTGAAAAGTCTCATGTCCCATGGTGAGGTCTATTTCAACTTAACCGATGACATGAAAAAAAGAATTCATGAATACATACCATCAGAAAATTCTTCAAAGTTGTTTTCAAGATTTAGTCGTTTAAGTTGTTTTTTGAGCTTAAGCTTTTCAATGAAGGATTACAACCATATTTTCCTTATTAAAAATATGTTATTATTGTTAAAAAACTCTACAGCTATAAGTACACATGTTGCTAATCCCAAACCAATCTGGTTAAACTCAATCAACTCAGCATCCGTTAAGATGAATGATAATGCTAATGAAAATGATGTTGATAATATTTTTAGAATATACTACAATATTATTCTTATGTTCAAAAATTCTGGTGATCTTGATCTTTTAGGAGATTATATCGACGGATTAAGATCTTTTTATTTTCATAAAACCAATCATTTCAATAGTCATCAATTGAAATATAACTCAATTGACTCTTATGATTTATCAGAAGTTCAGGTCAAAAATTTGATCAAGAGAAATTATTTAAATAAGATTGAAGATGTTCCTATAATTGTCGGAAATACAATGACAGAAATTGAATTCCTTGAAGAATCAAAGAATCAAAGTATGGAAATTCAATGTTCCTCAGTTTCAATACCTTACAGCAATTCATCATTTCCATCAGGTATAAGGCAAAAACTGAATATACCAGATTTCCAGATTCGAGGAAGAATGATTATCGAAGATGCAAATAGTGAATCAGACTCAATAATTTATGAGATTCCGATTGGTGTAATTGAAGTAAAGAAAGTTATTGGGATTGAAACGTTAGTTTTAATTACAATGAAGTTTTTAGAAGCAACACAAAGAGATCCAAATATTTTAAATGAATTATCAATAAATAAAATCCCAGATAAGGTGGTTAAAATTTTCAGTCTAGTTAGCTGCTCTCAAGTACAAGTCCGGCCAGATTTTACTACTATGTACAACGTTATCAGATCAGGACTTCTTTTATTAGATCAGGCTTTGAAAGAAACCTTAATTGCAGGATCAAATTCAACAATAATTACCAATGGTGAATCATTGATCTTAATTGATCTACAAACTGCAGAAGAAGGTATCCAACAAACTATTCAACCAATTCCGCTTATTTTCAATGAATACAATCCGTTACAATTCTTTTTCATTGGAGTTTGCATAAATATTTTAAATTTAGAAATAAAATCAATAATGGAAACAAATCTATATACAGTTCTCCACGGATACATTTTAAAATGCGTTCAAAATATATCATCGGGTGGTATTTCAAACATTGCTAAAGAAGAAAAACTAAAGGAATTTAGAAAAACTGTCTTGTTGAATATAATTTTCTCCACAAACGAATGGAATCAAATTTTAATATATTACCAAAGAATTATTTACCTTAAACTTTTATCATTTGGAGGAACTGAAATTAAATTGAGCGATTTGGGTTCATATTATTATCAAAACAAAATTTATTTGGAAAAAGTTGGTAATTTCAAAAATAAAAATAACTCCCATTTTGCTAGATTAAATAACGATTTGAAATCAATTATTAATGAAAAAATTATTGATATAAAGGAATGGCTAAAATTAATAATCACACAAGGAAATGAAGCAATTACAGATTTGAAACCAGAAATTTTAACTGAACAACAATTTAAAACTACATATGTTTTGTTAGAAAACTTGAAAGGAAAAGTTCCACTTAGTACATATTCCAACGTCAACTTAATCGTCCAAAAGAGTGATGATTCAAAAAGAAAAATTTTAAAAATTTTTGATGCATCGAGATTCCCAACTACTTCAAAATATTCCATTAAAGAAGATGAGGAAGGAAAATATGTCAAACTCCGGAACTTTTTACCAGTTTCAAGTAATATTGATAATAGAATCAGATCATTGTTTTGTAATTCAGAGGGATTGCATGAAAATGAATATGAACTATCGACAATATTGAAAATCACTACAACTAATAATATTCTAATCTCAATAAAATCATTTTATCAAGAATTAAGCTCATATTTATTAATTTCGAATGAGTTCAAAGATAACTATAAAGAGTTTATTACTGATATTGTAAATTTTGGATTATTTGTCAAAAAATCAGATACAGCTGTCATAGAACCTATAAAGCAAAATTTAGCTTGGTCAGAAAAGGATATCTTTGCAGAAGGGCTGTTCCTAATTACAGATGAAATCATTTCTTTAAATTATTCAGATATCAAGAATAAAGTTGATGTTAGGTCGATTATTGCAAATACATCAGAAAATTTGCATAAAATACATCAGATCGGCATCATCCATCAGGATTTGAGCCCTTCAAACCTGATTCTTACCAAAGAACTAGATTCCTATGTCATCAAGTTTATTGATTTTGGCAATTCCATCTCGTTGAAAAACTATTCAAAAACAGGATCCAATAGTTTCAAAAGACGTAACTTAGGTTCTGCAGGAAGTTTGGATTCTATCACCTCTTCCCTTCTAACTGATCTCACTGAAGAAGATGATAGGGATCAAATGAAGATAATTTTTAAACTATTACAATCAGATTACAATACATTATTTAAATCTTTATCATATTTGTTTGGAAATGATTATGATAATTCTGTTGAGTTTGGAGGTTCTATTAAAACCAAAATTGACAATGAGATTTTAGAAATCAAAAAATCAATCATTGAGTCAAATAGCCAAAGAAATATATAATATACTATATTATAATATTGATAATATTGATTTATACCCGCTAGTGTTAAAGTTCTATTATGATATATAATATTTGTGAGATGAGATGACGTAGTTAGTAATCTTGTGCTTTGGTATCTAGTAAATCTTCAAAATTGAAAATATAGTTCTGATTCATTTCAAAAATACAAATTATAATTATTCGATATGAATTACAGTAATTTGGATAATACTCTTGATGACTATAGTGTGTCTTATAAATGAAAAGATCCAGCGAATTATAAACATTCATTAAGTTCTATTTATTCTAAGAGCTACAAAAGATTATTATATCTGATCCATTTGACAAATGAGCTACTGTATATTTATAGCTTAACTAGGACGTATGAATATTGATTAATTTAAATAACTGAATAAACACTTATTATTATAAGGCTAATATCAAAATAGATCTTCCCATAAAACTTTCTTTCTAACTGCATTGGAAAACCCCTCATGATATTTGACCCAAATCTTTATATTTGTATTCATTTTCTGCTTTTTAGAAATCTTTTCATTTTCTTCTAATTGAATGTATTGATTTTTCAAGTTTTCAAAATCATTCAACGTGTTAACTCCATTAATTTCTTGATGATTTCTTTTCAGTGATTTATTCATTTGTAATTCCTTTTGAATTAATGGTAATGTGAAATTTTGTTTAATTAATTGGTTCTTAGTTGATATTTTGTCATATTTTGTTAGCTGTATGAAATCAGGGAATGTCTTGTAAGTATCATTATAGTTTCCATCTTTTTGTTTGTTAATGTATAGATTCAATTCATTAAACAAGACTGCAGAATTTTTAACCTTTGACATATTTAAAACATGATTCTTTTTATTTAATTCAGGTATCATTATCAACTCTAAAAACGGTAATAGTTCTAAACTGGATGAATTTATATTAAAATTAGACTTTATATCAGGTGATAATTTAGCATAGACTAATTTAATTAGATTTTGATTAATTTTCAAAGATTCGATGAATTCCCATTCTGATTTAATTTTCAAATTGACATTGTTTGAATCATTAAATAAATTGAAAAACTTCATTATTGGTAATTGATTATAATTAACTAATTCATATGAATTGAAATCATATTGAGATCTTGAAATTAGATCACTGAAATATAACCAATCTGAAATAATGGAAGGTTTTGCAAGATTAATATCTTGATAATGTGAGATTGTATAAGTTTGAAAACATCCATTTATAATCTTA
The DNA here is from genome assembly GCA_003707195.2 of Phaffomyces antillensis. Lineage (NCBI taxonomy): Eukaryota > Fungi > Ascomycota > Saccharomycetes > Phaffomycetales > Phaffomycetaceae > Phaffomyces > Phaffomyces antillensis. Next base: position 41,990 of record PPNI02000030.1, read on the forward strand.
TCATAATTCGAATTTTGATTATTGATTAAATTTAATAAGTTGTTGAATTGAACCTGATTTGATAATCTTGGGTTTTTTTGAAACGTTTTAGAAACTATGGAATACCATGATATCTGTAGATCCTTAGATTGATTATTCTTATTATTAGTGTTGAATTGCAAAATGTTCAAGCAAGATCTTATATCAAAATTAGTCAAATGAATGATTTCATTTAGTTGTTGATTGGAATATGTTAGCTTTTCTTTAGAACAAATAAATTTCAGTCTTTGTTTTAATGATTCTTCATCAATGTTTCTAAATTGAATAACTTCAGAACTCATTCTTAATTTCTCTAAAGATGGGATATAAACATCATTACAAATTGCAATTATTGGTCTCATTAATAGATTCTTCTTGTGTTCACCATCATTTTCAGTCCAAAACTTACTATTATTAGATTTCATAAATTTAGCTAAAACTTTTTCATCTTTACTAATCAGATCATTTAATATTTTAATAAATCCAAATTCAGAAGCACCATCAATTTCATCACAAATCAAACAAATCGGTTTCCCTGAAAATGTAATTGATGAAATTGAGTTTAATATTTTATCTTTAATCTTTTGACCTGCTCTTTCATCACTTGCATTAATTTCCATGACTTCATATCCTAATTGTTTAGCAATAACATGTGAGATAGTAGTTTTACCTATCCCTGGGGGTCCATGAATCAATAACACTTTCTTATTAGGTCTACCAAATACATCAACGAATTTATTATTTGGATCATTTGTATCATCTTTATCAATTGGTTTTAAATTCTTATGAAACACAATCTTATCCCATTGTTTCAACCATTTTAACAGTTTTCTGTTAGTTGATTCATTACCAACAAAGTCTAAGAAGTTATTAGGTCTCCATTTTTCAGCCCATAATGAATTATTTGAATATGATTTATTCTGTTTAGCGGTATTGGCGGATGTAGTCTTCAATGTAGATGTGGTAGATTTGTTCGATTGCTGTTCTTTCAGTCTCATTAGATCTAGTTTTGCATATAACTCATTAAGATTAAACCCATAATGCTCATTAGGATCGATTACGGTTGAAGATTTATATGAAATCTTATCGATTTTCTTCTTTAGTTTGATGGTATTACCACTTGAGAGGATCACATTTCTATCATTCAAGGGTTGTTCCTCAGATGGTTTTGAGAGAAACTTATTCTGGAAGTTCAAGCCTGAGAAGTCCATTCTATTTGAAGCGTTAAAGAGTATTCTAAAGCGTGTTTATAACAGTTTATGAAGACGCGTCTGTTGACGCGATGAGTGGAAAGTGCACCGTAACCATTGATTATGTAATATATTAGTCATGGTGGCCAGAGTGACACAAAACCATCAAACTTAGTTCGACCTATGATATAATTAGTGATTATAGAGTCTGTTTGACCATGTCTGACTCTCAACATTGAAGCAGAGAGATTAGCAACAAAAACTTTATCTGAGAGTAACAAGTCTAATTTTTTTTGGCAGCCTCCAAATTAAAAAATAGTGATGAATACTTGAATAAATATATCTCAAATGATGCAAGTGACTGCTTTTATGAATTATTCTGCTTTCCAGTTGATAAGGAAACAAGAAAAGATGCTTTAGAAGAACTGAAGTTTTGCACGTCCATCTCATGATAAATATTGAAAAAGTTCTACAGTTGAGGATTATATCTGTAGAATGTATTATAACATCATCCTATTATCGAATTATGTTAATATCAAATCTTTACTAAGACTATTCATGAGAGAGTCCAAGTGCAAGAGACAGGACCTGAGCCACTGACTGTAGACACAGTCTATGATGTCTTACATAATCATTTTTGTGTTGTCGATTTTTCCGCAATAAAAAAGAAAAACAAACATATTCAAAACTCTCAGAAACATATCCAAAGCTCAACAAAATGACTGATTTAGTAGCCAAAGTACGTGTCTGACACCAACAACACTTCCTCCCAATACTAACAACCACACTCTAGGAAAAGGAATTACTGTATGTGTTCTAAAAGTGCTCAATTCGCCCATAATAGCATTTCACTAACGCAAACAACAGTTCATCATTCCCTCAAAAGGTTCAACAAACTACCTTGACTGGATTCCCAGGCTATCTAACCCCAGAACAGGAAAAAAAGCTAGAAACACTAAGATTGTATTTACAAGCCAAAGGGTATACATTAAGATTAGATGATTCCACTTTATTGAGATTCTTAAGAGCCAGAAAGTTCGATGTTGCACTTGCTCAAAAAATGTTTGAAGAACACGAAGCATGGAGAAAAGATTTCGGTACTGACACCATCTTTGAAGACTTCAAATACGATGAAAAGCCAATCGTTGCTAAATATTATCCACAATATTACCATAAGACTGATAAAGATGGTAGACCACTTTATTTTGAAGAATTAGGTTCTGTTAATCTAACTGAAATGTACAAGATCACATCTCAAGAAAGAATGTTGAAGAACTTGGTCTGGGAGTATGAAGCATTTGTTAGATACAGATTACCAGCCTGTTCTAGAAAAGCAGGTTATTTAGTTGAAACTTCATGTACCATCTTAGATTTAAAGGGAATTTCCATTTCATCTGCTGCTCAAGTTCTTTCTTATGTTCGTGAAGCTTCTTTCATTGGTCAAAATCAATATCCTGAGAGAATGGGTAAGTTCTACTTGATTAATGCTCCATTTGGGTTCTCAACTGCTTTCAGATTATTCAAACCATTTTTGGATCCAGTCACCGTGTCCAAAATCTTCATATTAGGATCTTCTTATAAGAAAGAATTGTTGAAACAAATCCCAGCTGAAAACTTACCAGTTAAATTTGGTGGTACTTCTGAAGTCAGTGAAGCTGAAGGTGGTCTATACTTGAGTGATGTTGGTCCATGGAGGGAAGCTGAATTCATTGGACCTGAAGGTGAAGCTCCAAAGGCCTTTTCTTTATAGATTGCCCATACTTATATGTTGATATAGTGGTTTATCGTGGTGTGTAGTGTATTCTATATTCTCACTCATATAATCTTTCATATACCCGAAAAATTTCTTTCAACCCAAACAACGAGCAAAACCTACAAATTATCGCACTATTTAAACACCAGATGAATATACTCCAGCAAACGCTTCTTCAACCGTCTCATCTGCAACTCACGGTACTATACTCTTCAACCGCTTCAAACTACACGAAAAATACCATCCATATAACTCAAGACGGGATTATTTATACTAAAGATGAAACAAAACCATTAATTCAATCATTGAAATCATGTCAATTCTCCATCAAAGACTCTATTATCCACATAGTTTCCACAATGAGAGAATCTTTGTATGTGAACTGCTTGAATGAGTCGAACTTCATGAAGTTAGTTGCTGTATTGTCATATTATCAATCCTTATCTACTCAATTCAAAAATGTTCTTGTCCCAGTCCATCCATCTGTGAGTTCCAATAATACGTTACTTGTTGCTAATTGTATGATTTTAAGTCATCTACCCAAAGGTGTCACACCGAGTGATGAATTGACTGTAGATGAAGCAGATTTAGTTAAAGATGGGATGAATTGGTTTAATGCGATGTTGGTGTTATATTCAAATGGTGAACTAAAATTATTGAATGAAAAAGACGGTTCAGTAATATACACTATCAAGGTGGCAAAACTACATGACTACGAGATAAAGGAGTTACATTACTCGTTATTTAAGTCAATTAATTACCTATCTTTGAAAATCAATGAAAAGTTAAGAAATCATTCAAAAATACAGTATAACAAGCATGAAGGAATAAGTGATAATGATCAAGTCAGTGAATTGATATTGAAGTTCTCACATCGAATGGATCTAGAAGATTGGTTGATTTCATTGTATGAATTCAGTATTAAAGAATATATAAGCTCCAATGAATCACATCTATTAAAACAATTCAAATTAATCCAGTTAAGTATTATTGAACTCTACCTTCACAAAGTTCAAAATGGTATCTTTTTAGAGATTCAAATCAATGATGAAATATATGCTAAAACGCCGTTAATCAAACCAATGAATGATTGTTATTTTTTCAAAGAAGACTATGAAATTAATTTATCGTTAAATTCAACAACCATTAAAATATTCATCAAAAGACAAAATGGATCAATCATTGGTGTGACAATTCTAGAATACAAGAAATTCAAATCTTTAATATTTGATGATAAAATCCCAATTTATGATATCAATAACCATAAGACTGGTGAAATTTTGATAAATTCTAAAACTAAAAGAAATTTCACTCTCCAATCACAAAACTACTATAAACTACAACAAATGATTAAGAACATTGATCATTCTGAATTATATAATCATATCACTGATCCTGTCAAAACAATCAAAATTGAAGAGTTAAGCTTAAATTTATTAAATGTTTTCCAATCTTTAAAATTGGAAAAAAATTGGCTAAATTCATTAATCGAAATAGAAATAGATTCAATTCAATCATCAAGTTTTGATTTCAATACACTTTTCAGAAACAACACAATCTTATCCAAGACATTTGAATTCTATAATTTTAGAATCGGAAATGATTATCTATTGAAAACAGTAGGTGTCTTCATCAATGAATTGGTGTCCAATAATGTCAAATCAATAGAGATTGATCCTACAAGAATCAACCGTAATGACCCATTAAAGAAAGAATCTGTAGTTGATTCAAATTTCAACACTTTGTTAAATCATGTCATCAAATTATGGAATTTGATAAATTATACAAGTATTGAATTTCCAAATCTGATAAAATTACAAATCTCCAAATTAAGATCAAAGATAGAATTTATAAGTGATGAAATGAATGGCTTGAATTCAGTCACTTCATTCATATTCCTTAGATTTTTTTGCCCTGTTTTATTAAACCCTAAAATATTTAATATTATCCCATCACATCAATTTAATGAAACACAACGTTGTTTAACATTGATCTCCAAAATTTTACTTAAATTATCAAACAGAAAACCATTTGATTTGAAAGAACCATACATGATGAGATTTAATGATTTTATAGAATCTAATAAAAATCAAATGATTGATTATTTAGACAGGATTTCCCTTAAAAAACTTGATTTTAATGAAAAATCATTAAATTTGATAAATAATGAGCCATTGTTGAATGAAACATATGGAGCATACCTTATAAATAAACCATTAGTTTATGATGAATTCATTGGATTGTTCTTAGGAATTGATAACAGTCCAGTCATGGATGATATAATCGGTAGTGATGAAAAATATCTAGAGAATGATAATTTGATAGGATCATTAGAATTTGAAAATTTGAGAATTAATAACAATGCTTCTTTCCAAACTAATGATAAAGATGGTGATGATGTTAGTAATACTAATAATTATCATGAATTTGAATTTGGTGATGAAAAATTCTTGAAAGTTTTACTAAATACTGATTCAATATCAGAAAAAATATCAATGAATTACCTAATCAATGAATGCTCCTCTCTTGTCGGCAAACGCAACATTATAACCAAGGAGATTTGCAACAATCTAAAGAATTCACATGTTGAATTTAAAGACTTGAAAGACGTTGATGATTTTCTAAATGATATAATAATAGATTCGAATGGATTTGTTTTAAGAATTGATGAATTTAAAATGTTAAACCCTAAAACCACCACTAATCTGGATGAAATAAAACTATTAAGCAAATTAGAAAAAATCTCACAAAGATTCAATTCATCAAATATCAATAAAAGTAATGAATCATTGAATAAAAATACCCCAAATAAGAGATTTTCAAGCATGATAAGATCCGCAAGTATGAATAAACTGTCCAATTTCAATGGTAATGGTGAAACTAGCTCCACTAATCAATCACCTAAGAAATCATCATTAAGTAAATGGTTTAAAAGATCAAATCAAAGTGATGAATCATGAACAAATAAAAAAATCATAGAACACTTTTAGAATATATTGTGATACTAAAATATAGATATGACGCTTTAAAAATGACGATAATACTAATTTAATCTTATACCTCGTAAGCGTAGACTAATGAAGTGTGAAACGTTCATCATAATTTATGTATGTGTGTGTTTCTCATTTTCTTTTGTGAATAAGGTCAGACTGACACAAAATATATGATTTTCTTTTGTTAATAAGGCCCACACTCAAAATATGAGAATTTATTTATTTCCACATTCATTTTTATCAATATATAATAAGATTGTGACGTTGCATTATGGATCCAATAAAATTCAATGAATCGTCAATTGAAAAGTGGTGTCAATTAATATCTATTCCAGACGCTTCCAAAGATTTCAGTACAAATTTCAATAAATTCAAGCAAAAAGCTGAAGAATTTCAAAAAGAGGGAGATGTTGTGTTTGCAAAATATATTGAAGCAGAAAGAAAGGCAACTTTGGCACTTTCTGAAACAAATAAAATGGAATTTTTGGCCGCTTTAAAGTCAGATAATGAATTTTCCAAAACTTTCATTACAGATAATGCAATTACAGCATTTTATGAATCATTCTGCAAATCTGTTGATAAAGAAACAATCGAAGAGGCATTAAATGACATGACTGAGTGTTTTATCCAGAACCCACATATTTTAGTCAAAAAACCGTTTGGAGTTCTACACGCTGGTATAGATTTTGTTCATGGTACTCTATCTTGTTATAGTCCTGAGACGTTTTTTAACTTAACAAGAGATATGAAAAGAAAAATAAAGAAATCATTCATGCTAGAGAGGTTTAAACATATCACTTCGTTAGGTTTGCTTCTAGACCTGACATGTTTGAATATATACTTAAATCTATCATTTTCAGCAAATGATTTATACAATTTATATCAAGTTAATCATCTAAACAAATTGCTAAAGGCACCTAGCCACTTTAGCACTCATTTTGCCAATTCAAAAGCTGTTTGTGTTAATCCATTAGGTATTTATATTGTTGATCAAAATGCTGAAATTGTTGATTCCATTCAAAAAATATACTATAATACTTTATTAAACTACAAATCCTCAGGTATCAAAACAAAATTTTCATTGCATATTAATAGATTGAAATCTGACTTTTTAGAAGCAAAGAATCTTTTTTATTCAGAACCAAGGATAAAATATTTTCCCCTTAGTTATTATAACTTGTCTGAAGTTCAAATCAAAGAGATGTTGAGATTCAATTATTTAAGCAAAATCGAATCGCAGTCTATAATCGTTGGTGATATATCAGCAAATGTCGCTTTCTTGCAAGAAGAAAACAGCTCTAGTGTGGAACTCAAGGGTACTATTAATGATAAAGTTGTATCAAATAGTCGTGATCTCATCTCATCAGGTCTCGTGACCAAGGTTACAAGACCAGATTTCAAGCTCGTTGCAAATATCAAGGCAAACTCAATAACAACCACTTCTGAAGCTCGAAACTTGTGCATATCAACAATAGAAACTAAAAAGGATGAAGAACTAGACATTCTTGTTCAAGTCACATTGAATGCTATACGTTTAGCGAATCAATATCCTAATATATGGAAAGATTTGAAAGATAATAAAATCCCCAATAGAATGGTTAACCAGATTTTGAAAATTAAGGGATTGAAGAGTTCTTTTATCAAGAAAACAGTTGATATCTCATCGGTAGACCACCAGAAAGTTCAACAATTGATAATTTCTGGCTTAAAAGTTATCACCCAAACACTCAAAGGTGCATTGTTGTCAGGTGCAAATTCTACCATCTTGACAAACAGTGAATCTTTTGTGTTCATAGATTTGAATATGTATGATAATGGTTTCATTTTAACAAATCCTCCAGATATATTTTTGACAGACTCTAATCCAATGGATAATTATCTTGTGGGAATTAGTGTACATTCAACAACCGAGATACACTCCAAAATGAGCTCCAATTTAAACGCTTTAGTTCCTGGATGGATAATCTCTAGAGTACAAAAGTTATTATTAGAGAGTAACGATGTGGGTATTCATCAAATTCAGTCAATGCAAAAGTTTTCAAAGGTTATATTAATCAATATATTGTTTTCGGAAAACCTGTTTCACCAGATTTTGGTTATATATCAAAGACTAATTTATATTAAATTGCTTTCGTTGGATGATCACCAATTGAACTCAACTATTTTAGAATCATTCAATGTGCAGCTGAATCTATATTACAAAAATCATGATAAATTTTCACTCAAAGAAAATGAAGATTATATTAGACTAGAAAATGATAAAGATCAGATCATTTACCAAAACATAGTTGAAATCATGGACTGGATAAAACTAACAACAAGCATTGAATTCACTGGATTAGAACTGCAAATATTATTTTCTTCAAAACTTGAAGAGGAGTACCAAATAATAAAAAACATCAAGGGTAATATTCCTTTAAAGGATTTTTCAGCAGTTTATAAAATTGCTAAAAAATTGGATCCTTCGAAACCTAAAATAATTAAGATTTTTGATCCATCAAGATTTCCAACGAGATCATCTGATATTGTTGATCAAGACAAAGAAAGAGTTATAAGAATCAGAAATTTTTTACCAAAGTTCAATTTTGACCACAAAATAGAGGCACTATTTGATGATTTGGAAGGTTTGTCACAACATGAAGATATTTTGATAACAGAATTAAACTCAAACACAACTAATAATATTGCAATTTCGATTAATTCTTTTTATCAAGAGTTATCAAGCTTTTACAACATTTCGACCAGATATGAAGATTTTAAGAGTTTCACCGTTAACATTGAATCGATTGGATTACTAGTTAATGATATTACATACAACAAAAATTCAGAGATAGCTTTTCCAGTAAACCATGTTTTTGCAGAAGGGTTGTTTATCATCAGTGATATGATTACAAGCTTGAATCCTTTAGACATCAATGATAAAAAAACCATAATTTCAATAATTAAACAAACAGTAATCAACCTTAAGAAGATTCACATGATCGGGGTTATTCATCAAGATTTAAACCCTAGAAATCTAATTCTCACCAAAGAACAAGATAATTACCAAATTAAATTTATTGACTTTGGTAATTCCGTTTCATTGCAACACCTTTACAAGAGTAATGAGAATAGAAAAACCAGATTACATAATAAAAGACCTAAAACTGGTTCACCAGGAACTGCCAGTTCAACAGGGAGTATTAATTCAATTGCTTCAATACTATTAACAGATCTTACAAACGAAGACAGTAAACAGCAATTAAGTACAGTCTATAAACTGCTAAATGCAGACTATAAGGATCTATTTAGATCGTTTACAATGATGTTTGGTTCAGATAGCTATTCATATGATAAATTTAAGAGAGAAATAAAAGATAATGTTAATGAAGAGATTTCTATAATTAAAGAAATGATTGTTGAGTCAGATAAGAGAAAAGCAGCTTTATAACTCGCCAAAAATGTCTATAATACTGTATAAATGTAGTATATTAATATCATTAAGGAAGAATAGCACAAACAAATTATTCATTTCTAACTATAATCAGATATACAAAATTATAACAGTACATAAATAGGATTTATTGGACTAGTAGTATATAATATCCAATAGATTGAAATGTCCTGCAATATGGTATATGATAAGATTTAGCAATGAAATATAATAAAAATATCTTATCTGGAGAATATCAACACAAATGATCTAACTAATGATCTCAAGCGGGTCACTGCTAATAACTTTAAACAATTTCAGTAGATGATTGAGATTATAAAATCCAAATATTGATTGACTTTCGACGATAATGTACCAAGAATTAACAGATTCAAGTTTCTATTATCAGTAATAGTTATTCATTAAATATTCAAATTATTACCAAAATGAGAATTTATACTTCTAATATCATCTTCAATATTTTGTTGTTCATATCTTGAAGAAGAACCACCCAATTTCTCCAACTTACTTGAAAAACTAGCCCCAATCGATCCAATATTCGGATTATATACATTATTATCACCAACAGTATTATTATATCCATATTCTTCATTGAATGTTGGCCATTGTTTAGAATTGAAAAAAGCTGGATTATTTAAATCATCATAACCGGTGATGGTACCTGCTTCACTATTTGGATTGAAGGAGATTAATGATGCAGTATCGTAATCATTAACAACTGAACCAGTGACAGTGGATGGAGCAGCAAATTTACCAAATCTAGTATTTGAATTATTTCTGTTATTGTTTTTGAATCTATCATTTGATCTGTTTAATTGAACTGATGATAATGTTAAGTTATCTAATAAACCTTCAACTAAGCAACCTTTTTCTCTAAAATGAATTAATAATTGATTCCATAATGGATTTCTTGACAATGAAGTAGGATTACCTAAAATAACTAAACCACATTTAGCTCTTGTTAATGCAACATTCAAACGTCTTGGATCACTTAAAAACCCAATATTTCTTTCATCATTGGCTCTAACACAACTTAAAATAATGAAATCCTTTTCACGACCTTGGAATGAATCAACTGATGCAACTTCAACATCTGTATATAATTCCTTCTCCATTGAGCCATTCATTGTCATGTATGAAACTATAAATGCTCTTTGACCTTCATATGGAGTAATAACACCAATTTGTTCAGGTTTAATACCATCTCTAAATAATTTTGTAATGATACGTTCACAATTCATTGCTTCAATTCTATTTAAATAGGATGTAACACTACCTGAGATTTCTTCTCTACCAAAAGTTGACCAAAACATCATTGGAGTATCAAATACAGGCCATGGGAAATTATTTTTAAAAATTTCTCTTTCCTCTTTAGTAACACCATTTTGTAAAGAACCTTCATAAAAGATATTTGATGGAAATTCAGATAAACTTGGATTCATTCTATATTGGACTTCTAATCTAATTGGAACATGACCTAATAAAACCAATCTTTCAAATAATGATTGATTCAACCCTGCTTCGCCTGCTTTTTTATCCAAGATAACAGGACCTAGTTGTTGATGATCACCAACTAAGATGACTTGTTTAGCACCTCTAACTATTGGAATTAAACATTCAGGTTCGGAAGCTTGGGTAGATTCATCAATTAAAACAGTTTTGAAAGTACCAACTAATCTTTTATCACCAGCACCAACACAAGTACAACAGACGATATCTGAATTTTTTAAGATAGCAGCTTCTTTTTCTCTTAATAATTTACCAAATTTCTTAGAATCTTCAGAGCTTAATTCACCTAATTCATTTTTCAATTTGAGTAACTTTTTCAATTCACCTTTTGCAGATTTTTCAACTTTATTTCTTAATGATAAGAATTCAATTGAACTTTCAACATCTTCTCTAGATTTAGCAGTTAGTCTAACAACTTTCAAGCCCAAATAATGTAATTTTTCAGCTAAATGATCAACTGCAACATTTGAAGGAGCACAAACTAAAATTTTACCTTTATTAATTTTGGATAAATGATAAATAATAGTTGCAGAAGTGACAGTTTTACCAGTACCTGGAGGACCTTGAATTAATGATAATGATCTTTCTAAAACAGTCTTCACAGCATTTGCTTGTGAGACATTTAGTTGAGCAAAGTTTGGAATTGAGAATTTTGATGGTAATTTTACATCAAATTTAACTTTTTCAATTTCATGACCTAATATACTATGATAAATATAACTTGAAACACTTTCATTATCAGTTGCGAACCTCTTCATGGCATATTGCATTCTGTCATAAGAAGTACCTTTCCAAATAAATTCAGCAGTGAAGTCATTAGTACAATTAGTTGGAACTTTTCTATTTGTTTGTTGTAACTCTAAAGTATATTCTTCTTGCAAAGAACTTGGAGTTCTAATGATATAACCTTTACCTGACCAAGCTTCATGATTAACCCCATCATAAGTTAAATTCATTTCATCACCAACAGCGACTTTTAATTCAGAGTTTTCAAAAGTTGATAAATTGAATGAAACTAAATGTTTATTATTCAAAGCTAATGACCATCTAACAGAAATATGTTTCAGACCTTGAGATTCCTTTAATGCTTTATCATAATCAGACTCTAATTTAACCAAAGGACCAAAAGACCTTTGATATTCATACGCATCAGTATATCTCATTAAAATAGGAACGATTTCATTTTCTTCTTCAGGTAAATCAACATCATGAATGGTGGCATCTTTATTTAATCTCCATTTAGCTTCTAGCTTTGAGATTTGAGAGTTTGTGATTGCTCTTGCATTTAAAAATTCTTCATCTGTTGGGATAGTGGCAACCCAGTCTAATAATTGTCTATTCTCAATTAAGGCAGTCCATTCATCAGTATTCCATCTTGAATCTTTCTTTTGTGAACATGGTAAACGACATAAAATGACAATAACAGTTTCTGATTGTGCTGAGACAAACCCTAAAACAAAAACGTTTCTATTACCACAATTGTAACATTCTAGAACAGTATCCCCAAAATCAGAATCTTCATGCAATGAAATAACATTATGTTTAGACATGACTAAATGGGTAATGATATGGGATGAAGAAGAGCCATTCTTACCATTACAGAACCACTTATTACATGTGTTACATTTGACAACACTTGTGGTTGTGTGGATGCCACAATAATTACATGAATGCTCAGGTAATTCTTCTAATTGGTGATCATGGCCATATTCATCATCTTCTTCTTCTTCCTCGTCTTCATTGTTTTCTTCATTATCTTCATCGTCTTCATCCTCATAGAATTCATTCAATCCATCTGGATTTTCATCTGAATCAAATTCATATTCATGTTCAGTATCATCATTATTTGATGGATCATTATTTAAACTTTCATGAGTTCCATTCTTGTAAGAACTTCCAAACAATGGATCCATATTGTGGTATCACTATCAATAAAAAATTAACAGGAATAAAAGCTAGTGGTAATATGAAAATATAAAGGAGGTGTGAGTTTTATTGAGTTTCCGATCCAACTAATCCCTAGACATTTGCTTGAAGAGCACACAAATCCAATTTAGTTCTAGTTGGTTTTTCAAAACAAAGTGGAAATTTTTTTGTTGAAGTTTTTTTTTTTTGTTTTATTCCAGAAAATCTCCCAAATCAGCAACTTACTACTTTCGGACAGCACTTTGACACAATCTTGAAAGTTTACAAACTACAGAAGAGGGTGAACTTGAACAATTATTGTGTGTAGAAAAATAGGAGACCACCCAATAGACAGACACATGATGAGAATAATAAATAGATTTGATACACAAAATTAAACCAAAAGAATAAAATAACCACGAATCAGAACATATGATAAAAAAAAAACATGAACTAAAATTGAGACACAACTGGATACAAAATTGGTCTTGAGGTCACTCGCTATTAGTTGGAACCTTTGTGATATTCAATGAAGCTGGTGTGATGAAAATAGTTGAATTTTTTCTGCTAACTGGGCTCATCCCATTAAATGGGTTTTCACTAACATTAAACTCTGGATATTTGTTATTAATGTTATTTTGACTTGACCCGGTATTAATTCTAGACAGTGATGATTCATATTCATCATTCACTATATCAGCAAAAGAACAAAAATTCAATTTTTTTGAATCGGAATAATCAATAACTTCATCATCATTCAAATTAACACTTTGATTAGCATTGGTATTACTCGAATTCCCGTTTGTAATTTTTGGTGATAATGTAGAGATTATACTTTGTCTTCTTGTCAATGGCACTGAATGTGACTTGCTGGAATAGTTTTGTTCTAATAAATCTGTTAAATTATGACTGTTTGATTGAATCACTTCAACGTTAGATAGATCGGTTTTATTATTGATTAATTCAGTTGAAGCATCAAGACAAGTAGGTACGAAATCTTCTGCATTTAAATGGGATGGGATGCTTGAGCAACTAACACATGAGTTTGAATGAGGTGGTTGTGCACTATTGGAAAAACTTAAAGTTCTTTGTAATGCTCCCATTTTATTGAATGAACTACGTCTTGACATTGAAGGAATTGATCCCTGGTCTTGAACTGATCTTTCAAAGATGTTTGATGATACTGATGATGATGTTATTGAAGATGGTGAGAACATATTATCTTCAGAAGGAGTTGCTGATTCTTCAATCGCAATGCTCTTAGTTTTATAAATTCCATCTTCTGGGATATCTAAAATTTGATGTTGATTATTGATATTAATGTTATGTGTTTCTAAAGGTTCTAAGACTGGATTATGATTGTGATGTTTGAATGAATGAGAATAAAGAGAGTTTTTATTGACTTTCAATTTGTTTAATTTTTTCTTTAATCGGGATAAACTACTCGAAATATCATGATCCTCTAATCTTTCATCAATGATCTGTTGATTGATAGTATTATTGTCATTGCCGTAATCAGAAGCATCAATAGTTGATGAAGAGTGTATAGTAGATTTGTCACTTTGATCTGAAGACTCTTTGTCTTTCACATCAACTGATTCTTGGGTTAGTATAGCTGGGTATTAAACATCCAAACGTGAAAGAAAAAAAAAAAGGTGGAGTAAAGTGCGCATAACATACCTTCTTCGTGGACCAGATCCCATAGTTGGGGCATTGTTGTAGCTTTCGTTGAATTGAAATCGATTAAATAGGGAGAGATGAATTTCTATCAAATTCAGGAATTTGACAATCTCCAACTTTAAATACATTTTTTTGATGTAAAAATATAATTAACTACACTGCATTCCGGTGCGTCTGAAATTAAATTTGATGGGAAAGTGAGTATTAAAACTGGATTTTTTGGTGTGTATTTATCTCTATGTTAGAGCAACGCTACATATTCAGCATATAGAGCTCTATAAAAACATACTCTAGCCTGAACCAACCTCATCTCACCGTCTAACACTCTCAAAACACAACTTTACACAAATATCACCACTTTCTTCTCTCATTTCGCGAGTCATGCAAGTGAAGGAAAAATGGCATAATTTATTCATATGAATAAATTCAATGAAAACTATGAGATTTCTCAGGGTTTCTATTCGCTGGAGAAAATGTATTACTTGTCTTATTGTTTTATCATGTGGTATCCACCTAGAACCTTTACTTACGTGTCGATTTATATCTTTATCATAAATAACTTTCATTCTAATTATATCATTCTTGAATGTCCCGTGCTTTCTCACCCCATTTCATCATATATATTCGTATTGATCACACCACACAAACCAATGTAAATCTAAACCGGTTTCATTAAATAAACCTCAGGGATTCATCACTTTTAAGACCCTTCTACTGTAATCCTCATGATCTCCTAAACTCATCACCTCATCACTCTCATGGAATTTCCCAACATCCAATCTTTGATCAATATAGGTACTATCACCATGATTATCAATAATTGGAGTCCCATAATCGGTACTAGCCACCGATATATGATTTCTATGTTTCTTTAGATTATTGTAGCTAAGACCACTTTCACGTCTTTCAACAATTGTTTCTTCTCCCATTGATGAGGATGAATTGGAATCATATTCTTTTGTGCTTAAACCGAATTTTGGTCTCTTAGGTGAAAGTATTGCAGGTACAACAATTGACTCATCATCTTTAGGTACTTCTCTATTTGAATAACATTTTCTATAGATGAACCATAATAGAAATCCAATGATTAATAAGACAAATACACCAACAGCAGTGAAAACTCCAGCAACTTTGCCCTTTGAATCAAAAAAAGAAGAGGATGATGATGATCTATTAGTGGTATGATTACTAGAATCATCAATTTCTGAAGTTCCTGTTGCCTTACTGATACTGTCCCCTGATGAACTGGGTAGTGTTATCGTTGATAAGACCTGGTTTGTAATGTATTGAGTTTCTTGATCTTGAGTAAATGTTAAAACACTATATATAACTGATGTTAAGACTAGTGTAGTTGACGGAGCTACTGATGTTGAGATTGATGTGGTTAATAATGGAACTATTGAACTTGTTGATGTGGTTGATGTGGTTGATGAAGGAACTATTGAATTTGTTGATAGAGAGATCATCGATGATGATGATGATGATGATGATGATGATGATGATGATGATGATGTTGATTCACTGAGTGAGGTAAACAGTGTAGTAGCTGGTGGAATTACTGATAATACTGAAGATGTTGTAGAAGTGGATAGTCCCAAACTGAAAGTTGTAGAAGATGATGTCGAGATCTGACTTGTTGAACTGGGACTCTGATCATATACCAGGGATGAAGCAAGTTCCCTTAATTGAATATATCCATAATATCCATCCCCAGCACATTTCTCCATAGGGAAGCCTGGGCAGTCTTTGTTACAATAATCAGAGTTTGATAAGCTTGTGGGTAATTCATCTGAACAATAACAATCTTTATTTGAAACAATTGCAAAATTGAATTGAGAGCAAGAATCTGAACATAGTCCATTTGATTGATATAATGAATTTAGCTGGAAGTTCCCATTATTGATGTTGGAACAGTATGTCAGTGCCCCTGACACAAATGAAGTCAATAATAGATAAATAAGCACTGAAAGTACTGAAATCATTTCTTTGTTGTGTTTTGGTGAAAATTTCAAGAGGGTCCTTTTTCAAATAATCAAGTTAGAATTGTGATAATGAATATGAAATAGTTACTAGTTACTAGTTAAAATACTGAATAGTGAAATGTTAAAGATAAAGAACATAATTTCTTCTCATATTATTGCTAAAAGTTTTTTCATTGCTATATAATAAAATTTAAAATAATATCTGAGACTTGATCAAAACAAAAACAAAAACAAAAATGAAAGCAGATAAACATAACAATTATCATTAACTTGAACTTAAACTCTTATATATTTAGAGATCATTCTTCTACTTGCTAACTAGCAAGTAGAACAAACTGCCCCTAATGTCAAATTTCATCTTCTTTATACTTGCAAACCATTAATTTCCCGCTTAAAAGGATGCTGTTCGTATCTATGGCCCCTCACAAGGTTTATCAATAATCCACATCCTCTTAAAGAAGGACATGAGTTTTCTGATTCATCTTCCTTTCACGTATGTAGTTCTGAAATCCAAAGAATTTCTCATTTGAGAATCTTCCATGATATTTTTTTTTTAATTCTCTCAATTTTCAGGTAAGAGTATACTTAAAACTTGAAAAAATAAAAGCTTGAGGTGTGAAATGAAACCACCAAGTGATGACCAGTTAGATCAGATTATGAAGTACAATTAGGTTATTTTTCACATACATATTCACAAATTTGAATGCACAACATGCACTTTAGATCTTTATCTATAAATTTATCGGTTCCGTGATATTAAGTTTTAATCATTAATGCGAAATTTGACAGCTTTTACAGTATTATTTAACATTTGTACATATATCTTATCTATAGACTATCGCATGTACTATGTACACTGTACAGTGAATACATATTTTAGAAGTTTGTAAAGAACATTTTGAATTGTAAAAAAATAACATCAATCAGCTTTCAAGTAATGAAATTGTGAAAAATTATATCTTTGATTGTTTTTGATAAAACCTCATGATCGAAATCATCAAAACAAAAAAAAATCAAAACGTATCAAAATGAGATATTTACAGAATTGACAGATTTCTTAATGATTTATGGACTAGGTTTAAATTCAAAATCTAATCAATAAAAGCGAATTGAAGCAAGACGCTTAATTCATATATCCTGAGCATTCATATAACATGGATACGTTTAAATCAGTGACTTAAAAACCTATATGCATAAGGATATAAAAGCTCACTTACTTGCTAGTTCAAAACGAAGTAGAATACCGATATCTTTTTTCTAGCAAATACATTCCCATACATGTCATCAATAATCTCTCCATTACCCAACATGATGGCACACTTACCCTTTTTTTAATTACAACTCCAACCAATGAAAGAAGACATTGTTGTAATTCACTCGGTTCGAAATTGAGGCCATTTAATAGCCTTGGAAACACCTAATTTATTGCTCTTTATCCGTTCAGTGGCACAACAGGTGTACTATTTAGTTATTTGGGTGTGATTCATTCATTCACTTACAAGTTTAAAATGTTGTAACTCCGGAATTATGCCCATTCCCCATACATCTACAACTTAAATATTTTGAAACTCATTGTTTAAGAGCTCCTGGTAATAGTTGACCTTGACTGATCTCATGGAAGATACATTGAAAACACAGATATTGAGTAATGCCAAAAACTTCACCAATAATAAAAACTATGTGCAGTCCAATGTAGTATTTGAATTTTTGTGTCATATGCAATTTAGTTTCGGATTTTAGAAAAACATCTGAATTAAGTAAAGAGAGTCGATATATTCATTTTCAATTCAGGTATTAAGCTTGGAAGTTTAAACTTTGAAGGACCAGAAAGTCCATTATCATAAGCTGCTTCTATCAATTCATCGAATTACAGATATTGGGCTTGAAGGTTGCAAAATACTGAGTCACCTACACAATCTTGAATTGAGTTATCCATATTCTTTCTACTTCAACTGACTAATTAGCCATATAACTAACACAATTTGACTACAGGACGGAGGAAGGAAACTCAAGATATAACATGAGTAATAAGTATGTATATGTTATCAATTCGATCTCATATACACAGCAACACCATATCGCTTCAAGACCTGGGTGTAAGCTACAATTTACTATGTTAATCAAAGGCTACATATATCAGCTTTGCAAATTGGGGAGTTTAGATCAATCTTCCTCCAAACTAGCCTTACTTTTTGGACGACTATCATTGGTGATTGAGTAAAACCGAATAACGCTTTTACAATAGAAAAAAATCATGCAGTAAGGTTGAGAAAATTTGTTTCCAGCTTGATGGAATATGACTGTGGGTGTTTCTTCATACTTTGTAGGACAACCAAGAGCCGAAGCAATTGTGTCAATAAAGAACAAAACTAGATCAGTTGTAGTTGTCTAAATTGTTTTTTATTTGTTCTCCAAATTGTACCTCATTTCAAAATCCTATCCAATTAAATCACAATATCATCATTTTTTGAAAACAGGCCAACTCAACAGTTAAATTTTAAATATCATAGGTGATCATTCAATAACATGGAAAGTGTAGGACCCCTAGACTTCAAAATGTTGTACGCTTTCTCAAACCACGCCGTTCAATCCACAGCACGGCCTGTTCAATCCGCCAACTTGCTGATAAACAAAATTAGTTGGATGTCGCAAACTCCGAGATTCGAACATTGATGTATGAATTATACATACCAGTACTTACATCAAAACAAGAAGTCAGTATGCAACGTTGGGAGAATTTGTGAAAGTTGAAATTAAACTATAAAAGTGAATTGAAATCCTCCCAATTGAAACTGAATTCTTTTTCGAAAATTTGATATTTTCCAATTCAATATTCTTTTCTAAAAATGTTAAGAACTTTAAATAGATTACCAACCAGACAATTTGTCAGATTAAACTCAACTGCTCCAGTTATCCCAACCACTCAAAAGGGTGTTATCTTCTACGAACACTCTGGTGAATTACAATACAAAGACTTACCAGTTCCAACCCCAAAACCAAATGAAATTCTAATCAATGTTAAATACTCTGGTGTTTGTCACACTGATTTACATGCATGGCACGGGGATTGGCCTTTGCCAGTTAAATTACCTTTAGTTGGTGGTCACGAAGGTGCTGGTATTGTTGTTGCTAAAGGTTCTGAAGTTAAGAACTTCGAAATTGGTGACTTAGCTGGTATCAAATGGTTAAACGGTTCATGTTTATCATGTGAATTATGTGAAAAAGGTTTCGAATCTAACTGTTTACATGCTGATTTATCTGGTTACACTCATGATGGTTCTTTCCAACAATATGCTACTGCTGATGCCGTTCAAGCTGCTAAAATTCCAAAAGGTACTGATTTAGCTGAAGTTGCTCCAATCTTATGTGCTGGTGTTACCGTTTACAAAGCTTTGAAAACTGCTGATTTAAAACCAGGTCAATGGGTTGCTATCTCCGGTGCTGCTGGTGGTTTAGGTTCATTAGCTGTTCAATATGCTAAAGCCATGGGTTTAAGAGTTTTAGGTATTGATGGTGGTGATGATAAAAAAGCTTTATTCCACTCTTTAGGTGGTGAAATTTTCATTGATTTCAAAAAAGAATCAAACATCGTTGAAGCTATCCAAAATGCTACTAACGGTGGTCCACACGGTGTTATCAACGTCTCAGTTGCTGAAGCTGCTATCACTCAATCAACTGAATACGTTAGACCAACCGGTGTTGTTGTTTTAGTCGGTTTACCAGCTGGTGCCGTTTGTAAATCAGAAGTTTTCTCCCATGTTGTTAAATCTATCTCTATTAAAGGTTCTTACGTTGGTAACAGAGCTGATACCAGAGAAGCTATTGACTTCTTCTCAAGAGGTTTAGTTAAATCTCCAATCAAAGTTGTTGGTTTATCTACTTTACCAGAAGCTTTCAAATTAATGGAACAAGGTAAAATTTTAGGTAGATACGTTGTTGACACCTCTAACTAGACTTTTGAAAAGTTTATTAATATAGAATATACACATGTATCCACTTTGATTAAGATTTTTGCACAGTAGTCAATACTTGTGATAGTAATAGTAGATTTGTTACATTTTTAATTTGCAAATCTGTAATCATGTGAAAGCTCAGAAACTTGAGCTCTCATACGCCTAAACTATCCTCACCATTTTAGCCAAAAGCACCAGGAACCAGCGATTAATGCTATAATCTCATAATCATATATATATAATTTTAAATATAAATATCTCTTCAAAATATAAGAAATTATCTAATAATGACACATTTGCGGTTATATAGACTAATTCGGGATTTCTTTATGACTATGAATATAATGTGAAGTTTGAGCTTATTAAAAACTCCACAATAACGATACTAATATACTATCAATAATCAGGATCATGGTGTTAGTTGACGAAGGTGATCTCAAATCAGAGAAACTAGAAGCCCCATACCTTAAGCTATACAGTGTAGGTACTTCAAATGGACAAAAGATCACTATATTTTTAAAACTGTTGAATTTAGAATATGTTTACAGAAAGATCAATTTTAGTGAAAATGAACAAAAAGAACCATGGTTCATCAAACTGAACCCAAATGGTCGTATTCCTGTCCTTACAGATGTTAATTCAGAAGGTGAGATTAAAGCACTTCATGAAACTGCTGTCATTTTACAATACCTAGCTGACAAATACGATACTGAAAGAAAATACTCTTATGATCATACTCATGAGTTATATTGGGATCAGTTACAATGGTTGACTTTCCAAGTCGCTTCACATTCTCCAATGCAAGGACAAGCTCATCATTTCGTCACGTTCGCTAAAGTTGAAAATGAGTATGGTATTAAAAGGTACGTTGATGAAACTAAAAGAGTTTATGGGGTCTATGAATTAAGGCTAGAGGAGAATAATGGTTGGTTGGTTGGTGATAAGTTAAATATTGCAGATATTTCTGCATTTCCATGGGTTTCAAGATCAAGACTATTCAAGACCGAATTAGACCAATGGCCAAATTTAAAGAAATGGGTTGAGAAAATTAGTGCTATTCCTGGAGTGATTGAAGGTCAGTCAGTAGAATGATTTGTAAATGAAAAAGATGCGTGTACGTATTTCTGGAATTTTGTGACAGACACATTGATATGCTATATCTTGGGGACTGTAGTATGACGAATCTATACTTATTGAACAAAACATTAAAAAATACGTACAATTAAAGGCTATAGATAAGGAAAGAACTGAAAGAACATATAACATCAAGCAAGAATTCGATTAATAAATTTCGCTGTCCAAATTGGTTTTAATGAATGGCATCTCACCATAAATGTAATTCAATTTTTGTTCAGCAACTTCAAGTGAATCCAAAGTGAGTTCAATTTGATTAGAATTAATGGCTAAATTAGATTGATTTAAATTGAGATTATTATTTGGATTATTAAGATTACTGTTCAAATTAAATGAATAATCTTGTATCAAGTGATCGGAAAGCTCTGGTGACTTTATTGTATTGCTTTCTAAACTGAATTGATCACTTAAGATTGATTCTTGATCAGATAAACCAGGGTATACATTCAAGTCTTGTGTGTTATTAAGATTAATTTTTTGTAATTTTCCGCTAAATTTATAATCATCATCATTATCATCATCATCATCTTCATCTTCTTCTTCATTAGTGTTGTCTTGTTCATCATTATCATTAATTTCCTCATCTTCTTCATATTCGTCTTCGTCTTCATCGTCATCATCAAACTCATTGTCATTATTGAAGATTGGATTCGTGCTTATACTTTTATTCGTAGGTTTTTTACTATTGTTATTTCTGTCTTTAAGTAGTGTTAAAATCTTTGATAATTGACTGTTAAGTTTATCAAATTTTGAATCCAATTTATTTATTCTTTTATCTAAATCTTGTAATGATAATTTCTTAATAGCATTCCTTTTTCTCTTTTTGACGGTTTTGGAATAAATACAGTCTGTGTTATGATTTGAACAATTTATACATGGTGAATCACCGTCACATTTGATTTTTCTTTGACGACAATAATTACAAGCTTTAGGTATTCTTCTTCTGACGTTTAGATCAGACATTATTGATATATGAGATTCTTACAATTGAATTTTTTTGTCAAATCAAGAAAAATTACTGAAAGAGCAAAGTTGATCTATTAAATATAAAATCTATATGATTAAGCACTTCTATATACTAGCTATTACTAACAGTCCAATGTAAAAGGCTGCATGATTAAATCTCATCGGTTTTCGGATATCCATAATTTTTACTGACAAATCCAAAGTCATCGAACTGAATATTTTTAAATTGATCTATACGTATGAGAAATCACGGTATTCAATTCAAACAAAGCGGAAACATGATCAGCATTGCTTCCTCAACAAAACAAGACCAGCATCAGTAATGAATCAACTCATCCTTTTGTCAATATCTCTGCTCTCACCACCAGTGTATTTTCTCGGATTTTATACTCGGGTTTAGGAAATAGGTCAGCGGTTTTAGCGGACGGCGTAGGTTTCATATGTTTCTCGGCCCTCGGGTTTGCTCATTTTTGGACGACTTTGAATATATAAACTTATATTATAAATCCGAGAAGCGAGTGCCGAGAGACGGAATCTGGAAATTATGGATTTATGTTTGAGACTCGAAAGTCGAGAATCAAAGAACTGGTGGTTTACTAATTCACAATATTTATTACTCTTCAATAAGCTGTATTGCTATTTGAACTTCCAATTGCAAAATGATTCTGATCTATGAATGTCGGTAGTGTTGGCTCTATAAGCCATAATACAATTGAGATTTGATTATTTTATATCATAGACTTCACATGTCTTTTACTTTAAATGAGTACCTTAGATTTTGATTCTATGCAAATTGTTGCCTCTATATCCATTCTTACACTAGTTACCTACCGTACGCGTGTCTTGTTCATATTTTTTGTTTATTTAAGCTTTTCTGATGTGACTTGCACACTTTTGGCATCGGTTCAAACTTCAGTCTTGCCGGAGCGGCCTGTTCCAATATAGTAAACCACGGAGCTTATCTGTTCAACCTACTTGCTATAATATCAAAAGCGTCAATCTATTAAGGTCATTTGAATAGAGTGAGATGAGGATCTGGGGAATTTTGTTCAAAATCAAGCATATCCTCTTTTCAATTTTATTCGATCCTATTCACGTTTGCTTTTAGATCATTTGATTGATTTAATCAAATGAAATAGTTATTTCACATCCAAAATGGTACATTTTGTCATCGTGATTATACTACTGATTCTTCGAGGTGATATGGTATAATACTAATTATTCAGCTAGGAATCAAACGTTTTTGTTTAATTCATGTACGGCTAACTCTCAAAATATTAATGCTTTATCAAACTGATTCAAAGGGTTCACTTCACTCTATTTTTTAAAAGGTAAAGAAAATTTACAATTCTTAAAGACTGGTATAATGCAGTCAATAGTTATTATTCATATAAATATAGTTACACATTCTGTTTCATTCTGACATTAAATTTAAGATTATTTATTTTCAACATTTGATTCCACTATCAATTCATTCGAGACATATTCAATTTTATTTATCTGTTGAAGGACATCTATCATAGCCCATTTGAATTGATTCAAACAATCTTCATTATCTTCATTTATATATTTTGAACTATTGATAAAATAATGAACATATTTGCTTTGAATTTCATTTCTTCTTAATAAAATTCTGTAAAAAGAATCTTTAAGTTCTGTACAAATCATGAAATTTTCTAAAATTGATTTATCATTAGTCAGTACTTCTTGTAACAAAATTCTTGATTCTTGAGTTAGTTTAATAATCTCATCAAAATCCAACTCTTCATGAGGTACTTCAAAAATCTCAATATCTGAAGATGGGGTGTATGATACTTCAGTCTGAGCCACTGGTGAAGCGATTCTTTTCTTTCTACCCTTGGGATTTATTTCTGTTTCATCCATGCCTTTCTGGATCCCTAAAGTTTTTCTAATTTTTGGAGATCTGGTAACTACTTCTATCATTTGAGCAGCTCTCTTGATTGATTTAGGTCTACCTCGTCTTCTTTTAACTTTAGGTTTTATATTTTCTTGGATTGTGGGTTTAAAATCTTCATTGATGTCCCTAAGAGTTGATTTATTACCTGTGACTTCATTATTTTTAATAATAACTTCGTCATCTGAAACTTCAATAATTTCAATTTCATCATCTGGAACATTAAAATTTTGCGATGCATTCGTTTCATCAGAAACTCCTGTTGTTCTATTTGCATTTTGTTCTTGAGGTTCATTACTTAAATTGACAGTATTTTGGAGAGCATCAGCCAAATCAGAAGCCCCACCCTGTACATGGTCATCCTTTCCCAAAACTTCAATCTCATCATCTGAATCATCAACGTTCTTTAAATCATTAGTGTTACTCACATTACCATTTTCTTGACTATCATCTAATTCCAGGATTTCAATATCGTCATCTAAGTCATCAATGTTTTTCAAAGAGTCGACTGGTTCATCTTCTGCAGTTATATTATCTTTTCCTTGATGATCTGAGATATTGATATTTTGTGAATCATCGACATCTTTTAAGTCTTCAATCAAAATTTGTGAATTCTCAAGTTTTTGTACATTATTAACCTGATCAATAGAACCAGTCTCTTGACTCTCACTATTTTCGATAAATTCAATAATATTATCATCATCATCATTTTGTGAAGCACCATCAACAGGTTCAATTGTTCCATTTCCTCGACTCTGATCATTTTGTGCTAATACAACGTTATCATCATCATCTAGATCATTGATGTTTTGTGAAGCATCAACAAACTCAATTGATTCACTTCTCTGACTTTCATCCTTTTCTACAAATTCAATCTCATCATCTGAATCATCAGGCACATCAACGAACCTAGCTTCTTGACGATCATCATTCTCTAGAGTTTGGTTCAATTCACCAAGATTCCCGTTATTTCCATGACTATTATTAGTAGTATTAGTAGTTGAGTCCTCATCAATGCTAACAAATTCATCGCTTATTTCAGCAGCAGAATGAGTGTTATTATCAACAGTTGCGTTTTCATCATCATATTTCGATTCTTCCCTAGGTATTTCAGAAGTAGCAGAAGCTCCCAATGATTGTACCTCCATATTTTGTGTTATAATTGACAGTTTTACTTGTCAGTAAGATAGATTGGTTTGAACTTTGATTTCACTTGTTTGTTTACAATTATAAATGTTTGTTATGATTTGATTCTCATGTCTTATAGATATGAAAGAGTCATGCTGAAATATACGCGGGAGTCAGGCATTTTTATTGTGTCTCATTCTTCAAATTACGCACATTTGGCCAGTACCTATGAGCCCAAAATTTTCAACCTACTTGTACAAGCTGAATATTGCCTTTCATTGTCAGCTTTATGAATTTTGAACCACAAGGCATATCCTGATCCGAGATGTGGTGTTTTTTTTTATGTATTTGATAATTTGATCTGTATTCAGTATTTATGATGAGATTCCTGATTGATTTTTGCAGATAATCTAATGTATTGGAAAAATGTTCAGAATATGTATATATATATATATATATATATGTCACATGCTACATCAGACATCTACTTCTACTCAACCTATCAGCAAGTGTTCTTGCCTTTTATCAATCCATAAATACTCCAATTCTTCATGTATGTTTTTTTCTTTCATCTTTGTCAATACTGATATTTAATAACTATTCATTATAGATCATGGAAGTATAGGTGTATGTAGTTGTTCCTAAGAATTTAGAGCTTAAAGTTTTTAGAATTTGAGAATTGTCTGTTATTCAATTGTTAAATGGCTCAAGTTGATATGTCGTGTGAGCCATTATGTGAACATGGAGGAAGGAAAAATTTAGGATGAATATACGTTGTAATCTCTTAAAGTACATAAAAGGTAGTTAAAGTTTCTAGAATATAGATCTGATTATATCTAGTTCATATAAGTAAGACTCCCCAGTACGGATTCCTTTTAAAACTGAAAGATACAATAACATTAACTTTAAGCATTATTCCCATCTTCAGATCATTATTTATACGAGCACTACTCATAGCAAAGAACTACACAGGTTATCTAATTACATGAATATTTAATTCTATATACTAATCATTGATAAATCTATTTGAATTTTTTACCAAATAAGATAACTTGTAATTGATCATATAATGAGATAACACCTGCACCGGCAACACCTCTTAAAATGTTAGCAGCACAACCTTTGAATAATGAGGCAACACCTTCAGCAGCAACAATCTTTCTGAAAGCATCGAAAGCACCGGAGTATTTGACAGCTTGACCAGAAGTCATCATCATTCTTCTTCTAACGGTATCTAATGGGTAAGAAGCGGTAGAAGCACCAGTGGTAACAGCCCAACCTAAAGCGAAAGAAGCTAAGAAAGAACCTTCTAATGAACCAGTTAATAAGACTGGTTTTAAGGAATCATATAAACCGAAGTATAAACCTCTGTAAACAACAATACCAACAACGGATGGTAAGAAACCTCTGTATAAACCGGCAATACCATCAGAAGCTAAAGTTTTTTTGTAAACATCGAATAAACCGTTGAATTCTCTTTCACCACCTTTAGAAGATTTAGCATCATTAGCTAATCTGGTTCTGGCGTAATCTAAAGAGTAAACGAATAATAAAGAGGTACCACCTGCTAAACCACCGGAAGCTAAGTTACCTGCGAACCATGGCCAGTAACCTTCTTCTTTTTTGAAACCAAATAATTTCTTGAATTTATCTTTGAAAGCGAAGTTTAAGGCTTGGGTTGGGAAGTATCTGATAACGTTAGCAGTGTTACCTCTCCAGAAAGCAATAGCACCTTCATCAGCAGCGGTACGTTTGAAACAGTCAATGATACCAGTGTATTTGGAAGATAAACGACCTTGTTTAATCATTTCATCTTGATTTTGGATTAATAATTTGACTCTTTCGATTGGTGCAGCAGCAGTTTTGGAAACAGCAGCAGAGACACCACCCATAAGGAAATCGATTAAAAAGGAAGATTGTTGTTCAGCCATGATTTAAATATGAAACACAATTGCTCTAAAGAAAGGGAAAAGAAAAAGAAGAAAAAAGGGAGAAGGTAAGAAATCTTCGAAATATGTGGAAATCATTGAAATATTTATACAAAAATGAAAATTTTTTTGAAATTTTTCATTTGACGAATCAAATTTGATTTTGATGTGAAAAAAAATAAAATTTATCGACGATGCAAAAAAGAAAAAAAAAAAAGTTAATCGCGCGTCCAGAAATTGAGATTTGTGATTAATTTACTTTAGAGGTTTCGACGTGGAGCAATTGGCTTGCTGGAGGGCTCATGATGCTGTCTACTGTGATTCGCAGTAGATGATCCCATTTTGTTTGTTTCAAATCGCACACATTTCCTTTTCTTTTTCGGTTCTTGTCTCGACTCTCTCTCTCTCTTTTCATATCTTTAAAGGGAAAATTAAGATACAACCACACCTAAACACACACAAGCAATTGATCAGGGTTCATACAGCTTACTACAATCTCATACCACCACATATGGAACGACTAGCTTTACACATCTTTTTCTCCTCAATTGCACCTCTTGTCAAATCACTTTTTATCTGTTTCACCCACAATACTTCCCTCTTCCGATCTAAAATCAACTTGTTATGTACTGAAAACGGAATTTTTCTCAATCTTGACATTTTTTTTCACAAACAGGAACAACTTTACTTCATCTGGTTTGCGATTGTACACTTTACATATCATGATCGTATTCGGTCACCACTAATCCCATTGTCAAGTAATTTCTTAACATCTATTGACTATATACTAAATGAAGTAATTAATCGCTAGATACTCCATGATTTCAATCTTGTGACGTTTTTCCCTTTCTTTGATTTTTCGTTTTCGTATTTTTCGCTTTTTCTTTTACATATTTACTTTTGCGTTTTCGCATTTAGCAAAAAATTTAGCGCAAATCTCTGGAGTTTGGCGCAACTCGGTATTCCATATTACGCAAACTCGGGATATTTAGGAAAGTGATAATGCTCCACCAGTTTTGGGGCTTTCCGAGGTTCGCGAATTTTCCACGTTTCACGTGAACAGTCACGTGAGTTTTAGTCTTTTCTTCAATTTGGTGCCATTATTCACTTCACTTAACAAAGCTACACATTGACTCGATACCTAAGATCGCCTACCTTATAGCTTTTTTTTTCGAAGCTGTTCATCTGATGTATCGAATCCGTTCTTAAAACTAATAAGATCAAAGATCAAAGATCTGTAGAATTATATAAGCAAGTGCGCTTATGTAATCAGTGGTTAGATACCACCGTCCTGGTCGTTAAAAAACTTTAACATAATAAAAATTTAGTAAATATAAGGTAAATAAACTAACATTAATTCTATATATTCATTTATTGATATATATATTGAGTTATATACAGATAGGTATATAGACCAAGGCTCAATACTGATATTCTGTCTAAACTACGTCTTTGAGGTTTTATTTGCTTTACCATTACATTTCATTTCTTTATTTTGATTCTCCGTTAAACTATAAACAATTATTATAATAGATCTATTTAGGATTGTTATTCCTGATCAGTTTATTCATTATATTTCATTTCACTCCCTAGAAAAATATTTACGTGTACTTGCTGATTCAAATCAAGTTACACTCGATCTAGAATTCTATATATCACTCTCAAAAGAGATAAATTCAACAAATTATGAGTTCTACTTCTGCTGGACAACTTGACTCGTTCATGTTCATGAAACCGCCACAAGATGTTGATTTCAGCTCCTTGCAACTAAAACATGAAGAAGATAATAGTCAAGGTCCAAATACCAATATCAATAATAACAGTAATGAGAGTAATAATAATAATGAGAGTAATAAAACTGATTTGGATATACCCACCAAATCAGAGTTAGATTCAAAGATTCATTCAGGTATAATAAGTCCTAGAACTGCACCAATAGGTAAATTTGAATCAACAAATCCAGATGAAACCATTAATAATAATGAAAAAATCAACAATAATGATAATAAAAATTCACCAATTAAAATACAACAGCAAATTCAATCACAACCTAAAGATTTTCTGGAACTTGATTCAAAGAATAATTCAGATATCAAATCAGAAATGGATAATTCTAAAGTTTCTGCTTATGCTAGATTGGATTTTGAAAATTTTATATTCTATGTTCAAACCTTACAAGTGTTATTAGGTAGAAAATCCGAACATGATCAATCTCATTCAGTTGATGTTCATTTGGGTGATTCTAAAGCAATTTCAAGAAGACATGCGAAGATCTTTTATAATTTTGGGACTGAGAGATTCGAATTATCAATTCAAGGTAGAAATGGTGCTTTTGTTGATGATACTTTTGTCGAAAGAGGTGTTACTGTACCATTAATGAACAAATCTAAAATTCAAATAGGACAAATTGTTTTCAGATTTGTATTACCTGGAATGAATTTACAACCTAATAGTGGTGATGATTCAAATTCAAAGCCAATTAATCCATCAGATGCAATTTCCCTGAAAAGTTCATTATATTTATCAAATGATTCAAATAATTTAAGAAAATCATTCAATGAAAATACTCCAAATCTAACGAGTAAAGATTTCAAACCTGTTGGGATCAAAAATGAAGAAAATAAAAAAGAAGACAATCATGATGATGATGATGAAGGTGATAATGATAATTCAAACAATAATACTAATGCCAATGAAAATAAACAAATCGTTAATTCTCCATTATTATCAAACATTGATTCAGGTTTACTTAATAAGAAACCAAAGGAGAAGAAACAACCAAAACCACCAAAACCACCTAAAAAGGTTTATACAATTGATGAAATTCCTGAAGAATATAGAACTAAACCTGCATGTTCATATTCTAATTTAATCGCAACTTGTTTGAGAACACATGGTACTTCAAAAGGTATGTCACTAGCAGAAATTTACAAATCTATAAGAGATATATTCCCATACTATAAATATTGTCCTGATGGTTGGCAAAGTTCCGTTAGACATAATCTATCGTTAAATAAAGCGTTTAGAAAAGTTTCAAAAGAAGGTAAAGGTTGGTTATGGGGTTTAGATGAAGAATATTGTGCAGAAAAGGAAAGAGCTAAGAAAAAGCAACAAGAAGCTGCTGCTGCAAAAGCTAAAGCAGCTGCTTTGAAAATTGAGCAACAGCAGCAGCAACAGTTAAGACTACAACAAGAAAGATTGGAACAACAGAAACAATTACAAATAGCACAAAATGCTCAACAACAACAATTATTGTTACAACAGCAGCAGCAGCAAAATTTATTACCTGTTTTGAACAAATCTTTACAAAACCAAGGTGTTTTGATGAATCAAATTCCATTACAATCTAATAATTTCATTAATTCAACTTCGATTCCATTAATGAAAGAAGGTAACAATGCTAATAAATCAATTAAAAACTATGATCCATCACAAATCCCAAAATTTGCACCTTCATCAAACAACATGAATGTTAACAATTCACAAATTCCTATCTTTCAACCATCTTCAATTCCATTACAAAACTCATCAATTCCATTACAATCCACTCAAAATCTATCAACTCCAATAACATCAAATAATTTGACCAATACCTCTTCGACTTCCAAAATTCCAAGCATTCAAGCTCAATTAGCTGCAAATCGTGGAATTTCAACAACATCAACTTCAACATCAACATCAACATCAACGCCTACTATTCAATCACAATCTAAACAAGCTAATAATCTGAATGTCAATACTAAAAAGGCATTATCTCATTTACAACAACAATTAGTTATATTATCCAAAGATTTAAGGAAATTAGTTGATAAACCCACAATTTCACAAATTTTAACTCAAGCTATTGCAATGACAATTGCTCAAGTTACACAAGCTGCAAAGACTAAAGGTATAACCACAGATCCATTAGCTACATTAATTGATACAAATCCATCACAATTAACAAGAATTTTAACAGTTGCTTTAAATGCAGCTACTTATAAAGTTACCAATGGTAGAATTAAAGCTCCTTTGCAAGTTGGTGGTAATAGCAATGATAAAACAAATCCTAATTCTAATGTTAACTCAAGAATAAATTCACCGAGTCCAATGAATCAGACAATAAATCAAAACATTAAAAATATGAATGTTAATAAGCCTGTTCAAATTCCATTACAAAGACAAGTTGGATCACAACAATCAATTCAACAAATTTCTCCACCACCACCACAGAGTCCAAGTGTATCCAATAATTTAAACGCTGTTAAAAAGCAATTCACTCCATTGATTCAAACAAATAAACCACTGAACTCTGATGTTGATACCTCACCATCAAACAACACACCATCATCAATTAATGTCAAAACTTCAACAATCACTAACTCAAACCCATCTATTCCGATCACAAACACTATTCCAAATGAACCAATGATTAAAACTACTTCAATTCCTACACCTGTAAATACATTGCTTCCAAATGTTAATAATTCATCCACATCATCAACACCACAAGCCACCCCAGTTACAGTTACCCCAGTGACTCCAGCTTCTAATAATGCTGTCATTAAGTCACAAATGAATTACCAATCAACAAACATGAATCAAATTCAATTGAATTCAGGTCCTTCTTCATCACTTCAATCTTCAACATCAGTCACCCCAAAGATTGTCAATAATGACAATTTTACAAATCTATCGAATTCTAAAGTTTCAACTTCATCATCTAATGTCAGTGCAACTACTTCTACAACTACACAATCCACACATCAAGTGGTATCATCTGTCAGTAATACAACTGATGATAATAACCCTGGTTCAATATCAAATGTTTCGAAATTTTCAACTGTTCAATTGTCTAATCAACACAACGAAACTCATATCACTAATCCTACTCAAACGATTGATTCTTCAATTCCATCAATTCCAGTATCTGATACAATCACATCAACACCAAACATTAGGATCGATGATGAACCATCTAAAAGTGAAGTTGTTGAAACTTTAGAAGAACCAAAACTCCCAACTAGTACAACCACCAATCCCACATCAAATCCACATAGTAATGCTAATTTCAACATTGATAGTAACACTATTAATACCAAAGATAACGATGGATCAAAATTTAATTTTGATGATTTGAATGATCCTGAATTCGATAAAGTCTTAGAATCTTTATCAAGAGAAACAACACCAAATAATTTAACAAATCCTGATAAAGATAATAATAAGAATAATAATGAAATCAATTTAAATAATCAAGATGATAAATTATTAGATGATGAGGAATTGAATAAATTGTTAGGATCAAATGAAGAGTTCATTAATAATAGTAATAACAATAAAAGAACTTTCAACGATGTCGAAGAAGTTTTCAATAATGAAGAACAACATAAAATGGTTAAAACTGAATGAATGAAACAACTTTTTTCAAATGTGATATAATCAAAAATTACAATAAATAAAAAATTTTGTAATACTACACCAATCATTACCATTTGTATCTATCACTATACAAGAAATAAAAAAAAAATCACTCTATTTAACCAACAACGTTATTGAAAGAACCTTCTTTTTCTTTAATTTCATAAAAAGTAGGACCAACATCATGATTACCATGATAAGTCCAACCTTGTTCCGTAATATGATATAAATTAATTGAACCACCAGAATAGGCATCTCTATGAGCAGCAGCTAGAATAGAACGTTTACCTAAATACAAAGCTTCTTCAACGGTTAAATCCCATTTCAAATTTGAATCTAAAACACCATATGCGAAAGTTTGACCAGAACCAACACAAAACACATCACCTTTCAATCTTGTACCATCTGAATCAACGTAATATATAGTTGGACCTTCTTTTTTAGTATAACCACAAACCATTGTACCCATACTTAAACCCATACCTTTATATTGATAAACTAAATTAGATAAGATCTTTGAAGCAGCAGCAACTGATATTCTTTCCTTTTCTCTTAATTCATGTAATCTACATTGACTACCTAGCCAAGTTTCCCAGAACTGACAATCAGCTGCACCACCAGCCATTGTACCTAATAAGAATGGATTTATTCTAATGACTTTATTAACTGTTTGTGATGCAATCCAATTACCTGCAGTGGCTCTTGAATCAACGGCAACTATAATCCCACCTTGGAATCTGAATGCTAGAGTAGTTGTACCGTGTGCTATTTTGATTTTACAGTCTGGGTTCTTTGAATCATCAGTATGAGCTCTTAGAAAATCAGTTGGTTGTGAAATTGGTGGCATTTGTAAAGATGGAGCTAAAGGTAAACTAACATTAGTTAAAAAATCCTGCTGAAGTTGTTCTTGAGAGTCATATCCCAAATTCTTCAAGGCGTTGCTTGATTGCTTAAATTGATCCACAATTGAGTTCATTTTTATGTTTAATTAAGTGAATTGATTGAATTTATCAGTGATTTTACTATTTGTTTATTTGATTTTTTTAGTGGCGAAAATATTGATTCTCTTCCGGAATTTGAATCTCGAGGGTGGGTCACGTGTATTTCTATTATAAACTATATAACAGTATAAATCCTACTCTTTAATTATTGATCAATTAGCGTGTCTTTTATTCCCACCACCTTGCTTCCATAACCACAATGCCTCAATTGCGTAGTTTCTCACACTTAAATTTGTTGTTTCCGTTTCATCTGCACTCTCTTCCAAAGTTTCGATTATTCTTAATTCATCAATCAAACCCCAAAACATTTGATCGAATTTAACAGAAGCTTGATCTAATGCATCATCATCTACCTTGTTCCCCTCGACCTCTTCCTCTTCATCATCAACGAATTCCGGAACGATATTGTATTTGCCCTTACCTAATTTATGTAGAATCCTACCTAAAGTTTTAATAGCAATACATCTTTGACCAGACATTGAAGATCTTGCTAAATGACTTAATTCTTTCAAAGTATATCCTGCTAATGCTGGGTCATCGGAATGATGATGAAGACCTTGATTTATTGCATAAACGTTATTATTTGAAGGAATGATTAAATCACCTTTGAAATCAAATCTTAATTGAGATACATCATCAAATATTAAATTTGAAACGTCTAATTCAGGTAATGGTTCCATCCATTTTAATTTTTCAGTTTCCTTTGGTAAATCAGGGAAATATTTCTCATGTAATTTTTCATTAAAATTTGGATCATTTAGATCTAATTTGGTATCATCATTTATTGGGATTGGTTTTAAAAAATGGACATTGGAAATAGATTCATCAAATGGTAATTCGTCTGCTTCTTTATTGATTTGATATGATGGTGGTGCTATATCTTCAACATCTTCCCATTCTTCATCAACAATCT
Source organism: Phaffomyces antillensis (assembly GCA_003707195.2). Classification (NCBI taxonomy): domain Eukaryota; kingdom Fungi; phylum Ascomycota; class Saccharomycetes; order Phaffomycetales; family Phaffomycetaceae; genus Phaffomyces; species Phaffomyces antillensis. The sequence goes on from PPNI02000030.1 coordinate 76,791, forward strand.
CTTTACTATCAATTTTATGAATTTTAGTATATTCATCAAATTTAACAGATTTCTTCTTATCTTTAGTAACCTTCACAAGTTTTTCTTCCTCTTTCAAATCATTTGCTAGATCATTAGAAACTTTCAAAGCATCATCAATCTCTTTAGGATCCATTGTATTTTTTTTCCAACTTTCATAATCATTACCATCTTTATCACCACCAATCCATTCACTATATCCTTTAAAATCATATCCTTCATCCCTTTTCCCATTATTTTGCTTCTTTAGTTTGTTCTCACTTCTTAATAATAAGGCTTTAAGAACTTTTGGATCTAAAGTATCGAATAATTCTTGCTTTTCTTTAATTCTTTCACTTTCTGTCATATTGTTTAAAATTTCAATGTTTTCTAAATGAATTCTTTCAGACTCATTAAGATCATCATAATTTAATTTTTGTTTCTCTAATGGAAGTCTCTTTAATCCTGTAGATTCATCTATTTCATATCCATCTTTAGACATCCTTGGTTTATTATTAATTTCATTATTTATTTTAGATTCTTTTTGAAGTTTTCTTTTAGTGGCCCAAGTTGATGTTTTTTTAGGTTTTGGGAATCCTGTTGATTGGACAGGTTGTTTCAATTCAGAGATTGGAGTGGATTCTCTCTCCACGATGTCTCCTAATAAATCCATGGGTTTTAAATGTATTTGAACTTGTTGAAATTCTCTATTAATTTTGAAATTTTATATATTTATTTACCTTTCGGAGGCTTACTAAGCGATGAGCTATTATTTACTTTTGGTGTTAGAAACTTTTCAATTGTATTGTCTGAATTCAGAATTTCTGAGTTATTATAAATCTGTTTTATAGAAATGATTGATGTTTATTAATGAATTGGATACATGGATACAAACAATAACAATCATTACAAGACTTATAGTTGATTCTATTACCTGAAGAAAAATTTGAAATGAAATTGACACTACAACGCAATATTGATATCTAATCCGTTACAAAATTTATTATTCTCTCATCATCTCCATATTGGTCTATTATTAATGGTATTAACAGCTTGATTCAATCCTCCAAATCTCGAGTTTGATCTGGGAATGGTCGAATTATCATCTGCGTTTAAAACTTTAGATGACCTTGATCTAGAAAGACTTGAAATAGTCGGTTTTGTCAAATTCTCAATCGTTGAAGATCTTGATATTTTCTTCATTATACTATTATTCTTATTGTTATTATTATTGATCGTGTTTGTAATGTTTGTTAAATTATTTGAACTTCTTTTAATTTCTGAATTTGGATTGAATCTAAATGATGATGAAGTTGGTACATTACTTCTTGGATTTGAATTATTTGATTGAGTTTTATTATTATGTTGTGGTATTGTTGAACTTCTTACGTTTCTGATTCTTGTAGTGGTAGGTCTATTCAAAGTCCCATTCAAATCGTTATTTCTTCTAGTTGAAGTCAAAGTTGGTCTTGAAAAGGAACTAGTCGTTGTTATTGGTTTTTGAGAATTTGGTAAGAATCCAGTTTTTCTTCTTTTGGTATCATTTGACACATTTGAGTCGATTATTCTTTTAGAATGTAGGTCTTGTCTTTGTGAATCAATAGAATCATCTTTATGAATTCCAATACTTCCATGATTATTAACAGCATAATGAGATGAGATCGATTCTAATTTATTGAAAATTTTGGAACTCTCCCTTCCCATAGCACTTCTTCTAACGCTATTATTAATACTATTTAATGCTCCAATTTTAGAACTTGCTCGTTGATCTAATTCAGAAAGGACATTAGTACTTAATTTGTTACTATATCCCAGTTTCTCACATTCTCTAGACAGGTATGAATCTTTATTCTTATTAATGAAATTATCATTAGTATGATTATCTATTTGGATTAATGGAGTTGAGGCAGCTAAATGGGAAATATTGGGATATAAACCTTCAAAAGGCGTGTGATTGAAAGTTGAAGAAGAGGAAGATGAAGTTCCTAACGTTGATAGTGTTGTGTTTTGACGATTATTGTTCAATGGTACGTTTTCATCATTGATTGGTTTAATTTCTGTATAGCAAGAACCAGGAAATGAACCAGGAAAGTTTGATGTCATTATTTTGTATCTTTAGTGAGTAGTGATCGAGGATGAAAAGATTATAAGACCAGCTTTTAATGAAAATTGTCCCCCAATTAATCGAAATGTAACCGATAAAATCACTTATAAGAAAAAAAAAATTGTGATCTTTCTCTTTTGTGATGCCAGTTGCCTAATTGAGTAAAATGTAAACAAATAAAACAAATAAGATATATATAAGAGTCCATATTAACAATTCACTAGAAAACAAACTGTGTCACAAATAGTACAGTAACTTAACTCATCTACACTCACTCAATCTCAACATATAAAATACATAGTACTTAATTAATACAAAACAATAATCTCTTTTAAAGCAAAAAAAAAAAAAAAAAAGCACACTCATAATAATTCATAGACTTCATTTTTCAACTTGATACTATTATAAAGCAGAGAGCTGTCTCATCTCCTTCGCACACACATACACACACACAGTCTCTTTACTCCTTGGCTAGTCTTTCTCTTCTTTCTTGTTCCTTTTCCAGATTTTGATTCAAATAACCTAATGCCCTTTCGACACTTTTAGGAGAACCAATCAATTCGAATAAACGTTCATTATTATCATCATCTTTATCAATTAAGATCTGAGTCTTTGTGACTTTTCTGATCTCTTGGATTCTTGAACCTGATTTCCCAATCAAACAACCAACCATATCACTTGGGAATCTAACTTTTTTAGAAATTAAATCATGATTATTACTGTTATTATGACTATGAGTTGAAAGAAGGCTATTATTATGATTATTATTGTTATTGTTATTGTTATTGTTATTATTACTGTGACGCGAGCTTGATCTTGGAGTAGGGACGTAGAATGAAGTTCCTGTGCCATTATGCCAATCTTCTAATAAACATCTTGATAATACACCTAAAACGGATTCAATTTCATTTGGGGTTGCTTGGATTTCGACTAATCTTTCAGTGGAATTGAATAAGAAGTCCTTGGATGCTGTGATTTTAACTTGATATTCATTTTGTAAAGCTTTAATTCTTGAACCTTGTTTACCAATAATGGTACCCATTTGAGCATTTGGAATCAGCAATCTTAAACTTTGTACTTGTGGATCATCATTGACACTTAATCTTTTCAATGGGAATGAAACGAATAAAGAATCGTCTAATGGTGAACTCCTGAGTGCTTCACTGACTAATCCAATAGCATGAGAAACGGCATTAACTGAACCTGTGATTGTTAAGATCCGATCAGGACAAGTTGGCACGACTGGAGAGATGGCAGCTTTGACATTGGTGGAGTCTCTGATATTGGCGATGACGGAGCCTTCTTTACCGATTATTATACCTGCTTCTTTGATAGAGACCAAGATTCTGTACCCAATGATGGCTTCATTCTGTGATTCCAAGCTTGGAAGAACGTCGGCTGCGATGGAACCGTCGTCTGTCTGTTGCTGTTGCTGTTGCTGTTGCTGGGAGGTGAACGTTGTGTCGAATAGAGATTCGGATGCTTCTGCTGACATTGCTGATTTTGATTTTGCTTTTGATTGGTGGAAAAGTTTCAATAAACGAATTAAATTTGTTTGTTTTTTTTTTTCTTTCTTTCTTTCTTTCTTTCTCGTGAAGTGAAAAAAACACAAAAAAAAAATTTTTCTCGCCACTAATTATAAAACCACTGGTCACGTGCATCTGCATGTCATGATTTGAAGCTGAATATCTCAGGATTTCAGTACTGAAACGCATCAGAATATGACTCTAGTTCGATTCATCATGAGATTCTCGTCATTTTTCATTTTTTTCTGTAATTTTTGCTGTATTGGAGTGTTCATTTTGAATTTCAATGAAGTATCACGAAACCACGACTCATCTTTAACTTCATATTCAGGTATTTTAAGCCCCTGGAAAGACATGTAGTTGGCCATTTCCAACTCATTGAGCTCAGTGGTGTAATAGACGTACTCATTATCGTTTTTGAACGGTTTCAGCTGTGTGAATTCAAGGTAAACTAACTGTAAATTCAACTTTGGATAGATTCCATTCTCTGCAATCGACACCATGATCTTTTCAAAAGGTTGTTTCACCGTGAATGATCCCAGACGCATGACACTCACTACTCCAGTGGGTAAAATCTCTTTCATCACCGAAGAAGGATAGTAAATGTCCTCTTTAATCAACGTCTCATCGATATAATGTCTGATTCTGAACTCAGTCGTACCTAAACCATAGCTAACTTCATGGTTAACCAGTGCCAGATTAAAGAGATACTCCCCTTGAGCCAGCACACAACACTCCTCGAACTTAAACGACTGGACGTTCTTCAACACCACTGAGAACTCATCGAAGCAGTAATCATCAGGATGAGAATATGGCTGGATCGTGAACTTCTCACAATCACGCAACACGAGCTTCCTGTTCTGCACTAAACTGAACACGAACTTCCAATTCAGCTCAGGCAGCAGCATCTCACTCAATGCTCCATTAAAGAACGACAATGAGCTTAAATAGTCTCTAATCAACGCTTCATTCAGCTTAATCCTGTTTAGTTCAATCAATTTTGAAGCTTTCACCTTGAAAATTTCATTGGAAAGACGGTAAAAGCTCCTGCTTATATACCGCAGCACAGGCATCTCCATAAAGAGCTCCAACACGATCTCAGTGGGTAATCTATCCAGCATATTCTTACAAATGTAAATAAATGTGTCAAATCCGGGCAACTTTTCAGTTTCTCCCCTTCATAATAAAATTCTCGAAGATTCACTTCTTTCTCTCTCTCTCTTTCTCTTTCTTTCATTTTAATCACAGTTCAACTACAATGACAATTACTCCAGAAGGTAAGTACTGAAAAAACTTCCACACACTCCACACTCCACACTAACCATCTCTACTTAGTCCTTTGGGCACAAAGATCCAGTGCCACCGATGCATCCAAAAACATTCTATACTTAACCATCAGAATCCCTGATGCTATCAAGACTAAATTGGAATTGACAAAGACTCACTTAACCGTTGAAAGTGACTCAGATGACGATTCAGAACACTACTCATTATCATTGGAATTCTTCGATGATGTTGATTCTGAGAATTACAAGCAAAAAATCACTGGAAATTCAATAAGTTTAATTATTAATAAATTGAATTTAAATAAAGAATATTGGTCAAGATTAACTAAATCTAAATTGAAATACCATTTCATTAAAACAGATTTCGAAAAATGGAGAGATGAAGATGAACAAGAAGATGAAGATGTTGTTCAAGATAATGATTATTTACCTCAAGGCTTTGGAGGTGACGGACAAAACATCGATTTTAACTCATTACAAGGTTTAGATCAATTGAAAGATTTACAAAACTTGATGGGTGGTAATAATACTCCTGGTTCTTCAGGTGCTGCTCCTACTGATCAAGTCACCGAAGAAGATTTCAGTTCAAGTGATGAAGAAGAAGAAAAAGTTGAAGAAATTAATTAATACACACATATTTTCTTTTTATAAAACACGTAGAATCTATTTATTTATACCACCTGATATTTCAAACCGTCTTTAGTCAATACTTGAGAACCGATCCAAGATTCATTTGGTTTCAACTCTTTAAATTCAGAAACATAACCAGGTTCAATACAAACCATATTCTTATATCCATTCTTTGGAGCAAAATCATTCATCCCTCCACTTTTCTCAATCCATGGATTCCAAACAACGACATCTGGTAAATTATTTCTTTTCAAAGTATGAACAGGATGTCCTAATTCAACAACTTGAATAATTGTATCATTTGAAATTTTTTGATAAATCCTGTCTAATTCTTCATGGAAACTAACAACGGGTTGTTTTTCTTCATAACTCTGTTTTAAAAGTTGATCATAACATAACGTCCCTGGAAGATTATTAATTAAAACGTCTTCAATATCACCAACGTTTAAATAAGTATGAAATAACCAATTGAATTTAAATGCTTTATCACCGGTATTCAACACCTCAATCTCAGTCTTTAATGATTCAGCACCTAATTCAACAGTCAAAATTAAACTGAATTCATTCTTACCATCTTCCCATAATTTTAAAATCTCATCACTAATATTCTCAGGTCCTATCCCAAATTGAACAGTTGGTGGATCTGATTTAACTTGTCCTAAAAATTCCCATTCATTATTTCTAACAAATCCATGCTGTGCTAAATCCTTTGTAGGACCATCGGTTTTCTTACCAAATTGAGGAAAAACTAATGGAATCCCACCTCTAACAGGTTTAGAACCGTCTAATTTAGCTGCTGTTGATAACCATAGTTGTTCTTTTGAATTCAATAACCATGAAATGACAGTCGCCCCATATTTCAAGATCGTGACTGATGTTGATTGTGTAGATGGATGAGTTAAAATGACACGGTCTTCTAGTTCTTCAATCATCTTATATAAATGGTGTTAATTAAGCAAACAAATTTAAATTTCATGAGTTTATCATGGAGGAAATTTAATGAGTGTGTTCCGATGGTGTCTGGATGTTTCAAGGCAATATTCTCTCTCTCCACATTATTATTATGTTTGATATATATAAACTCTCCTTGACTATTTTTCTTTTATAGATTACATAACAAAGATGATTCTCCCATTCACGCCACAGAATCGCCAGAGAATAATGCTTCTATACAAGGCATCACTCACACTTGCCCGTAACTGGATTTGTAGAAGAGATCTATTCAGATTGAAAGCATTAGAAATTAGAAAACAATTTGAAATTAATAAATTAGTTTCTAATCCAAAACAATTAAATGAAATCGTTAGGGATGTTGAAAATAAACTAATCATGTATAGACATCCAGATCCCTATATTCCTCCTACTAGACCCGGTGGTACCAGATATTTGAGACATGTTCCTCAAGTTGTGGATGATGCCTAATGATTAGATTATTTACTATTTATTACTATTTATTACTATTTATTACTATGACATACTTCTACTATATTGTAAGTTCATGATTCATTAACGTCTATTTATTCCATTCATCAAAAACTTTTCAAAATCTCTTCATTTATATAATTCAAACAATTTTCTAAATTCTCATCATCACAATAAATACAATCATTTAAAAATAAAACGTTCTTGTTATCTCCTTGTTTCAATCTATTGCCATTTTTAAATAATTGTGATAGTCTTGTTTGAATTTTATCATCATTGGATTCAATTGATAATTTAAATTTGAATTGGTTCTTTGAATGATTTATCTTAATCTTCAATTTGATGGATTGATTTGATTTACTGTTAAAATATAACAGATTAATAAAATTTAAATTTTTCAATATGATTTCAAAATTAAATTTATATGTTGCTTTATTCTTTTCAATTGAATCTGTTTTAATCTTTTGCAAAATCTCAAATAAATTAATTGAATTGATTAAATATGTAATCAATTTAGAAATCCCATTGGAATTTAAATATTTTTGAATTAATAAATGTGATATCGTATGTGGATTTGATTCATTAAATTCAATTGATTTTAATCCATTTGTTTCATTTTTTAATGTGATTAAATTATTTGATGAGTTATTATAAGAAAATTTAATTTCATTCAAATTAATTGAAATTAAATTAATCTTTAATTCTTTTTTTAAAATATCAATTAATTCTAAAATCTTACTTAATTTAATTAATTTCAATTTAATAACTTTCAAAAAATTAATTTCTTCATTAAATTTATTTGATTGGAAAATTTCTTCAATTTTGAAATTTCCATCATTTTTATTGATATTAATCTCAAATATACTTAAATTTTCAAAATTTTTAAATAATTTCCCATAAATTTCAATTTTAATGTTTAAATTTGGTAAGATTTCATACTTTAAATATAAAACATCGGAACAATTCAAGATTTTAACAAATGATTTGGTTTCAATTAAAAATAATCCAGCTGATTTACTAATCTTATTGGCAATATCTTTATCATTAACAACTGTATTTTCATGTCTAAAGTTACAATCTTTTAATTCAATCTTCAATATTTCTACCAATATTTCTTGTGTAATTTCTGAAATGAACTCTTTGGAATTGAAATACTCTAAACCGTCAATTTTTAATTCTTTGAAATGAATCAAATTATTATTATCAAAAATTCCAATAAATCCATGAATCTCTTTATCATTTAGTAAGATTAATTGCCAATTAGCAGGCCATTCTTTACGTCTGAGAAACTTGATTGATCTAGAACTTTGATTCACTGACTCATTATTACCATTAACTAACTTTCTCAAATCATTAGCTGATAATTTTTGATCATTTGATAACCAGTTTGTAACATTCAATATCAATAAGAGTTGATTGAATCTGTATGATGATTTCAATTGTTTTAAATTTTCATTAATCTTATTGAAATCATCAACATTTAATTTCTTCACATAATTATTTAAAAATGGAGTTGAATTTTGGAAATAAAATAAACCCGTTGATGGATTCAATTTCAATAATGAATTATTTACGTATAAGTCATTGATTTGTGATAAGATCTCTTTGCAATGTTTTAATTGGATATTCTTTAAGAAAATCTCAATATCTTGAATGTTTTTGAAAGTTTTAATGAATTTATTAAATTTGAACCATTTGTAAATAATTTCATTCGAGCTATTTAAACCAATTTCAAGATATGAATTTTTGAAAACAATAGAATTTATCCAATAATTCAATTTGATTAAGAAATTTTCTGGACTATATTGATGAGTTATGTTCTTGATCTTATTTAATTTTAAATGAATTAAATAGAATTTAATTGAATTGTTGTAATTTTTAAAAATTAGTTCTAATTCATTGAAGTTATTGGATTTTAACAAATCATTTGAGATTTTGAATAACTTGGCTGGGTTTTTAATATTTAAATCATTATTGTTGAATTTGAAATTAATGAGAACAAAAGTATTGTTATTTAATAAAGTTAGTTGAAAATTATAATCTTTAGTGTTGATGTAAATCCTACCATCTTTAATAACAAAATCATCTAAGAACAATTGTGGAATTTCATCAACAATAGCAAATTTGATGTTTAATAAAACGTTTAAATTTTGTAAAACTTTCAATACTTTTTCATTAGATAATGGTTTATTTTGAATTAAATTATGAGTTGGTAAGATTGGTCTTCCATTATTCAAAACTTCTAAAGATGTAATAATATCAGGATTGGGTAGTTTGGCACTCAATAAAGATTGATTCAGAGCAGCAGTAGACCAAATCAGAGTCGTGAAGTATTGTGTTTGTTCTCTTAAATAAGCCAATAAATCAATCAGTTTAGTGAATTGAATGGATGAAGATTTTGACCATTTCACCAACACAAACAACCTGATGAACTCCTTCCTCAGATGGACAATCAACTCCAATAACTTCTTCTTTTTCGCTTCATCGTTTGGCTGGGTTGATAAAATGAATGATAACTCAGTAAAAGAAAACTCAGTAAACTTCTTGAGAATTGACGACAATGAGACAATATTTGCTGTGATGCGTGGAATCGGTGGAGGATCTGAGCTGGCTACCACTGATGAGGATAAAGCCACCTCATTTGAGTCCATTTTAGCTATTTCGTCAACCAATTCAGTGGCGGTTATCCATATTAAAATTTGTGGGAAACATAAAGAAAATGATTAAAAAATTGAAAAACTAAATTATGTAAGCTCTTAGTCAGCATGTCGTGTGACTATCACGTGGTTTTTTCCAAAACTCTAATCTTTTTTCTAGGCAAGTCAAATTTTAAAGTGTTTTGATAGTGAAGCATTTCAGTTGATTTGTTTGTAGTTGGAAGTTGAAAACTCACATTGATCCAGCCCACTTTTGATTGCTGTCTCCACCATCCATATTCATCCACATTACTTACCCGATCCAACCAAAAGATATCCAATTACAGCTCTCGAATATCACCTATCCCCGTTGTTCATTGATCCACAAAATATTCAAAACCACAAAAGCTACCAACACAATTATAACACTCAATAAATTCAACGATATTGTCATATCCTTTATCAGACTTCAATGCCGTATTCAGACCATTCAGATCATTCAAGAGACGAGTATGGTAATTTCAGAAATTTAAAACTAGATACATCAACATCACAAGACCATGATCTCACCTTGAACTCTCCCGTTTCTCTAGAATATGACTCCCTTACTGGATTGCCAACTCCAATTGTGTTAGAATCTGCTGCTACTTTCCATTCAAAATCCCCTTCTATTGATGAAATAAATACAATTCCATCTCCGAGAATCCCAGTCAGAAGCCCTAAAAAATCTTATGGTTCTCTGAACTCAAGACCTACTCAAGCAATTGCTAACTCTCCAAGAGTCTTATCTGAAATCAATCCTTCCTTTAATTTCAGTTCAATTAGGAATCTTTCAAATCCATTACAAGAATCATTTGGGTTAGAAAGGGAAGAACAGACTATTTCTGAGCTCAGCTCTGATGGCTTAGTATATGAAGGACTAGATGAAAACGGATTGTCTCATAATTGGAAATATATTAAAAACATAGGAAAGGGAAATTTCAGTACTGTTATATTAGGTGAATTGATCAATGAACAACTACCAGTATTTTCACAAGTTGCCATTAAAATTGTTGTATTACCAACCCAACCTGAAACCAAACTTAGGATTGAAAGTTCATTGAAGAGAGAAATAAGGATTTTACAAACTATGAACCATCCATCAATCATAAAATTATTATCTTTAAATGTATCAGCTGAAAAGTATTTAATCATCACTCCATACTATAAAGGTGGTGATTTATTTGAATTAATATCACGTCAAAGATCAAATCTATCATTGAGTATAATTAGAAAAATATTTGCTGAAATTTCTATAGGTATTAATTATTTACACTTCAATAATATCGTTCATAGAGATATTAAATTGGAAAACATTTTAATCAATCATTCAATTGATGAATTATTATCAATTGAAAACTTAAAAGAATCTTCATTGATAAGTATTACTGATTTTGGTTTATCAAGAGAGATTGATCCATTAAATCCATTATTGAAAACAAGATGTGGATCTGAAGATTATGTCCCACCTGAGCTTTTAATAGGTTTACCCTATGATGGTAGAGAATCAGATAGTTGGGCATTAGGTGTTTTATTATACAGCATGTTGGAAAATAGACTACCATTTGATCCACCTCCAGTTTCACCTAATACAATCAGATCAAGAAGACAGTCCAAAGTGTCACATAGAATAGCAAGAATAGATTGGAAATGGTATAAATATGATAATAATAATAATGAACAGAACAATAACCATGATAATCATGATAATAGAGAGTTGAAAGATGCAAAATATCTAGTTGAGAATCTATTAATTAGAAGAGAGAACAGACTCAACACCAAACAAATCGTTGAAAACAGTTTCGTCAGTGAGATTCTCGGTGATGAATACAAGAACTTCCAGCTGCTTCGTACATAAACCCACAATATAGAAATTTGTATTATAAATTATTTGTAGCAGCTCATCCCATCACACTCGGATTTAATTGATTTTTTTTGACTCAGTCGATAAATTGACATAATTTAAAAAAAAAAATCTTTATCTAGTTATAATACTCACATTTACGATATTCATATCAACAATTATTAGTACACAAACATGTCCATCATATCCACCAATCTAGACAACATTCTACCATTGATTTCCCGTGGTAAAGTCAGAGACATCTACGAAGTTGATCCATCCACTTTATTATTCGTTGCAACTGATAGAATTTCAGCATATGATGTTATTATGGAAAATGGTATTCCTGAAAAAGGTTCAATCTTGACCAAATTATCCCAATTTTGGTTTGATTTCTTAAAACAATACACATTGACCCATATCATTGAAACTGATGACATCTTCTCTAAATTACCAACTGAATTAAGTCAACCTAAATATAAAAATCAATTAATTAATAGATCTCTATTAGTTAAAAAATATAAATTGGTTCCATTAGAAGTCATCGTCAGAGGTTACATCACCGGTTCAGCATGGAAAGAATATAAAAAGCAAGGAACAGTCCATGGTGTTAAAGTCGCCGAAGGCTTACAAGAATCTGAAGAATTCCCAACTCCAATCTTCACTCCTTCGACAAAAGCTGAACAAGGGGATCATGATGAGAATATTTCAATTGAACAAGCTAACGAAATTGTTGGTGAAGAACTATGTCAAAGAATTGAAAAAATGGCTCTTTTATTATACACCAAAGCTAAAGAATTTGCTAAATCTAAAGGGATTATCATTGCTGACACTAAATTCGAATTTGGTTTAACTGAAGATAATGAATTAGTATTAGTTGATGAAGTACTAACACCAGATTCTTCAAGATTTTGGAATGCTAAAACCTACAAAGTAGGTGAAAGTCAAGATTCTTATGATAAACAATTCTTAAGAGATTGGTTAACTTCAAATGGTTTAAACGGTAAAGAAGGTGTCAGTATGACTGAAGATATCGCTATTAGATCTAAAGAAAAATACGTTGAAGCTTATGAAGCTTTAACTGGTACTAAATGGGAATAATTTTATCATATATTCGTAATGTTATAAATAGATGGGTGTTATTTTTTATGATAATTCATGTAAGTTTATACCCATTCTGTGTTGAAGTTTCTTATAGATCTCGTTTCGTTATCGTCTTTGAATTCGAATAATTGTGGGTTTTTATTCAATAGTTGATTTCCTTTATTTGTGTTTTGAATTGAGTAATTCTTGACATTTCTTCTTTTGATTAAATCATCATTCATGTTTCTTTTTTCCATGTTATTATCATATTGTTTTGATTTGATGTTATTAGTATTCAATCTTCTATTGACTTCTTTCTCGACGAAATATTGGAAATCTTTCTTATAAGTCTGTCTAATCTCTTCAATTTCTTGCTCCAATGCTAACTTTGTAAATTTTAATTCTTCATTAATATTTTGTTTTAATTTAATCAAATCTTTTTCTTTATTGATTAATTCATTCTCAAAGAATTTCAGATTTTTTTCATAGTTGATCAGTTGTAAATTCTTGATTTGTATTTTAAGTTCAATCTCTTTCAGTAGATCCATTGTTGATGATCTTTTACTCAAATCAACTTGAATACACTTATCAATCACTCTCCTTAATGAATTTGAGTAGTGTTGTGGAATATCAGCATATTTACCGATTTGGATCCTTTCTTGTAATTGCAATATACTCTTTGCATGGAATGGCGGATGTAATGAGCATAATTCATAGATAACACAACCTAATGACCAAATATCACATAATGGAGAATATGGTTTATCTAAAAGCACTTCAGGTGACATATAATATGGAGTACCCACACAAGTTGTAGCGAATTCAATCTCATGGTTTAGAGACTTCGCTAATCCAAAATCACCTAGCTTGAAAGTCCCATTTGATAGGAAAATATTATCTGGTTTAATATCTCTATGAATTATTACAGTATTATTATTTTCATTGATTGGAATCTCTAAATCATCGAAAATATTAGAAATTAGTGGAGAGTTCACACCATAATGACACCTGTATAGCGCCATCAGAATCTGTGTGAAGATATTCCATATGACCTGCTCAGAAATGTATTGATTTGATTGTTTATATGATTTAATAATGGTTGATAAATCTCCTCCATCACAATATTCCATATACAGGAAAATCATATGATACTCAGGAATGTGTTGATGTTCAATGTATTGCACGATATTCGTGTTCTTCAACTCACTTAATATACGAAATTCAGCAACTAATTGGGATCTTTCCTTTGGATTCATATGACCGTATGGAATCTCTTTACGAACTAATAGTTTCCCATCTCTTATTCTTTTCACTTTACGTACTCTTCCGAATGATCCTCTTCCAATGACTTCTAGCTCTTCGTAATCTTCCCCTGAGCTCGTCATATTTATGATCTGATTAGTGTGGTGTGTGTTCTTTGTTATTCTGTATAATTAAAAAGCTCTTAATTCTATTTAATGGCTTTTTTTTTTTTACTTGTGTGAAAAACTTCTGTATCAGTTTGTTTACTTTTTACCTAATTGGGTTTAATTTGGTGTCTGGATTTATCAATTTTGAAAATCTTAAATTATGTGACAGATTTTTGATAAGGAAAAATTTATCATGCAGGGTTGATGAGATGTATGGGCAACGATTACAAAGTTTGAAATCTGTCGTCTCCTCACTGGTCCAGGTTAACAAATTTAAAGACAGTATAGAGAATCAAATAAACGTGGTCAAACTATGTAAAGAATTTCAACTAGCTACTACAAAAATTAAAGATCCTTTAATCTTTAACAAAAACTCCATAAATAAGATTATCAAAATCAAACCATTTGACGTTGATGAATACCTTATCAACCAGTTAACTAAAATGAATGAGAATAAAATCATTCCTGTTCCCGTACTCAAACAATATTTAACAATTGAGCCAATTCCCCCGATTTCAAACTTGATAAAATTAGTTAACGAATCGCAAAATTTAGAATTGATCAACATTTCAAGAAATTTACTACTTTATAAATATAAAGATTATGAAACTTTATTTAGATTATTGAACGATAACCAAAATTATTTCAAATTGTTAAGTATCAAAAAGTTTCGAAAGAATTTGATTTATTCAATTTCAATCATGACTGTATTAAACTATTCATTGGGGCTTTTATTCATTTTTGATTTGTCATTAATAACCATTTCTGAGCTCATATTGATAAACCTAATACTGTTCAAATCATTCATCATCACACCTTTTTCATATAGGAGTAATTTCATTTGCTGGTTCCCAGGAACATCTAATTTTCAAAAAATTTCAACAATGATTGAATTTCAACAATATTCCAAATCAATTGAAATAATCAAACAATTATATTACAGCAACGTTTATAGTTTTGAATTATTGAACACTTCACTATTGAAAAAGTATAAGTTGAAGTTCTTTGATAATCCTAATCTTGATGTTGAGAAGAATGTGATCAATCAATTATCTAAAAATGGAATGTTTTTGATTCCTGATCAAAAGGAGTTATTATATAAAGACTATTGGGAATCAATGGGGACTCGAGAAGAATTTGAATGGGTGGAGCCTGATCGAGATCCAATCGAATTTATCGAAATTTGATATTCGTTATCTGTTATTTGACTACATTTATTTTTTAGCAGTATACCTTTTATAATCCTATCTTTTTGTATCTTTCATAACACTGTAAACTGTCTCTATATAAATAGTCACTGTTGATTCAAATATTTCTAAAAATTATGGGTTTTGTAAATGGACTTTATCCACAAAAGTAAATAAAAGATCATATCTCCATCTCCTTGCTCCTCTTCTACCTATTTATCCAACTCGATCTGATAAAGTATGACCCAGTCTAAAAAGTACGTATAAGTCATGCTATTAACTAATTATATTATAATCTTATCAATATCTCATGATTTTACTTTTAGTTTATAAAAATATCAAAATTTGAAATTACAATACAATTATGACAGACTGCTCTATCAAATTTTGAAAATCGGGCCGCCTGGATTGACCGACGGAAAAGACAAGATGGACAGTAATTTATCAGCTCCGGCTATACTGGGGAAATATAAATGTTCATATAGCACTATATGGTGTGTATATTATTGAACTGGAATTATGCCTTCAAACACATTGGAAATGATATTTTGATTCGTTTGTTGCTCCACATTTTTTTTCACTATATTTTTCAATTTTGTGTCAATTTTGTGTCATTTTTTTTTTTTTTGATTTTTCGCTGTGGCTAGATTTCATTTTTATAGGAATATTCATATTATCGAATCTTAACAACGACGTCAGCTCATTATTTTTATTTCTGATCAATTTGAATCTTAACCACAACAGCTGGCTACTCATTACTCATCCACAAACAGCCTCACTTTTATACCCTCTTTGGATCACTCTAGATCTCATTTGAATCATGGGAATTTTCCAGTTTTTTAACCTCTTTATCAGCGCAATTTGGAAAGATATAATCAGCACTTTGCATTATAATCCATCTTCAGATCCAAAGTTAATTGAACCTTCAAAGAATCCAGCTGATGATCCAAACATTTCCAACGATTTTGATCATGGCGCTGTTGATGAATCTCTGAACTTCGAACCCTTTGATGAATTCGACATTGGTTATGATGATATCATTGATTTTGAAGCACCAATTGTCCCCACTAAAGTGGAAGAAGGGTTTATTGGATTACAAGATGATGATGGTAGTGATGGGTTTGGTGAAATGTTGAGAAATATCAGATCAGACTCTATTTTTGATGTTGGTAAGGATCTGGATGAGTCTATTGTTTTAGTTAGTGATAATCTGGGATTTTATCTTCCATTTATTGTTGTCTCATTTATTATTACTTTAGTGTCAATTGGTATTATCATTAAGTTCGAGATAGAGAAGTATGGCATTGAGATATCCAACGATACTGAGATAGAAATCACCCAAGAAGTACAAGATGAAGACGAAGAAGTATGGGAAATGGAAGAGGAGGATGATGAGCTGGAACTATCTCTATTTAACTCACAAATAAGTAACGAGTTTGAGGATGATAGATACGTTACCGTTATGGAACATCCTACACCAGTATATGATTATAGATATGATCTTGATGATGACTTGATTCAACAATTAGGTTTTAAGACTACTTTGCCACCACCAATTATTGATGAAAACATAGAATGTTCACCATTAAATTTAAGTTTTTTGTCAGATGATATGGACATCAGTGTGGGATCTGACGAGCAATATCTTTTACCTCCATTCACTTTGGATTCTGCTGATGAGCTTAAATTTGTTACAACGAGTTCCAATAGTGATTTATTAATATCTATTCAAAAACTTCATAATGAGAAGGCTGAATTGAAAGAACTGGAAAAAGTTAGAGTTGCTTTGAAGGTTAGAACACCTTCACCTGAAAGATCCCATGAAAATATTGAAGAAACAAGAAAACCATTATCTATCTTGAATTCTAATTCTAAGAACATGACATCTAATCAGCCAGATCTAACTGATCTTGAAACTGTTAATACTCCAAACCTTAGTCAAATCACTTCAAATGAAACAAACTTAGAAATTGAAATAGGAAAAATAAAAGAAATTGAGTCACGTGAATTGAAAATTATTGATGATCTCCTCTCTGATAAAGAAGACTCTATTTTCAGTCATACTGAGGATTTGAGTACAAGAATGAATGAGCTTGAAAGTGAAGCAGGTACAACGAGAAGTACAACTAGAGATTGTGAAGAAATAATTATTCCAAGATTTGAAACAATTGAGGAGATGTACTTCAAAGAAGTTTCAACTGATAAAATAATTGGAAATAAATCTGAAAATGAAACAGGTACCGATGAAGTTGGGAAAGCTAAAAGTAATGTCTCAACTTTGACATTAAACACAATCAAAAAAGATTCAATCGAAAATGATTTTGAAATCCATGGTAAAGTTTTCAATGAATCATCACCGCTTGAACCTGATCCATTTAATGAAACAGAATTAACTGAATGTACAAGAAGTGCAGCTATTGAATTAGCAAACTCACCAGGTGCAATTCCAAGAAAGGAATCAATCTTAAGAGTTGTTTTCTTAGATAAGAAGAAACCTCCAAAAAATGCATCTTTACCTTCACCGAGTAGAATTCCAGTTCTAACACCTAGAAGATCAAATATGATTACATCTTCTCCAATTATAAAATCTTCAACTTATATCAAACTTAATAGTCAAGTTGAGAAATTTTTAGATTCAGATGATAGAAATTTTGAAGAGTTTTTAACTCTACTATTCGATGAAGATCCAGAAATCAAATATGACGAAGAGGTGATCGATACGATTGATGAATCAGAGATTGAAAAATTAATGTTCTTATACAAAGAAAAAGAAACTTCTGAAAATTGGGAAGAAAAATATAGTCATTTTGATATCTTAATTGGTCATTTGAGAACTCATTTACCGGAGCAGTATTATGAATATTTTCAACATGAGATTGAAAAAGCATTACCAAACATCCTACGATTGGTTTCAACTACTAGAACTAAACTTTTATCTAAGGTGATAGTATTCTTAAGAGATATGGTTTATTATGGTAATAGATTAAGTATTGAGAGATTTATTGATTTGATACATTCGCTAATTCCATTAACCAGATCATCACAATCTTCAAAACATATAAGTAAACTTGCTACAAAATCAGTCTGTCTTATGATTCAATCAATTGATGCAAAAAGTTTTATAGATAGGTTTGATTTGATTTTTAATAAATTCTTATTGAATAAGAAATTGAAAGGTGAAAAGTATACTTGTTTATTCATGATTGAATTTTATATCATGGCAAATTTACAAAATTTTAAAAGATATGATGATAATTTTAATGAATTAGAGAAAATCATTTTGAAGCTAAACGAAATTGTTGCAGACTTGACCTATGATGGTTATGAAAGAACAAGGGCACAAATTGTGGAACTTTATTTACTATTTATCAGAATTGATCCAAATTTACGAAATCTAGATCATTATTACAATCATTTATCCTCATTTTCCAGAACTAAAGTTCCAAAAATTGAGGACTGTGAAGACTATATTAGATTCGAGTAAGAATACTATACTATTCAGTTGATTATTTATTTATCGGCATATCAAGAGTTAATATGGTTTTATTACCCATGATGTTAAATTTTGGCTACAATATATATACACTTATTTATTATCTCTGATTACTATTATCTCTGATTACTAGTTGTGTACTGGTGAAATAATAATTTTCCATTTCAGTTCTTAAAATACTCCGAAACTTCTCTCACTTCCAAAGACATAAATAAATACTCAAATAATTCGAGCCATGTCAGCATCATTAACAAATCCAGCAATTGTGCTTAAGAAAGTCAATGAGATCGTCATCGAGAACAGACCGGTCCCAGAAATAAAAGATCCTCATTACGTCAAATTGGTTATCAAGAAAACAGGTATTTGTGGTTCAGATATCCATTATTACACTCATGGTAAAATTGGCTCTTTTGTTCTTAACTCACCAATGGTTTTAGGTCATGAATCATCAGGTGTCGTTGTAGAAGTCGGGAGTGAAGTCACAAGGGTCAAGGTTGGTGATAAAGTAGCAATTGAACCAGGTGTCCCTAGTAGATACAGTGAAGAATTCAAGTCTGGTAATTATAATCTATGCCCACATATGCAGTTCTGTGCTACACCGCCATATGATGGAACATTAATCAGATATTATCAATCACCTGAAGATTTCCTAGTTAAATTACCAGATCATGTTTCTTTAGAAGAAGGAGCATTGGTTGAACCATTAGCAGTTGGTGTTCATGCTGCTAAAAAGGCCAATGTTAGATTTAATTCAAGAGTTGTTGTTTTTGGTGCAGGACCAGTCGGGTTATTAGCAGCTGGTGTTGCTAGGGCATTTGGAGCAACGCAAGTCTTAGTCGTTGATGTTTTTGATTCAAAGTTACAAATGGCTAAAGATATAGGTGCAACTCATGTTTTAAATTCCTCAAAGGTTAAAGATTTCAAAAGAACAGTCATTGAACTACTAGGACAAGAACCAAACGTTATCATTGAAGCCACCGGTGCTGAAATTTGTATAAGAAATGGTATTAGTATCATCAAAGCAGGTGGTAGTTTCGTTCAAGTTGGTATGGGTAAAGATGATATCAATTTCCCAATTGGAGAATTGACTGCAAAAGAAGTGCTATTCACTGGTAATTTCAGATACTGTCATGGTGATTACAATGATGCAGTTGAATTGATTGCATTAGGTAAGATTGATGTTGCAAAGATCATTTCACATAGATACAAATTCGATCAAGCTAAAGAAGCCTACGATAACGTTGTTAAGAACGGGAAAAACGTGGTGAAGACAATCATTGATGGACCAGAAGAATCAGCTAAGTTATAAAGTGTACAAAGTAATGAATACATGACTTATATAAGCAGTGTAGCTTGATTTTGTGTTATTGTGATCTTTTTAAAGCTTAGTAAGCCTTTCTATGATGATTTTTTTTCCACACCCTGATAAAGTCGCATACACTAAAAAAATTATTTCTACACAAAAGAGCAAATAAACACAGGAAAATAATGATTTCTTCTAGTGTTTTAGCATTATTTGCTTCTGTTCTCATATCAACAGTTGCAGCTAAGACGCATACTTTCCACTACACTGCGGAATACGTCACTGCTAACCCAGATGGGATCAAAGAAAAACAAGTCATTGGATTCAATGGTCAATGGCCTTTGCCTGAAATCCATGTTGATAAAGGTGATAGAGTCGAGCTTTATTTGACGAATGGGCTAGGCAATAAGAACACATCGCTTCATTTCCACGGTTTGTTCATGAATGGAACTAATTATATGGATGGTCCTCAGTATATTACACAGTGTCCAATTCAACCAAATGACACCTTTTTATACAATTTCACAGTTCCTGATCAAGCTGGTACCTATTGGTATCACTCGCACACTGGTGCTCAATATGGTGATGGTATGAGACAAGCTTTCATCATTCATGATACTGACAAATACCCATTTGAGTTCGATGAAGAAAAAGTTGTTACAGTTTCAGATGTTTATCACAAACAATATGATGAAGTCACCAAAGAGTTCTTGAACAGATATAATCCAACTGGTGCTGAACCGATCCCACAAAATCTTTTATTAAATGACACAGCTAACTCAACTATTTCATTCAAACCAGATACAACTTACTTCTTAAGATTAATTAACGTTGGTTTATTTGTTTCTCAATATATTTACATTGAAGATCATGATTTTATTGTTGTTGAAGTTGATGGTGTCTATGTTGAACCAAAGAAGACTGATTATCTGTATTTAACCGTTGGTCAAAGATATGGTGTTTTAGTTAAATCAAAATCAAATAAAGATAGAAATTTCGCTTTTATGCAAAAATTCGATAATACAATGTTGGATACCATTCCAGAAGATCTGAAATTGGAAGCTACAAGCTACATTGTCTATGATGAAGAAAAACCTTTACCACCAGCTCATCATAAAAAAGATTGTGAACCATTTAATGATTTTGCATTGAAACCACTTGGTGATGTTGAGCTATTAGATGAACCAGATTATCAGATAGTTTTAGATGTTTTCATGGATAATCTAGGTGATGGTGTTAATTATGCTTTCTTTAACAATATTACTCACGTTAATCCTGTTGTTCCAACTCTTTTAACAGTTTTATCTGCTGGTGAACAAGCTACAAATGCTCAAATCTATGGCTCCAATACCAATAGTTTTGTTCTTCAACCAAATGATATCATTGAAGTCGTTATCAATAATAAAGATACAGGTAGACATCCATTCCATTTACATGGCCATGTTTTCCAAGTCATTCAAAAATCAAAAGCGTTTGAAGATGATGATCCAATTTCTTATGATCCAGAAAACCATGATCCATTCCCAAAATATCCATTAATCAGAGATACTGTCCATGTGGAAGGTAATGGTTATTTAGTCATTAGATTCAAAGCTGATAATCCAGGTGTTTGGTTCTTCCATTGTCATGTTGATTGGCACTTAGAGCAAGGTTTAGCAGCTGTTTTCATTGAAGATCCGTTGTCTATTCAATCACAAACCCCACCAAAGGATTTCTACGATAACTGTAGAGCTGGTGGCATTCCAATTGAAGGTAATGCTGCTGGTAATTTAGATTATCTTGATTTAAGAGGTGAAAACAAACAACCAGCCCCATTACCTCCAGGCTTCACCACCAAAGGTTACATTGCATTTTTAGTTTCCACCTTAGTTGGTTTGTATGGTCTTTATTCCATCATTCAATATGGTCTTGAAGATGCAGTTCAAGATGACAGAAAAGTTTTCAATAATTTGGAACAAATTCTAGAAAAAAATAATCTTCTTGACGCAGTGAAAGCTACCGAAAGAACTCCACTGTGAGCACCCCCAAAATACCCACTTTACATATCCATTATTAGTGCCTCATCAGTCATAATACACAGCCATTTTATGTTCAAATTCGTATCTGTCAAGTGTCGCTTACATAATACACAAAATCCGCGAATCTAATGAATAATTTTTTTTTTCTTTTTCACGTTCGATATAAAACTTGATACATAGAAAACGTCGTTTTAGATACTTTCAGTTCTTCATTTTCAAAACAATGTCCAGGGTATTGAGAAGTCTCCATTCGGCGGTGATCACTCGCCCTGCTATGGGTCTTTTTCAACAACAAGCGAGACTGTTCCACAACTCTTCCATCATGAGAACTTATGAAGAAGAAAAAGTCTCTATTGACAGAATCATTTCGAAATTACCAGAAGAAGATATCGCCAATGCTTCAAGATTGCGTAACATTGGTATCTCAGCTCATATTGATTCCGGTAAAACCACCTTCACGGAACGTGTGTTGTTCTATACCGGTAGAATTAAAGCCATTCATGAAGTTAGAGGTCGTGATAGTGTTGGTGCTAAGATGGATTCAATGGATTTAGAAAGGGAAAAGGGTATCACTATCCAATCAGCCGCAACTTATTGTTCTTGGGAAAAAGATGCAAAAGATTATCATTTCAATTTAATCGATACACCAGGTCATATTGATTTCACCATTGAAGTTGAAAGAGCTTTAAGAGTCTTAGACGGTGCAGTTTTAGTCGTTTGTGCAGTTTCTGGGGTTCAATCTCAAACTGTTACCGTTGATCGTCAAATGAGACGTTATAACGTTCCAAGAGTCACATTCATCAATAAAATGGATAGAATGGGTGCTGATCCATTTAAATGTATTGAACAAATTAATGCTAAATTAAGAATCCCAGCTGCTACTATTCATGTTCCAATTGGTGCTGAATCTAATTTACAAGGTGTTGTTAACATTATTGATAGAGTCGCTCTATATAATGAAGGTAACCAAGGTGTTATTGTTAGAAAAGATAAAGTTCCTGAAGAATTAGTTGATTTAGTCGAAGAAAAAAGAGCTTTATTAATTGAAACTTTAGCTGATGTTGATGATCATATTGCTGAACTATTCATTGATGAAATTGAACCAACTCCAGAACAAATCAAAGATGCCATTCGTAGAGCCACCATTGCTAGAAAATTTACCCCGGTTTTAATGGGTTCTGCTTTAGCTAACACTGGTATTCAGCAAGTTTTAGATGCTGTTTGTGACTATTTACCAAACCCATCAGAAATTTTAAATGAAGGTTTAGATGTTAAAAATGATGAAACTAAAGTTGAATTAGTTCCATCTTCAAAAGATCCTTTTGTCGGTTTAGCTTTCAAATTAGAAGAAGGTAAATATGGTCAATTAACATATTTAAGAGTTTATCAAGGTCGTTTAAAGAAAGGTTCATTCATCACTAATGTTAAAACTGGTAAAAAGATCAAAGTTTCAAGATTAGTGCGTATGCATTCTGAAGAAATGGAAGATGTTTCAGAAGTTGGTCCTGGTGAAATTTGTGCCACTTTTGGTATTGATTGTTCTTCAGGTGATTCATTTACTGATGGTACGGTTCAAATCACAATGAGTTCAATGCACGTTCCAGATGCTGTTATTTCATTATCAATCACACCAAAATCAAAAGATGCCACTAATTTCTCAAAGGCTATAAATCGTTTCCAAAAGGAGGATCCAACTTTTAGAGTTAAATATGATAGTGAATCTAAAGAAACCGTTATTTCAGGTATGGGTGAATTACATTTAGAAATTTATGTTGAACGTATGAAGCGTGAATATGGTATTGATTGTGTCACCGGTAAACCTCAAGTTTCATATAGAGAAGCAATCTTGGCTCCATCTACTTTTGAATACACTCATAAGAAACAATCTGGTGGTGCTGGTCAATTCGCTAAAGTCGCAGGTGAAATGACACCAGTTGAAGGTGAAAATTCATTTGAAACTCAAATTGTTGGTGGTAAAATTCCTGAAAAATTCTTATTGGCGTGTAGAAAAGGTTTTGAAGATGCTGTTGAAAAAGGTCCATTAATCGGTCATAAAGTGTTAGGTGTTCATATGAACATCAATGATGGTCAAGTCCATGTTGTTGATTCTAGTGAAATAGCTTTCAAAACTGCTTCAATTGCTGCTTTTAAACAAGGGTTCTTAAAAGCTAATCCAGTTATTCTAGAACCAATTATGAATGTTGCCGTTACTTCACCAAATGAATTCCAAGGTAATGTTATTGCATTATTAAACAAGAACACTGCTATCATTCAAGACACTGAAAATGGTCAAGATGAATTCACGATCACTGCTGAATGTCCCTTAAATCAAATGTTCGGTTTTGCTACTTCTTTAAGAGCTGCAACTCAAGGTAAAGGTGAATTCTCATTAGAATTCAAACATTACGCTCAAGCTCCAACTCACTTACAAAAGGAATTAATTGCTGAATACCAAAAGAAAAACCAATCTGATTAAACATCTCATCTTTTGTATATATCACACATTTTAGAATGAAATTATTTGTAAATAAATTGAATTAAAATAGAAAGTTAGAAAAAACAATCTGTCGATTATATTCAACTATTATTATATTATGAGTGTTTTAGTAATAGAAGAATAAATAAATAATAAATAAATAGGTAGATTAATAAGAAATTCATAAAAAAAGAGATGCCAACAGGTAATAAAATCCATTTTTTAACTAATTTATATCAGTTACTTCTCCTACGATACACAACAGAGCTGTACCTGGCTCATAATCTTTTTGAATTGGTTCGTTTTATTCTCGGGACTTTACCTGAAACGCTTAGTCTCTGGTCGCAATCTTTTGAGCTTTCCGACTACGATTGCAATCGTTTCCTTCTTGAATTCAGGAGATTCGTCAGTTTATTGTGTCTTAAGTGCAACTGTGTTTATACTCTCCTTAGTAAGCGTTTACATTTAAATTGATACCATGCTCTTATCTAGTGTGGTGTCTGGATGTTTCATCTCAATTTCATGAAGTTTTGTATGACATCTTCGAGCTTTGTGGTTCCCACTACAGAAGAAGCTCCCTCGGGATGATAGAGATACAGGACAATGATCTCGTCTATGAAGAAGATGGTCTAGATCCACTTTTTTTTGCCCTTGAAATAGACGCAAAGGCACAGGAGATTGAGAGATTTAACGATCAATATAGCGTGTTGAGACATAAATTAGTATCAAGTTCAATAACAAATGCTATTTATAAGGTTAAATACCGTCTTGATAAGCCATTGAGGGGATTAGAGTTAGAGAGAAGAGAAGATGATGGGTTTATTTTAACAACTAAGATGCAAAAGGATCTGAAACCAACAGATCCTGATTCTTTTGGAGTTGATGATTTTGATGATTTGGAATCAGAAATGTTGAAATATACCTCTAAAGAAGATCTGAATGATAAAAAAGTGGAGCCAATTGAGACAGAAGAAGAAGAACTGGAACCAGTACTTGATGAAATACTAGTGACTGTTCAAACAAGTTCAATCAAGATCAACAATGAATCTGTATTTCAATTTAATTCAAATATACGGTCTTCAAATTTACTTAAAGGTCAAAACATCAGAGAGAAAATTTTTGATGAGGATTCTTTATTGATTTGTCTTACAAATGGTTATTTCCTGCTAATCAAATTTCATAATTTAGAATCACAAATAAAACCTTATGTTGTACAATGGTGGAGAACAAGTAATAATGGTAAAGAATTACCTGATTTACATGACGTGGGGAGAGACATAATTACACACTCTTCTGGAGATGCTGCCATATTAACTTCAATGGAAGGTCTAATACGACTTTACTACTTCACAAACTCATCAAGTGGAATAATGATTGATCGATTACAGAATGTGTCTTTTGACGGTACTATTCTAAACTCATGTTTAATCGAATCTTCTAATCATCCAGGCAATTCAAGAGGGTTTATATTTTTGATGGTCATGACCTCTCAAAGAAGATTTTTGATAAGACTCTTCGAATGGTGGCTAGATGAATCGAGAATCAGTGAACATACACCGTTTTTATTGAATGCTGATTTTCCATTACCCATTTTCACAATACCTTTAAATAATTCAGTTTTACTAGTCATGGAAAATAAATTAATGGTTATCAAAGTGAATCAAATATTATGTGCTGATCATCAACTTTTAGAAGTCCCGTTCACTGGTTCATTTCCTGTGAGTTATTTCAAACCAGTTGAATCATTGGTTGGAGCTGATACAGATTCAGAAGTTTTGATATCAACTGAAAACGGTACTGTTTATCTAATCAATGTGTATGATAATAATATTTATTACAAACCTATTCTGAAAGTCCCAAGGATCACAAACTTTTTATTAGAAAAGTCAGAAGATAATACCCATAATTTATTATTCTCAAGTGATTTATCTAATGGTGGATATTATTGTTATGAAAATATAGATTTTAAAACTATAGAAGAATTTCCCAAACCTAAGGTAATAGACAAATGGATAAACTGGGCTCCATTAATTGATGTTGAAGTTGTTGAAAAACATAATTCTGAAGAAATTTGGTT
This sequence comes from Phaffomyces antillensis, assembly GCA_003707195.2. NCBI lineage: Eukaryota > Fungi > Ascomycota > Saccharomycetes > Phaffomycetales > Phaffomycetaceae > Phaffomyces > Phaffomyces antillensis. Next base: position 103,320 of record PPNI02000030.1, read on the forward strand.
GGCTCATGGTAAATCATTATCTAAACTAAAAATAGGTATTGAAGCAGAGAAACTTATCAATGATTCAAGTTTAAGAAAGGCACAAGATGTTTTCCAACATAAAGTTAACGGAGAGATGTTTTTTATTTTTACTTTCTTTGAAAAGACTTTGGTGTTCAAATACGTTAATGACGAATTAGTTGATATTACAGATAGTGGGCTTGATCTAGTTTCCAGTACAATCTCAATCTCAAGTTTTGAAAATATCTGTTTCCAAATAACAGAAGAATCCATAGTCATTGCAGATTTTGAAAATGATAAAGTGTTGAGAAAACATTTTTATGATGAAAGTATCATATTTGGTGATTGTATTGAAAATTTCATAGTTCTCATGAATCAAGTTGGAAACAATAATGACTTCATTTTATCATTCTATAAAGCAGCTGGAGAAATTTTGAAAATTGGCCAAGATATTCCAATTTTGGAACAACCTAATTTTGCCAAATTTTTGGTTCAAATTGATACTTTGTACATTGTTGTTGGATTTACAGAAAGTGTTTCAGTTTATGAATTTAAAGAAGATTCAATTTTGTTTCTGGAAAATGTTAATATCAACATCAGAGAACCTCATGATTTAGTGTTTCTTGAGGATCAAATCTATATATCTTCAAGATTTGGAGAGTTTGCTTCATATACCTTTGATTTAACAAATGGAGATATCTTGATTGAAAATTTTAAAATCAAAGTCACCGATGAACCAATTTCATTAAGTTTGCATAATGATCATATTATTTTAGTATCAAGACATATTTGGAAACTAGAATTTGGTTCAAAATATCCTACCCAAATAATCATTAAGGAACAAAGAGATAGAATAACATATTCTGCATTGATTTTAGATGATTCAAAAGTTGCACTGTTAAGAGATGATGGATTTTGTATCACATCTCTATCAATGAATACCAAACCTGTTTTAAAATCAGTTAAACTGAATCAAATTCCAAGACGGGTTAAATATCTACCACATCTTAAAATATTTGCAATAATTCATGAATCTGGTTTGATCTTCAGTAACAAGATTAAACAACTCAAAGAAACATTATTTTCAAGAAAATCAAACACTGAGGTTTTCAATAAAGAATCACCATTATGCATCAGTGAATGGAACTTACCTAGTGCAAATAAAGCATTTAAAAGTTTATTAATTGGTTGTAACTCAGAGATTGGCGGTTCTTTAAGAATATTACAAGTTAGATTTGACTCAACGAATTCTGATAACATCAACGTTTATGAATTGTTTAATCTCAAAACTAATGGTGCCGTTTTAGCTGTTCAACAGATGGATGATAAAATTATATATTCATCAGGTTTCGATCTATTCACCGTTTCATATGATTTAAACTCCCAAAAATTAAATGAATCTAAATTAGTTCAATCATTTCATTCTCTGATTTTGAATATTGATATTAAAGATAACAGAATTTTAATTTCAACCAAAGACTATTCATTGAAGGTATTTGAATATATTAATGGAATCTTTGAAGAAGTTGATAGTGATCCATTAGTTAGAAAAATCTCAAACAGTTTACTATTAAAAGAGAATGTTATAATTACCACTGATAAGTTGAACTGTTCCATCACTGGGGTCCAGAATAATCAAAATAGATTTAGATCAAATGTCTCATTTGTCCCCAAACTAATAAGATGTCAAGTCACACCAAGATGGTCAATTCAAGATCCTACAGACCTCAATAAACACAAGAATTCATTCATTAGATTTTTGGCATTTGGGATAAGTGGTGATATTCAATTATACACACTATTAGATAGGGAGCAAACTGCAGAGTATAGATCCATCTATAGCAAAGTTCTTGATATTCCAACAACTGTTACAGAAAAGGGATTCTGGGAAATAAAAGAAGGACCATGGTCAACTGATAGAAATGTTAATACTTTTGATCATGATAAATTTGATGAAAGTGAAATTTCAAAGGACTTAGAGTTTTTGATAAACTCTGTTTCGATATGAATAATAATTTTTCAATTTTTGAGATCTTTCTTGATTTTATCTAGTAAATTTTCGATTCTTGGACCCATCTTTGGTTGACCTGTTCTAGTTTTTGCAGAAACACGTTCTTTTCTTTTCAATCTTTGCTGTTGTTTCTTTTGAATGGTTTCTTCTCTGATTCTTCTTTCTTCTTGCTTTTCTTTACGTGCTTGTTCTTTTCTTTCTTTTGCAATTTGTTGACGCTCTTGATATGTCAATCTTCTATTTGGTTGTTCAGTTTCAGGATATCTTGGTTTCTCAACTTTTTCAGGAACGTATTCACCACTTCTTTCTAATTCTTTGAAATATTTTTTCTTCAGTCTTGCTTTATGAACTAAAGCTCTTTCAATATCTTTCACTGGATAACATGATGTTAGTAATTACGTCTCTCTTATAATTTGAGTATGAATGGTAGAATAAAAACATACGCTTTGAGGCCTTCTTGTCAACATAAGGATTTATGACTCTTTTACTTCCTGTGTATGGAGCCATGATGTATTAGACTGGTATGTGTTCAGGATCAACTAATATAGAACTAAAGCATGAAAGATAAAGAAATTTAATTTTAAAAATATGAGAAAAATCTGCGATGAGCACCACCACCCTCGGATTTGATTTGAACTCTTTTCAATTTTTCCATGAATAAATTTTCAGTAAATTTACTGAACAAAACAAGTGAAAAGTCTCAATCAAAGATAATTTGTCCTATTTGGAGCTCTTCTCACGTGGGTGTATTGGTGTGAACTGAATTATACTACCCTAAGTTTTGTTTTTTGGTTTTTGTTTTTGCATTTTTCAAGGGAGTTCAATCAATTTAGAGAAAAATCAAACACCGTCTTCATTATTTTATCAATACTTTCACTTATATGAACCAAATTCTGTAAATGTCCCTCAAAGTACAAGATATGCTGATCCATGGAAGGCAGCGCCACCTGGAACTACTTCACTGGTCTATACGGAACAATGGCAAATATTTACGACTTGATCTCATTCACAGTTCATTAATACCCACTCAATTATTTCAAAGAGTATTCAGTAAATCACCAAAACCATTATTTAGAATCAATAGTTCGAAAAAATCACAGATTAGCACTTTAACTTTCAATAGATTCAATTCCACACTTGATGTCAAAGATATCACCAACAAAGTTGAACCTCAAACTTTCGATACACTAATATCAAAGACTCGCAAGACTTTAGACGATTTGAAAGAATTGCACAAATTAACTATGGAGAATCTTCAGAATGATCAAATCATAGATAAATACCTTTTTCAATGCATGAATATCTTTCTAAAATATAAAAAATATGACTGGATAGATGAAATAAATGAACGAAAAGGAACTCTAAGTCTTGATAACCGAGCTGTCATTATAACAAAGCTTTGTTTGAAAAACCAATTTGATGAAATAATAAGTGAATGTCAAAATCTTAAAGAAGAAGATATCATAGAGATAGCTGGAACTTCAATGCCAATTGCATATGATATCAATAGACCATTATTAGCATTTAAATTATGGTGTATGCTAATTAAAATTCCGTATCCAACATTAGACTTTTCATCATCACAGTATGCAATCAAAATTAACAACCTTCTTGATCCAGTGATCAAATTTTTTGAAAATCCAAATCAAATTACACTAGATCTCATAGAATCTGATGATGCTAAAAGAAATCTTTTATATTTGTTAACTAAGAAACTCACACAAACCAATAATAGGAAATTTTCAATGGCTAGAAAACTATTTGATTTCACTCCAGACCATTTAAGAACTCCAAAAACTTTTCACATCATCTTCAAATCACTATACCAAAGAGTCTACTATGAACAAGCATTAGAATTATATAAGAAACATCCTGAAAAAATTGGAGATGAGTCTATCGCTCTATTACTTTCATCAACTTTTTTTAAACACAACTTAGCAACTGATGAGTTTAGTCCACTTCTTATAGATTTGATTCAAAGAAAAAAAATCTTTTCATTTCAAGTAGCCAACATATTGAAGAAATGTTTATCAATTGATAGCCTTGAAAAGTTTGATACAATTGCAGATGCGTTCCGTAAATCTGATGTTGCACCAGATGTCAATATTTTGAATCTATTTATGAAAAGAGCATTACTTGGAGAAAACCATAATGAAGTTTTGAAATATTTAGGACAAATTAATGATATTGAGTCCAAACCAAATGCTGAGACATTTTTGATTTTATTTAGACAATTTGCAGAATTGGGTGATTCACCATCATCAATATCACTATTGGAAATTTGTTTAGAAAGAAATGAGAAAGTCTCTTTGATCCATATGAATTATGTTTTGAGAGCTTGTGTCAAAAGTTTAGATATTGCATCATTAGATAAATTGCAAGTCTTTATGTCTAAAACAGGGATTCAACCAGATATAAATTTTATTGAAAATTTAACAAGATTTTCCTACAGAATGGGTAATTATGAAGAAGTTATCAGAATTGCTTCAAAAATGACAGAAACTAGACCAAATATAAGGATGTTTGGTTTATTAATCAAATCATTAATGATCACAAAGAAGAAATTAACAGCTCATGCTGTTTTCAACTCGTTCAGAGATGAAACACCAGAAGAATTAAAAAACTCTTATTATTATTTAGTAATGATTGATTATTATTCCATGCAAGGTTTATTCACAGAAGCATTAGAAACTCTTCAATATATGAAATCCAACAACATAACCAGAACCAGCTCACATTATCATGCATTAATGTCCAATTATAACCATAGAGGTAATTATCACGAAGCATTGGTTGTTTTCAATGCTATATCTGCTGATGAAGTTGAAATAAAATCTGAGAATTACCGTGATTTATTAGTTTCATTAGTTCAATTAAGTATCATTAATCAAGACAACTTTCGAAAACCAATTGAAGTCATTGATAATATCATCAAAGGAGTTCAAACGGGGAAACTATTTGAAAATGGATTACCTTTCTTAGTCGTTAAACCTGTTGTTCACGTATTGACTAGATTTTACCAGCCAGAAGATGCACATAGAATAATGAGTAATTTCAGAGTTGTTAGTCCAAATTATGAAGTCAATTCAAAAGTTAATTTCATGAAAGAAGAAGTTATGTTATTCTCAGTTCTTGAAAAATGGGGTAGTTTTGCCATTAGTTACACAAATTTTGAGAATAAAATTAAAACACTCTTGAATGTTAATGGTAGAGCCCCAAGAAACTTGAAATTTGTTTATGAACCAATTATAATACCAATTTTCAACTATTATAACCTTAAAGGCGATATGAATGATTTTGCTAAATTGATCCACGATTTAATTTTTATTCATAAATTCTATTTCACTTCAAAAACTATGAATTGGATTGTTCGTCGTCTTGTTAAGAATATAAAAACTTTGGATGTTGGTCTACAAATTGTCGAGAAGAAGTTAATTGGAGGTGCCCTTGTCAAAGAGCTTGTTTTGCAAGAAAAGGTAAGATTACTTAAACAAGGTCTACCACATACTAGAAATGTCTACAAAAACCACTATTTCAAACCAAAATTAGCATTATCTCAGATTGTGAGACCAAGTGTTGAAGAAGCAATCTATGATCATGTAATGAGAGGTGATCGTTATAATGCACAGAATAGAGAAAAAAATCTGTTAGAAATGAAGACAAAATATCCAAAAACCATGAAGAGATTAACAGGGCTTAGATCTAGGTTCAATCAATTCAATAATTTTGTTAGAAAGGTTAAATCTGAAAATCCAGATAAGAACATTCGTGATGTAGTTAGGCTAAAGAGCAGACAGAGAAAAACACGTAAGGCGGAGAGAATAAAAGCTTTACAAAACGCACATATTGAAAGACAACGTAATGCGAGTTATGAACAAAGAATGAATAGTTAAAATCATTTACTGTATATAGAAATGAAAAAAAAAACAATTAACAACAGAAAATATTAGATTCTACATTTGAGAAACCACCGCATTTAGTAACATACAATGTTATTAATCATTAATATACACATTATATCATAATTTTAAAACCAGAAGATAATCCATTCTAGATCTATGTTTGTTTCTTTTTACTCTTTTTTTGTTTTGGTTCTCTCTTTTCATCCGAAGGAGTTGGAAAATTTAAAGGTGTTTCAGCAGTAGTAGAACCAAAGACTAGAGGACCAACCCAAGGTTGAATATTCCATTCTAATCTAACAATTGCGTCTTTGTTATTGAAAGATGGTTCAACATCCCAAACTGAATATTTAGAACGTTCTTTTGTTAGTGTTAAATTAGCTTCTTCTTTAGTTTTAATGATTTTGTCCCAGTAGGTAACTTTATTGTTCAGACCATCTTTTTGACCTGGATACTCAGCTGTTAAATAAACAAAAACTTGTTTGGTATTCCAATTGAATAATGGAGTTAGATCAGATTCTAAATCAAATATGATTTTATTGTTTTCCTTTTGTTTACCATTGCTTGAGCCAAATCTTTTACTGATTTTGAAATTTGCAGTTCTGAAAAGGATATGAGTTAGTATTGAGTCAATTGTGAGGACTGTGATGATGAGACTTACGGTATGATGTTTGATACAGTACTTTGAACGTTGAAAACATCTGATATGAGTAATTGACCCCATGAAGAGGCAACAATGAAGACAACAATGAATCCGACAAGAGTTAGTGAGAAGTTGAGGACGTATTGACCTCTTTGATAGATATTAAACATGGAGTTTGCCGTCAAAAGTACGAAATGTTGATGCTTAAATCTGTTCTATCCAATTTCGACGTGTTTAAAAATGGATATGACAAGATCCGAGGTCAAGTAAAATGAGATAGCCTCGGAAATGATACAGATCTGACACAAAACCAAAAACGATTCAAATATTGTGGTTTTAGATTTTATAAAGATTGTAAAAATGATTCTCTATCTATCTGATTAATATCCATCACAGTCTGTAGTCCAAGACAGGAATCACGATTATCCATCATACTAGAATGAGCTCTAAAACTTATACTGTGGCTGGTATCTTATGGATCTTAGCACTTGGTGCGACTCTTCAAGGGTTTGAAACGAGTTCAATGGCTGTATTTATAGGCCAAGATGCTTTTTCAAGATACTTTAACTATCCTGGCTCTCTAGTGCAAGGTATTATCAGTGGTGCAAATCCTGTTGGTGCTTTTTGTACGTTCTCAAAAATTTAATTTGATCAGTAAAGAGTGATACTAACAAATGAATATAGTTGGATGTTGGATTTCTGGACTTGTTTCTGATCATTTTGGAAGAATAGCATCAATGCGGGTTGGTACTGTGTTTTGGATTATTGGGTCATTGGTGTCAGTTTTAGCTCAAGATGTGATCATGTTAGTCATTGGTAGAGTCATTAAAGGTTTGACTATTGGTATTTTTAGTTCTTTGTTACCTGTTTATGTTGCAGAAGTAATTGCTGATAAGAAAAGAGGTTTAGCTACCTCAGTATTGCAGTGGTGTTTAACTTGGGGTATAATGATCATGTTCTACGTTTCATATTTTTGTTCCTTCATTGATAGTGAAACTTCATTTAGAATTGCATGGGGTATTGAGTTAACTCCTGGTGCTTTATTGCTAGGGTTATCGTTTGTTCTACCAGAATCTCCTAAATGGTTAGCTTCAAAGGCTTCTTGGGAGGAAGCATTTGTTATTATGAGAAAATTGAGTTTGAATGGAGAAGACGAAACCGCACAATCACCTTTAGATCGAAATAACAATATTATTGAAAAGGATGATGATCATCTGGGATCAACTAATAATTTAGATGAGATTGAAGAGGTTTTAGATAAACTTGAAGAAAATGATGGGCTCAACACAACCCAAAAAACAACTTATATGGACTTATTAAGAGCTGATTTGAGACCACACTTGATTACTGGTATGTTAACACAGATTGTCACGCAACTAAGTGGTATTGGTGTTTTGATGTACTATCTAGTTTTTATTTGTGAAATGATTGGATTGAAAGGAGACATTAAAGTTTTATCTGCCTCTGTTCAGTATGTGATTAATGTGTTGTTCACTATTTTTCCAATTTTATTGATTGATAAATTGAGAAGAAAGGATGTTTTAGTTTATGGATCTTTTTCATTAGGTATTTGTATTGGATTAGTGGGTATAATTATGGGTTATTATGGTCACCAAGTTCCACCAGTAGGTGGTAATGAAAGTGTTGTCTGGGAGGTTACAGGAACACCAGGTGCCTTCTGCTTAGCATTGTGTTTCTTATTTGTCGCCATTTTTGCTTCAACATTATCATGTGCTGCATGGTTATACACCAATGAAGTCTTTCCCCATAGGATCAAAGCGAAAGGTTCCGCTATTTGTATGAGTGTTTCATGGACTTTTAACTTTTTATTAACTTTCTTAGCCCCAATATCACTAAAATACTTGAAATGGTTCACCTTTTGCATATTTGGTATATTTTGTATGGTTGGAGGTATTATTATGATGATTTCCTTTCCAGAGACTTTTGGGCTTAATGATGAACAGATTAACAATCTCTTTAAAAAGAAAGGAAATTACGATGAGATTGAACTAGAAGCTGTCAACATAATAACAAGAGGTAGAAACACCAATACAATTATTGATGATGCTGATATTAACAAGGATGAGAATGTTGATAATACTGTTGTTGTACACAAATCACCAGTTGTAGAAACTATCAAAGCCACAAAGAGTACTAAACTAGAAGAGCCAATGAAAGAAGAGGAAGAAATGAACTCTAGTTTAGCCAAAGCTCTCAGTTTGAGAAGAAACAGATCTTTACTTAGAGAATCCAGTCCTAGATCTTCAGTCTCAGGAAACGCGAACAGCAGCATTTTCTTGCGAAAAGAACAAAGCCCATTCAGATTGGGCGGAGATGAAGACACAGAGGAGGACACTAGTGCTCATTACTACAATTTAGGCACAAATAACTCTCCATTCTTCAATAATTACACTGAATAAATGATAGATAATTTAATTTTAATTGGTACACAAATTCGCGAACTTCGTTTTATAATTTTTATCAGATTTACTTTATTATAAACACATAACATTCAAATTTAAATTGTATATACACAGTAATGTCAAAGGAGCAAGCAAATCTGCTGGATCTAGGAGACTCGGTGAGTCACATGCAATGGAGTTCAATCATTGGTAAATATTTACTAACTCTCTTCCAAGAACAAAAACGATTGGTTAGAAAATGACAACGATTTAAATATAACACCAGATGGTGAGTAATAAAAATCCACATGAACAGAACTATCCAGTACTAACAATCACATTAGATTTTGGAACCAAAGCTTATATTCCACCTGATGATGCAGCACCATTTGATGCTGGTCCAAGCACAATTCCGGAACAAGCTCAGAATACAGGAGAAACACCTATAATTTCCAATGATTTTAAAGGTGGTGTATTTACAGTTAATCATTATAGAAGATATTTCAACATCAATACAGATGATTTCTTAAGCAATATCTTGAACTCATTGAATGTTTTTAAACCGATTGAGGCCATTGAAGATGAAACTGGGGATTTATACGGTCCAATCTGGGTTAGTGCCACTATCATATTTGTACTATTTCTCGCAAATACAAGTTCTAATTTGATAGTTGGTTGGTTCAATGGGGTTGAAGAAAAATATCAATATGATTTCAGATTATTAACTGGTGCGATCAGTTTAATCTATGGATATACTTTCATCATTCCAATTTTGTTTTACTTAGTTTCTGTGTTTTATTTCAAATTAACTGGATTTTTATCAATGACAAAGATAATATCAATTTATGGGTATGCCAACTCAGCTTGGTTCCCTGCCGCCATTCTAAGTATATTGAGAGGTCTGTTGGCCAATCATTTACTTTTAAGTAGCATTTTGAAATGGGTGCTTGTTTTACTTGGTGGTTTATTGAGTGGAGCTGCAATTTTAACTAAATTGTATCCAAGTATTAAAAATTCAACTCTAGTCATTGGAAATGAGAAACTAAGTCTTTTTTTAATCGTTGCTTTGGCTTTAGCTCATTGTGGTTATATAATTGCTGTCAAAGTTTTGTTCTTTGGTGATTTGAAAGTAGTTTAAGCTACTAAGACATAAAAAATATAAATGATCTGACTCTATATCAGCGTAGGGCCTAGAAATTCTTCTTATAATTACAAAGTTCTTTTAGGTGGAACTTGGAAGTGTATCTAAGGAAATTTAAACTTGAATTTCACTACATTTTAGAAACTTGACATATTTATGTGAACATATATAAGCTTTTTGTTCTACAAACTTAAATTCTAGCACCACAAGAGTCAATATCTGCGAATCGTGAGTCGTGACTCCATCGCAATCCCGTGATTTCTATTGTTATTTACTTGTCCCTGACTCCAGAGTTGACGGGCCGGGGCTGTTAATATTTGAGGCATCAAGGCATCAAAATCCTATGCCCAGCTTAAAGAAGTGAAAGAGTCAAATTCACACAAGGAACCAGGTACCGTAATCTTTAGTTCTTCAACTCAAGGCTCACCAAGCTCGCTTATTGACGGGTTTCAGAAAACAGTTAACTAGGGAAGACGAAGTCATGAAAACGCCCCACTGGAGTCAGTTTTAACTTGGTCAAGAAACAAGGCCAGTCTTTAGGTTTTTTTACATACACTAACTAGCCTTATCATGAAAAGTATTTAACCAAGGACAATTCCTGTTTTGTGACATGAATCGAACTCAGTGAACAACAACTATTAACAAATCTGATAATTTCACTACCAGTTCAATGATTTGATTCATAATTCTGATTGTCGTTCATGGCAAAACTACTGATGCCCTATGAATTTTCATACTAAAATTTGTGAGAATTTTGGAGATTAAAAAGCAAAGGTAACAAACCTCATTATTAACCATAAAGACATATTTGAACCGAATCAACGTCTTAAGTTCATACTTCCAAGTTTCATGTGATATCGCTGTCATCAACTGATATCCTCAGAAAGTATTTAGTCTTTTAGTGGGATTAGTTTATCAATTGAAAGCTCAAGTATTGATTTTCATATGGCATTAAATCAATGTAACGTTTTTTTGAAGTAAAGGCACCAAAAAGATGTTATTGGATATTTCGTGATTTTAGGGCTCAAATCTTGATTCCAATATAATTTGGCACAATAAAGTTGAAATATGTAACCAGTGACCTCCTCTGAGATCGTGATCATCACAGATCTTAGAAACAGAAGACCCATATATTGAGAGATACTATTATTAGTGAAGATATACAATTTCTTTTTAATTATGTCATTTAACTTTTAACTAAGTCTTGGAAAATATTCTTCCACTCATTTTATTCTATTTTTCGGATAAACTTTCCACGCTTTATGCGCGGCAAAATTACCTGGAAACTGGAATCCCTCAAATAGTGTTTATAATGTTCTTATAAAAATGTTTTTTTGAACACTTTCATACAGTACAGTACCAAGTACCACTTTTGAATCCTGAGTTACATTTTATTCGTAGGTACTGAAGTCAGCTCAAAAATACAAAATTTCGGATACTTTGAGTAGGCTTTGAAAGGCATCAAATATGCACGGATTTATACTAAACGGCGAAAAAAAGAAACGACTTGTGTGTCAAAATGCATATTTGTTTTGGCCCTGAGGCACTAAGAAATAAATTGAGACAACCCAATTAAAGAAATCACTAATTCAATTCACTACAAATCTACTCCAACAAGTAAGGCATTATTTTCATGATGGAACTACAAAATATTATTGGTGAATGATAAGATCAATTGGTCATTCTCACGCGTGTTTATGGGGGGAATGATTTTAACTTTATATCTTAAAAGGCTATAATTTATAATCATGTCTAAGTGTCATACAATGGAATCAAGTGAATTCGAATTTCCCGCTCTGAGAAATTCATGCATAATATGAGAACTACTCGTCGAGTGATTAATATTTCTTTTTATCATTTTTTATACAAAAGAAAACCATCTTCCTCATTTTTCATATAAAAATTCTTTATACTGTTTTCTTTCTCATCTTATCAAAAAATTATACTCTAATATTCATAGATTCAATATGGGTAAAAAATCAGATATAGCCTCTAACGAGTCTTCCCTTGAGAAAGGTGAAAACTCCAGTGTTCATGAAACTGGTTTCGTTCAAGAAATCGACATTAACAAAGGAACTCATACCAGTAAATGGACTACTTTTATTCATCAATTCAAAAGAATGCCAGAAGATGAATTAGATCCAAGTTTAAGCGAAGAGGAAAGAAACCAAATATTAACCTCTAAGATTGAAGGTGAAAAGTTGAATAAATCTATTAGTCCGCGTCATATGTTCATGATGGCTATGGCTACTGGTATCGGTACAGGTTTATTAGTTGGTTCTGGTACCTCCTTACGTAAAGGTGGTCCTGCTTCTTTGGTCATTGGTACTATTGTCATTGGTTCCATGGTTTTAAACGTTATGGAAGCTGCTGGTGAACTAGCTGTCGCTTATGCTGATTTAACTGGTGGTTTCAACGCTTATACTACTATTTTAGTTGACTCTTCTTTTGCTTTCTCAGTTTCATGGAATTATTTTATACAATGGGCTATTGTTCTACCGTTAGAATTAGTTACCGCTTCTATCACTATCAAATATTGGAATACAGAAATTAATTCAGATGCTTTCGTTGTTATATTTTACGTTTTCACTATCATTGTTTCATTCTACGGTTCAAAAGGTTACGGTGAAGTTGAGTGGCTATTCAACTTATTCAAAGTTTTAATGATTATTGGTTTCTGTATCTATACCACCGTTTTAACTTGTGGGGGTGCTGGTGATGCTGGTTATATTGGTGCTAAATACTGGCATGATCCAGGTGCTTTTGCCAATGGCTTCAAAGGTGTTTGTGCTGTTTTCGTTAACATTGCTTTCGCATTAGGTTGTACTGAAATGATTGCGTTAAATGCATCAGAACAATCTCACCCAAGAAGAGCAATCCCATCTGCTACCAAGCAAGTTTTTTACAAAATTATTTTTATGTTCTTATTACCGTTATTTATGATTGGTTTAACAGTTCCTTTTAACAGTGATCAATTATTAGGTGCTGCAAGTAAAACTGGCGCCTCTCCATTCGTCATTGCCACTTCATTTTACAAACCTTTAGCTTCTATTGTCAACGCTGTTATCTTATTAGCTGTTTGTTCTGTTGGTAACTCTGCTGTCTTTGCAGGTTCAAGAACTTTACAATCATTAGCTGAACAAGGTTATGCTCCACAATATTTCAACTATATTGATAGAACTGGTAAACCATTAAGAGCTATCATTTTATGTTTATTCATTGGTTTATTATCTTTCATTGCTGCTTACGATAAACAAGAAACTGTTTTCAATTGGTTATTAGCTTTATCAGGTTTATCCCAATTATTATCCTGGTCTTCCATTGTTTTATCTCACATCAGATTTAGAGCTGCATTAAAAGCTCAAGGTTATAGTACCGCAGATTTGGGTTACGTTTCCAAGACTGGTTCCTTAGGTTCTTGGTATGCATTTATTATTATAATTTTAACCTTCATTGCTCAATTCTATGTTGCTTTATTCCCAGTTGGTGGTAAACCAGATGCCGGTGAATTTTTCCAACAATACTTAGGTATTTGTGTTGCTATTCTATTCTATGTTGCTCATAAAGTCTGGACTAAAAACTGGAAACTATTCATCCCAGCTTCAGAAATTGATTTAACTAAAGGTAGAAAATTATTTGATGCTGAAGTATTAGCTCAAGAAGATGCTATTGAACTTGAGCGTATTAGAAACTCACCATGGTGGGTCAGATTCTACAATTTTATGTGTTAAAAACATTTCTTTACCATTTAAAGAAGCTGGATTTAAAATCTTATATTATAATTAAGATATCAATTGCTTCATGTTCTGCATTTTTATGAATTTCACGTTCTGTTTATCTTCTTTTTTTTACTATCTTTTAGATATATTTGGTTGATTTCTTGATTTCTCTCTATTTTGCTTTTGTGTTTAGTTAATAATCAAGTGTTATATTAATGATATAAAGTAGGACATGTCTCGTCATATCTCCTCACCAATCTGCATCTAATCCCCTCATATGTGTCACGTTTCTCCCAAAAACCAATTAGTTTCTTCATTTTCTCAGTTTCTGATATGGACTCTGGATAATAAAATTCAACTCAATTTTGAGCTGATCAATGCAACTATTTTGTCAGAAGTTGGATGCTTAAGTTTAACCAACAACAAAATGAAGCTATAACACTTATATGTTATGTGAAGGAGAGATTCTTCTGTTAGATCTTGAGGTGTGACTGGCTGAACACTTTCAGCGAAAGTTGGTAAAATTGCATGACAGGTCAAAAAATAGTCTAGTTGACTTTAAAATCTGTAGAAATCTTATTATTCATGCAGGAAATATACTTATAACTGCGGCTACAACTGATAAAAGCGGCCAACTATACCGTAACCTACAGATATATGTAAATAAATATCCTGATCGAGTTTTCAAACTTAGTGCCCTTGGGTCAATAAAGAGATGTTTCTTTCAATTTCATTCATTTCAAATAGTAAAGGATTGAGAACTATTACTGCTTATTTATTTTGGATATTTTTTAGTTCTCAATATCAAGTTTTTTTCATTCTTGATAAGAGTCAAGACTACATACAGAGATATTTAATTTGATAGACATTAGTGATTATTTTTTAGTGCTGGATGATACTTGAACTGGAAAAGAGAGATAATCCATTATCCTAGTATTGGTACTTTGGTCTGTGAATTAATTACACAGCACCTCTTCCGTGGTTTACCGTTTTTTTGAACCATACCCCAACTGGAGTTTTAGATTTCGAAACTCGAGTGTGCCTTTTCACTGGTTTCATATTCTCATGATCTTTCTTCTGAGTCGTAATAATAATGATATATTTTCTTTGCTGTAGTACCAGTTTTCACAAAATTAGGTTTTAGATTTTTGAGGTTTCTCCGAATCATTAGAATCTTGTGGTTCCTGTTCTGATGTACATATGTCAGGCGTTATTCGGTAGATTTTTTATTCGGTAGATCTACCGAATAAGACACGCCTTATTTGGTAGATCTACCGAATAAGCCAAAAAAAATTCTCCTTATTCAGTAGATCTACCGTATAAGAACACCTTATTCGGTAGATTTACCAAACTCGAGGTTTATTGCTCAGAAATTAGTTATAATCAATGTTTGTAGTGCTCAGATGGTCTATACAGCTGTAAGCTTTGTAC
>PPNI02000031.1:0-114062 GCA_003707195.2 Phaffomyces antillensis
AATCAAAGAGATAGAATCATTGATTATTGGTCAGAAATAACGAGCATACAGGAAAAGTTGCATTAGAATGTGAAGCAGTCGATATAATTGGTTAGATAGATGCAGGAACTACAGTAACTGGATATTAGTCATTGAAACGTAATTTATAGTATATATAGATGGGATTCCTGAATAATAAGTCTGAAAAGGTTTATAGGAAAAAACCCTTTCAGAATACATATTTTGACACTACAAAGTAAATACTTGTTATAAAAGAAAATCACCACTTATTGTTCATTAGATTTGTCTATACAATCTTATAGTCCATCTCTTTTCTGGCTTCTATTTGATACACCGTCTTCATTGATGTTTCCTTATAGCATTTTTTTCCAGGATAATTAAAGCATGTAATTGATATATGGTATGTGAATAAAAAACAAGGAAAAATAAAGTATCTAACACGGGCGTGTGGCGTAGTTGGTAGCGCGCTCCCTTAGCATGGGAGAGGTCTCCGGTTCGACTCCGGACTCGTCCATTTTTTCAAGCTTTGCAAGTACTCTTTTTGTTAGATAGTGGTATTTTATTAAAATTGTACTTTCAATCTTACTTTTTTTTTTATCTAAAATAATTGTATATTGTTCATTAGATCTGTACTTACATTCTTAAAATCTATCTCTTTCTAGCTTGTATTCGCTATACTCTCTTTATTTGATATTTTCTTATAGTTGTTTCTCCAAACATTTTTTTTCTCTTTTTAATTATATATATTGTCATTAAATTTGTCTATACAATCTAATACTCCATCTCTTTCTGACTTCTATTTGATACACCATCTTCACTGATGATTCCTTATAACATTTTCCAGGCATGATTAATCATGTAAGTTAGCATCGGTTTAGTCTTGCCCATTTTGACCTGTTCGACTATGTTTCGTAAACTACGTATGTCGCGCCTTATTCGGTAGATTTTTTTATTCGGTAGATCTATGAAATAAGGCCTGACATACATACTCACATTGTAGACTAATTCTAACTTCAATTGTCATTACAAACCGATCAGATCAATGTCTGATTTAAAGCGCTGAACTAAATACTGCAATGAAATAGCCAGTAAAGGGAATTATTAAACAATGAAAATTGAACTGATACTCACCAGAAGAGCCAAAATAAAATCAAATTTAAAAATTATAATATTGCATAACTAAAATCCTCATAAATTGATTAAAACTTGTTAGTATTGAAAACAAAACAAAAAAAGGGATATTTTATTTGCTGATATTAACTCTCACAACAACGATTAAATCATTTGCATGACCCAATATTGAAAAATCTCTATTTTATCAAATAACCACCAGAAATCAAAACTTCTAAATCTATCTAAAATGGCCTAAAATAACGTTAATATATGGAATAAACATCCAATAAAGTTGGAACAGTAATCTCACACTTACAAAAGGGTATAAATAGTGATTAGTTGATTAATTCCTGTAGTTATTTACAAATTGTAGAACACTAAAGGTGATTTTTGTGACTTCAAAACTGGAGTAAGAATTACATAAGTGAGAATTTGAATTTTGTATTCTGGTATTTATCATTCTACACGCAAATGACGATATTTAGATCTTCTTCCGTGTTTATTTTTGAGGATGTGTTCAAGTTGCGATAACTGGTAACTTTGTTCATTATTTGAGTTTATTGAAAAATAACCACGAGATCTACATTTCATCAATTAACCATAATCTGTACTTTAATAAATCTCACAGATATTGTGATATCCTTATGTCACAATTTATTCAAGAGTTTAAAAATACCAATTCATAAGTATCAATGAGATTTATAGCAATGAAGCACTGTACTTATCATCCCAATCAAACATGTAAGCACCTAAAAGTTGTAAATCCTCCAAAGTCTTTGATCTTTTGGATTCCTCACTTTCTTCACTATTCTCAACGTTTGCTTCTCCCTCAACGTTATCTTTATTATTCATTTTGAGTTTTGTCCAAAATTCCGAATTTATATATATTGAATCAACCTCATTTTTTTCGATTAATTCATTGATTTCATTTTCAAACTGTATGAAACTTAAATCAGTAAAAGGGATATTCAACTCATTTAAACTAACGACATCGATATCAAATTTATTGATTAAATAATCATGGTTTATATCATTCCCAATATTGATTGATATAAATAGATTATTCAAAAAAAATATCAAAAGTTTAGATAGGTTTAAAATAATATCATGAAATAATTTAAAAGATGAATCTAGTTCATTATATTCTTTTAAAACAAGTATACCGATGTTTAGAAGCTTGAAGTTGAAATTATAATTTTCAGTGATTTCTTCAATTTTGGAAAAAACGTTCACTTCTTTTGATTTCAGCTCATATAATTTTAGAATATCTAATAATATTGTTAGTCCAATTATTAAACTTGAAGTGAAAACAGAGTTGGTTAAAGTATAGTTATATACGGAGTATAGTTTATTCTTAACGAAAAACCAGCAGAGTTTAATGATATAAACTGATGAAGTTATGCAAGCCTTGTTGAATGAGGTAATTAATTTTGATGATATTTTTGATTCATTTAAAACTTCAGTTGGATAATTCAAATTTTTGATAATTTTATTCAAACTTCTCATTAGATGAAAATGAAAAAATGGTTTTGTCAACAACACAATACCATCTAATTTGACTAAATGCAATAATAGTAAATTTTGAAAGTTAACATTATCGTCTCTATGAATAGCAGATTCTTCAACATTATTCTTAAATAAATTTTCAACTTTAAATTGTCTAGGTAGGTTATTTGACCAAGTGTTTAGATTAATTGCTAATTTATAACAGGTTTTAACACTTATTTTATGATTATAATAAATATTTAGATAAATTTCACCATTTAATTTATGTAATTTCATTAATTCATTTTGACACACAGATCTCAAATTATCGTTGTTTTCAATAGGCAGATTAGTCATGTCATCACATGAATAATAATCAATAGTTAAAGGTCTGCCTAAATTGATTGAAATCAGTCTATCAAAACCGAATAAAGTTCCCCATAGTTTCCTTCTATGAGTTGAATCTTTATACATGAAATTTGCTTTTTTTCTATTTAAACCTAATGATTGGGCAATTCTGATAGCTCGACCAAGATTGAACCATGATGAATTTTTTCTATTTGTAAACAAATCATAAATGAAAATCAGCAGATAAACTTGAACAAGTTTCAAGTTATCTTCTTCTTTCACGTTTTTTGTTAGAGCAATTGCAAGTCTATAATAATGTATATGATCATTTGATTTTATTTCAGGATTGATTATCCTTTTAGATATGAACGCGACTGCGAAAATTAAATAGATGAAACCAATATCCAAATCATCAACCTCTTTTGGATTTTTCAAAAGTTCAAATATATCAGAATCTAGATAGCTGTCAGGGGTTATATAAACTGATGCATTAATAGTATATTTAAAAGTTTGGATTAAATCTTTTAAAACACCTAGATTTTCTTTATTGAGAAAACCAAATTTCATTCTATTATCGGTATTTGATGATAATGGATGGGAATGAGACATATTTGAAGGATTTTCATTTAATTGAAATGATGAATCTGCGACAAAATTTAAAGATGATGGATCCTTAAAAAATTCAGTTTGATTTAAATCAATTGAAACTGGTAAAGCTTTATTTGAATTTAAGAGTTGTAAGATTTTTTTGGTTTGATTCAGTAACGTTATTGGTGAAGATTCTCCAACATATGGGAAATCATGTGCTGGTTTAATAACTGGATTTGCTGGTTGTGAATAAGGGACTTTAAAATTTGAAAAATTTGGATCATTGTTCTCATGATAAGTCGTGCTGTAATTGAATGAACCATTTACTTCTTTAGTATCTGAATCTGTAATATTCTCAATTTCATCACTGATACCGATCTTAGTGGAATTATGATTTTTCTCATCATAGGAAGATTGTGACTCAGGGGATTTTACTTTCATGTACCGTATTGATCTTTTATCAACAAAATCATAATTACAACTAGAATGTCTGTTTTTCAATTTACAAAATGAACAAGGTTGTTGACCATCACATTTTCTCTTTCTTGTCTTACAGAAGATGCAAGCTTTGGTAATGTTTTTCCTTGTTTCAGAAATTGAAAGCTTCATGGGTACAGAAGTGATTAGGATTTTAGGAGTGAGTTTTTAACTGTGTGATTTAATGATAAAAATATTGTCAGGAAAAGAGTCTAAATTAGAGTTGTACGTAGTATTTTATTCTTTAATTGAGTATAGTTTCAGCGTCGCTAAAACGAATTAATTTCTGTTACAATTACGTAATGTGACATCGGCAATCAGCACCGGAGTACAGAATTTCCTTCAAAGAAGTGGCTTTTTTTGACTCGTGAGCGCTATATATAAAATTCTCAGCCATTAATTTTACATTATGCTGGCGCAACGCAGCCTACCCATGTGCATTAAGCTCCATTTCCCAATTGTTCTGAAACCAATTTATGTATTTTTTTATCTTAATTTTCCGCACTGTAGTTTTAGCCACTTTTGCATTAATCCGAGATTTTGCCCGAATAATTTTTCAAAAATATTAAAAGTTCCGCCTTCATTTCAATTTGAGGGTTTCAAGTTCCGACTTTGGATATTTTTTTGCTACAACACGTCGCGAAATGTTGACTAGCTTATAGTGCGTGTAATTATAGGGGAGCATACTAATCTATATGTCACATGGAAATGTTAATATCAATTCGATTTTCCAGCCTCTATTATGCATACGCCTCAAGTAATAGATACGTCTAAAATTATAGGCCCGCACATCCTAGTCGGGCATATATCTAGACAACAGAATCAAACACTCCCCCGGTATCGATCTGATAAAAAAAATTGAGTGAACCATGTGAAGTTGAATTGATCTTGTGAGTTGACTTGTGAGCCTAATACCAGTGGCAGGTGGTCACTGAGAGGAATACAGTCAGGCAGTACACCTAACATGCTTTGTTTCTTTACTACATAGGTACATACTATACAGTCGTTTCAGATCTCATACTAATACTATCTATGAAAGAATTAAGATTTTGGAACTCGTTGAGAAATCAAAACCCATATATCTATCTTTTAAGGAATGAAGCTTTAAGTGTAAGGTTTTTCACATTCTTAAAATCAAACTTAGATTTTGGAGTCAAGAGTCTAGGACTTTTGAACCGCATTTTGAAACGTATATAGTAGTTTGATGATTGATATATATATATATATATATTATATCCAATACATATATTCCCAGTCGCCATATATGGCTTGAGCAACTTTCAACATATAATTGCATGTAAAAGTCAATTCCAAAAATTGACTTTAAGAACAGCAAACTGCATATATACATGTGAATATACATCTGTCGATGAGGGGATCGTCGGGGCTCGAGAAGAAGAAAGGATTTTCAATATTGTACTAGCTGGTACTGTATTAAATAACGGGTCTAGGTAGGAAGGACTGCTGGTGCTTCACTAGTCTTAAATCTAACAACAATTAATTTAAGTATAGGTTATCTTCGGCGGTAATTCGCTGTGAAGGTCTAGATTATTAGTCGGAATTATGAATAAAAATTCATATAACTGTTCCAGATATAATTAAAAAAAGTGTTGAGTCGTCCACATTGGTGCTGTATAAATTGGCAAAGAAGCATAATGTTCGAAAGGAATTTCTTCTGCTTCTTTTAAAGTAATCTCTGGACATATAGAATCGCTAGGTAAAGCTCGAATAATTAATAATTTGGAATTAATGTTAGTATGGAATACATAAAACCACATGAACATTTCAAATTTCAATATGTGAAAGTTGAGTTATCGGTTATATATCTTATATATTAGACGTGTGAATTATCATGGAAGCAACTATATCGAAACCAGATTTTGGTTCTTAAAATTAGTTAACGATGGGCAATTTCAGGATATTCAATGATCAATATATTTCTTTGTTGTTCTCTTATGTATTGATTGTTCTTGGTTAAATTTGGCCTGAAAAAATTATATATCTTACTCTATTATTTTACTTTCCAGGCTGAGTGTTATGTATATGATATATTCAGCTATAAGCTAGGGTTCCAGGTGCCAGGTGGTATATACAAAATTTCTATGAGAGACTCTATTTGCCAAACGTCTATATCTTGTTCTAGCTATCTATTCAACTCATGATTTATGAACCATAATTAGTACATAAAATAAACCAGTTGAAGACTGGAAGACCTATAACCCGCTGTAATATAGGCATCTCTTTAGTTTGGTAACAGATCAATTAATCATTTAGATTATCTTTAGTATTGATTTGACAACAGACATGATAAAGCACAAAATGATAATAAAGTACTGTAAATATAAATATAGTAGAATAGGAAATTTTGTATGTATTAAATGGTACGGTATACTATAACTGTAAGCTGTAACTGTATAAACTCATTCTGCACGCTGAATATAAAAAATGAAATATATTTATACAATTTTTTCTTATGTAACGGTCGGGACCCGGGATTGTGTAGCTCGTGCATCAGTATGCATTAAAACAGTCCCACGATTTCTTGAAGGCTTCAGCCGATTTCCGATAAAGAATTACCCAGTGTTCCTGTCCAAAGGTCGACCACAGCACAGTCTCACAATTTTTATCATTCACGTGACAGAAGAGAAACATGGAGTAGAAATGTGGTGCGTACCATCGCTGAACTTCTTGCCAATAGTCCCTAAAATAGAATATATAAGAAACTACTTCTATCTCTCACCTCCTATAATTAACTGACAACTACCACTACTATTATCCTTATTATATTTGAAATGCCTTCTGCCTTGATCTTAATTGATATTCAAAACGATTACTTTCCAAATGGAAAATTTGAATTAGATAACATTCAATCAGCAAGTTTGAATTGCTCAAAATTTCTTCAATTTATCAGATTGTATAATTCATCTAAGAAGGAACAAATTGAAATCATTCATGTCAGACACGAATTCCTTGAAGAAGCTCCATTCTTCAATAAGAATACGAGTGGATCAGAAATCAATGAGATCGTCAAACCAATCAATGGTGAAAAAGTTATCACTAAAAATCATCCGAATTCTTTTGTTAATACAAACTTACAAGAAATCTTAAAAAAGAAAAACATTGATCATTTGTATGTCATTGGGGCGATGGCAAATGTTTGTATCGAGGGAACAACTAGACATGCTTCTGAAATTGGTTATAAAGTCACCATTCTAAAAGATGCGATTGGTTCAAGGGACTTCAATTTCGAAGGTCATGTCGTCAATTACAAAGATGTAATGAATTCTGTATTTGCAACTTTATCATTTGGTGGTTACGCTGATTTTAAATCAACTGATGAAGCAGTTAAAGAGTTATCATGATTTTACATTAAGTGATATACATTTCTATTTGCTATCTTCCATATTTGTATCTTCTTCCACGATAGTCTCTTCAGTTTGTACTTGTTGTTGCTGTTGAGCTTCTCTTTGTTGTCTTGCTTGTTCTTCTTCTAATGATAATCTTAAAGCTAATGCTAAATCAGGATCCATACCATCCCCAAAATCTCCAAAGTCACCAAATTCATTGGCATTATTCATTGCACCTGCTTCACCCATAACAATTCCTGAAGTGGCAACAACCTCATATAGTTGTCTATCACCTGGAGGAATTGTGACCAAATGAGAATTATCATTTGAATTAACGATTGAAATGAATTTCTCTAATTTTTCTGTATTTAATCCTTCTTCACCATAGTTGATGAAATCAATAGATATGTTATTTTTCTTCATCTTCTTTGCCAATTTTTCTAATTCTTTGTCATTTTCCTGAATTGGACTACAGACAAATGCAATTATTCTTTGATGTTGGACTTTATTTAGACGATGTTTTAATGCTAATGCTGCAACTTGGATACCTGTAGAGAAGTGCAATTCCCCATGAATCTGTGTAGAATGAACACCACTCAATATCTTCCCGTAGTCATCTGTGAGTGTGGATAAGACTTGTGGGCCTGTACCACCAGAAGCCAATAAACCGACTGTGTTTTCTGGATTTGAATGTATTTTGTTTTGGAAAACGACGTCTAGCGCCTCCAGTTGCGCCTGAAACCGCGTAGGAGCGTAGTCTCCGTTACGACTAAATTCTGAGTTGTCGATGACGACCATCGTGGCTTCTAAAGGCATCTCGTCGGTGTTCAAGTTGGTTGAATTAGCTTTGGTAAACAAAACAAATAAATTCAAATCGCCACCGACTTTTAATTTGGTTATATTTTATAATTCGCGAAATTTTAATCTATCAAACTAAAATTCATAAATATCAGTTCTTACCCGCCCAACCAACCCGTCAAGATGAGCATGCGCTCAGCAGTGCTCACCCTTCGTACAGTCAAGCGACCAGGAGAGTCCAGTCTCGCGATAGAGAGCTCAATTCCCATCGCTGATTCGACCATTAAACCTTCAAATAACGAAACAATCAATACTATCAACGATAAATCTTTCATTGATGAGCCAGTCTCCTTGATCTCGTCTTTCCATGATCCAAGAACCTCAAGTGAGACTGTCCTGGTGGATGTTTCCCAGATTCCAGGTGCGCAAGAAGGTGATATCGCAGAATTGCAACCCATAAATGCAACCGATAATGATGATAATGATGATATACTTGATAGTTTCGACATGAATAAACAGAAAAGGAAAGGTAAGAAGCTTGTGTTTAAGGTCAAACAGATGAATTCTGAATTGTTGAAAAGATCTAAAAATTCACAAATCTCAATAATATCTGGTTCTTTACAATCTATATTCAATTCAAATACAAGAAATCCAGTTATTGTTAAACTAAAACAGAAATCTAAAGTTGAGGCAGATTTACTTGAGATTATGGTGAAGGATATTGGCTTAAATAGAGGTGATATTTGGGAATTATCTTCTGTTCTAAATAACACTTGTGTCTATAAAAACCAAAAATTAACTTTCTTACAATCAATTAGAGCGACTATTGGCACTATTTATAAATCTGGTAAGAAATCATTCAGTGCATATATTGGAGAAAATACCAAAATTGTTTTCAGATCTGAATCTGCGAGATTAATATTTTTAATTCAAATAACCGAAGAAATGTATCATTTTCAACAAGATGGAGAAATTATGTTTCATAAAGTTGTTAATTCTCTATTTCCCACAATCTTCAAAAAATGGAGAGATGAAGAAACTCATCATTTAATTACAATTGTCTTTGTTGCAAATGTTGATTTCTCCCAATCTACATGGACTGATTTGAAAGAAGGTGAGAGATTGAAAAAGACAAAAGATTATTATAGAGTAGTGGTGGATCAAATAAATATCGTCCATTGGAATGAAATTATGATTTCGTTAAGAACTGAATTTGCTAATTTTAAGAAAGATATAATGACTGATCAACTAAAGAAAAATTTAAATAAAACTTCAACAAGATTTTTACCTTCAATAAAATCAGATATCTTAGGTACTATTGATCTATCAACTACTTTAGTCATGGATAGATTCAAAGATCCAGATTTGAGACATACTGCTAATCATTTCATTATGATCAGTGCTGGGAACGGGTTATTCGATGTTAATTATGATGATTTATTGAGTACTGGTAAAAGACAACTAAGTTCAGAATTTTCCGTTGATATTATATGTTTAGCTCAGCCTCCTTTACATGTTACTCCACTATTTAGATATAGAGATCATTCAGATACTCTCCATCACTGTGTTCCTGGTTGGATAGATATTTCTTACTGGAATGGATCATCTTTAAGAAATAATGGAAACTGGTTACCAAAGTGTAAAATCTATGAATTGCAAATGATGGGTATTATGGAAAATAACATGAGCTCTGTCACTGTTCAATACTTGAAAAAACCAAACTCAGAAACTAATGTGTTAGATGTTATGGCAACTTATGATAAAGACTATTTTAACGTTACGAAAGATGCAAAAATTATTACTATTGAGAATGAAGATCAGAATAAAAAAAGAACCGAGTTTTCAACTCAAAAAACCAAGTCACTACCTCCAATCAATAATTCTTCATTAAGGTGGAAAGTTCCAAACTCATCAATCTCTAAAACAGAAACGAATATAACATCAACTCCAATCTTCACAGTTTCAAAATCTGCGTTAACTTCATTAAAACAATATGCTTCTAATTCAACTGCTTCTGATAGAACGGATCAAATTTCATTAAATTCATCTGTGGATATTCCTAGATTGACTAAACGGTTTAATCAAAATATAAGTTCAACCTCTCCATCCCCAACTACTTCCTTGATCAATCTTTCAAAAGAATCCAATTTTTCAGTCATTGATTCATTAAGGAATTTAATGTGGACTGAAATTGAGAACATTTCACAAAATATTGATCCAAATTCTTTCAAGAGATTCGCTGTCGGTAAATGGCAAGATGTTTTTCCTCAACATGTTCAACGTCGTTTGATCAAATGGAGATCATTATCATCACCATCTGAGTTACCAGTAACAACACCAATTTTCCCATCTCCTGATGACTTTTACAATAATTTTACATTCAAAACGCATACTATTGGTATCAGTGATGCAAAAGAAAAGTATATGACATCTGGTGATTTAATGAGACAAATGATCCACTTAAGATTGATGTTTGGTTTTCAAATTTGTTACGGTCCAAAAATTGAAAAAGTTGAATTAAAAAGAAAAACAGAAGGTAACAAATCTTTGATTATTAAATATTTACCATTTAGTGATGATCAATTACCAGGTACACGAATCTATTTATCATTAGATGAAGAGATCCATAGAATCTTATTTAATTATGACGAAACTATTAATATTCAATGTTATCATCGTGTTAACCCAAATAGTGATTCATTTTTAAGCGAAAATAGAGAATCTGACTCTAATATCACCATTAAGACAAGATATCAAAGAACTTATCATCCATATAACCTAAATTCTAAACTAATGAAACCGCACACTTACAATTGGAATAAATACGATCAATTGTTGGCTGGTTATATTGATGGGAATGAAGACTCAAGTGATAATGATATTAATAGTGAAAAATTGAAAAAGAACAGAATAAAATTTGTTTTGTTACCTGCTGAAATTCCAAAGTCAACATATCTATCAAATGAAAATAAAGAATTGCTAAGTGCGGAAGAAACCAGAGTTGAAGGTTTAAGAAAATTAATTGCAACTTTACATAAAGGTACTTTCAGACCAGAAGGTAGAGATACAACATCAAGAAGAAACTTGAAAGAAGAAGCAATGCCTGAAATTAGTTTTTACACTGGTGACTTAGTTGCATTCTTACAAGAACAATATCTAGATTTGAATAATCTAAATACATTGAAAAAAGTTGATTCAACTAATAATAGTTTGACTAATAGTTCAATGAATAATTTGTTCAATAGAAATATCAGATTGATTGATCTCTATAATGTTTTGAAAAGTTCAAAAGGTATCAAGTTTAATGATAGAAAATGGCATTGGAAAATCCATAAAACAAGTTTCATTGGTTTGGAGTTAGTCACTTGGTTAGTTGATAATTTCGAAGACATTAATACAAGGGAAGAAGCTGCGGAATTTGGTAATTATTTAATGAATGTTAAACTTTTGAAACATGTTGAAAATAGACATAAGTTTTTAGATGGTTATTATTTTTATTTTTTGGTTAAACCTGAAATTGTTGAAAATGTTAATAGTCCAAGTACGATTTCTTCTCCAATTTCTTATGAGGAAGCAAGAATTTCAAGATCAAATAGCATAAATAGCAATAATGGAAGACCAAGCTCCAAACTCTCAATGACTCCAGTTATTCAACCTGAAGTTGATGATTTCAATAGTGGCACAAACTCATTGAAAAAAATCAAATCAACCACTTCTGAAATCTCAAGAATCCAGACAAATAATTCGAACATCAACAAACAAAGTGTTATATTAAGTCATTCTTTGCAATTTGATTTAGATCCAAAAAAGTGTTCTTATAAACCAGAGACAATGACAGTTCATTATGATAAAGTTCATAATCCAAATCATTGTTTCCATATCAGATTAGAATGGCTAACTGCAACACCAAAATTAATTGACGATACCATCAATAGTTGGTCAAGAATGTGTGAAAGGTATGGGTTATTATTAGTTGAAACTCCATGGAATGAATTATGTGAAATTCCAAAATTGAATCCATTTCACTCTTATGTTGATATTAAATTATCAATCAATCCTTGGTTAGATGTTGAATTCAATAATGAAGAAATTTTGAATTCTCAAAAATTTTATTATCATATTTATCTTTTAGAATATTCTGGATTTTTAATGGACAATAGAGCTTCAATGTTTTTCAGTAATAATAAAGAAGAAAGAAATTTGGATATTTCATATTCTTGGGGTAAACCAACTTTCAAATATGCTCAATATATTCATAGAACTGGAGCTTACATTGCAGAAATTAGAGATACCGGTGATCTATATCTAGCACCAAATAACACACATGTTTCTAGAGTCAATGTTGGTAATTTAAAAAACCCAACTTTTATATTAGATTCACAAAAAATCATGTTGGAATTTAGAAAGACATGTTTTTCAACTGAAAAATTGAGAAAAATTTTCTTAAAGGCAAAAGATCAATGGGAAATGTCAGAGAAGAAAATGACTAGTGGTGGATTGACTCCAATTCCAGATGATTTATTATCAATCTAAACGACAAAAAGGAATAGCAATGTATTATCATGTTAACGTCTTTACGAAATCAATTTTTTTTACATAACTAGTAATTTGTAATATGATCGTTTATCTAAAACTCAATTATTTCGCAATTCTTTGAGCAATTTTGATAGCATCAGCTAAGACACCAGCAGCAGTGACTTCAGCACCTGCACCGGCACCTTGAACGATCAATGGATTTTGATAACGTTTAGTTTTAATTGAAATAACGTTATCAGAACCTTTTAATGAAGCAAATGGATGAGAATAATCATATTTTTCAACACCAACAGAAACAATATTGTTTGGTAAATCAACAGTACCGACAAATCTTAAGACTTGGTTTTCTTTAGCAGCTTCATCTTTTAGGGATTGTAATTCATGATCATAATTTGGTAATTTCTCTAAGAATTCTGCAGATGATTCAATTGATTCCAAATCTTTTGGAATTAATGATTGAACAGGGAATGAGGTTGGAGATTCAACTTGAGAACCGGATAATCTAGCTAAAATAGTGACTTTTCTAGCAACGTCTAACCCGTTTAAATCATCTCTTGGATCAGGTTCAGTATAACCTAAAGATTTAGCAACACTGACGATTTCTGAAAATTTAACATCTTTTGGATTTGAGGTTGAATATTCATTGAAGATGTAGGATAAAGTACCTGAAAAGATCCCTTCAATTTTCTCAACTTCATCACCAGTGGCAATTAAATCATTTATAGTACCAACGATTGGTAGACCTGCACCAACTGTAGCTTCATGATAAAACAAACCTGCGTTGTCTAATTTTGAGCTTTCTTTTAGTTCATTCCATGACTTTAAGTCACTTGAAAACGCCTTCTTGTTAGGAGTAGCAATTGAAATACCAGCTTTGATCAAATCAGAATAAGTTGTGGCGATTTTTTCATCAGAGGTATTGTCAATCAAAATAACAGGATTTGGAGATTTTGCTAAAAATTGAATCAATTTTTCAGATGATAAGTTATCCTGATTTGCTGAGCCAACGATTGATTTCCAGTTTGATAAATCAATTGGTTTGTAATCTTCTGAGATCACTGATCTTCTAGATCTTGCAATTAAAATAACATTATATTGAATTGTGGACTTTAATCCATTTAATTGATTTAAAAAAGCAGTACCAACCACACCAGTACCTGAAGTGATCAAAAAGTTAGATGGATTACTCATGTGAGTTGATTGATATGTAATACTTACCAATGATGGCTAAGTTAACGGATTTAGACATGTTTAACAAGAATTTCTATCACCAATTTAGTTTGTATTGAATCTTTAGTGTCGAAAGTTTCAGGACGACAAAAAAAATTATGGCCGAAACCGGTATAAATTAAAACTCATTTAATTACACTTTCCATGTCTTTTATACCATATCTTTTTACTTTGATCTCAAGTTCAATACAATCTATTATCTTATTTTAATCGTCAAAATAAAAGGAAATGTGCGGAATTAAACTGATCGAATTCAAAATGTGGGGATTGAACCAATTTAAATGGGAATTGGCAATTAACGACTACAATGTTAAGTAAAAGAAACTGGACGCAACATATATATATATATCTATAATTACATGAAAATTCTAATTGCTCGCTATGAATCCCAACTCCCAATTTTTACCCATCGTTTTCAAACTTTTAGGAAGCTTAGAATTATAAAATTTCAAATGTTTAATTGTGTCTTCAATCACAATATCTGAAACAGTCACCAGCTCCATCTCTCCTCTTCCTCCTCTCTCCTGCTCAATATTATCATTATTTGTTGTATAGTATACTTTCAATGCATTTTTGGAAGTTTTGGATCCACTCACAATGAAATCAATACCAGTATTGAAGACCCAGATTAGAACTTTTTTAGTCTCTTCATTATTAGCAAATTCAACAATTCTAGTGGCATTACTATTGATATTATCTAGCAGATTATTGTATATGTAGTTATGTGGCTCGAAAGTTTCCTTGATATCGTCATATTGTAAATTCAATGACCATTTGAATATTTTTTGTAAGCCTGAACTTTTATCAAATTCACCAACGAGTGAGTCACATCCAGTGCAACAGATCTTGTTCTCGAGTCTTTTGATATTTGAAACAGCCGTATCTCTAATATTGAAAGCAAAATAGTATGATCCTGAAATGATACCATTTGAAACTGGTTTCAATGTTGAAAATCTGTCTGACGAAACTTCATTATCATTATGAGGTTTATGACAATGCCAAAAATCCATCATTTCTGCCCATAATTCAGAAGGCATCTCTTCCACCGATTTTATGTCAATTGAATCCATTATCATGATATCACAAGTATGACATTTGAAGTTATAACTACTTGCAAGTCTTCTTAAATATTTTGAGTCCCACTTATAAGTTGATCCCATACTCATTAGATGATTTGTGGATCTACTGAGCGGTGAATCAGTTATCATTGGAAATTTTATCCTTATAGTGCCATCTTTGTCTGAGTAGCAGTCGTTGATGTTGGGTACAATAGATACTGATGTTGGTAATGGAATGAATAATGGAGATGTATTTGGGTTTAGGAATTGCAGCTTCACCAATTGATGGTCAGCTTGAGTGATTTTTTTAACGTTAAGTTGTCCTTCCTCATCTGATTCGATAAATATTGAAACACTTCCTATTCTTGGGAGTACTTCAACAAAGTATTTAATTGTCATTTTAAATGGGTATTAAATCTTTGTGAAATGAAAAATTTGGGCCCGAGCCTAATAAATTAACGATTGTATTTGTACATACTGTTATCTCAAAAAGATATGAGTAAACTACACCTCCAATAATATAAATATTAAGATACACTAATACACGAAATAATAAATAACTAAATGCAAACCAACATCAGAAACGAAACCTATTACAACTCTTCAGGAACGTCATCATGGAAATATTTTCCTTCTAAAGTTGGTTTGATAACACCAGCTCTAACACAGAAATCACCGAAATGTTCACCATCTTCTCTTTCCAAAGCCCATCTCTTAAATAATGGTTTTAAAGTAGCTAAAACTTCTTCTTCTTTAATGGATTGTTTATAAATTTTATTCAAACGTTGACCATGGAAACCACCACCCAACATCAAGTTATAAGTACCATAAGCTTTACCGACTAAAGCAACTTCAGCTAACCATGGTCTAGCACAACCATTTGGACATCCAGTCATTCTCATGACAATGGCATCATGACGTAAACCGTATTCTTCTAGAGCGTCTTCTAATTTGGAGATTAAAACAGGTAAATAACGTTCAGATTCAGCCATTGCTAAACCACAAGTTGGGAAGGCAACACAAGCAGCTGATGACAATCTTAAACCTGAGAAATTAGTGTTATCCAATTTGTATTTTTGCATTATTTCTTTAACTGAAGGTAATTCCTCATCAGAAACACTTGAAATCAGAACATGTTGATTACCAGTTAATCTGAAAGAACCATGAGAACTTGATCTTGATTGGAAATATTCAGCAAGTTTCTTAAATCCTGTCTTTTGAGGTAACTCAGCAGTGTCTTCAACACGACCATTTTCAATAAAACAAGTGAAATGATGTTTACGGGTTTCATCTGTAACCCAACCAAAATGATCGCAATTATCTTTAATTTCATAACTTTTTGGTTCTTGAAATTTCTTTCCCCAATATTCTTCAACTTTTTGTTTATAACCTTCAACACCTAAAGTATCAACGGTGTACTTTAATCTTGCATTTTTACGATCTTTTCTGTTACCAAAATCTCTTTGAACAAGCATAACTTTTTCACAAACGGTATGAACTTCATCGGCAGGAACAAAACCAAATAATGAACCAGTTCTTGGATATGTCTTTTTGTTATTATGAGTAGAACCCATACCACCACCAACTAAGACATTGAAACCGACAACAGTGTTATTTTCAACAATAGTAATCAAACCAACATCAGAAGACCAAACATCGACATCATTAAATGGTGGAACAGTGATATTAATCTTATATTTTCTTGGTAAATAAGTTTTACCATAAAAGGGTTCATTGTCTTCAATGGCATTACCAGCGACTAAAGTTGAAACAAGCTTCTTTGGACCTTCTTTTCTATTTTCAAAAATTTCTGGCCAATTTGATTCATCATCTTCTGGATCTTCACCTTTTAACCAAATTTCATGATATGCTGTAGTTTGTGGTAATAAATGCTCAGAAATTTTAGTTGCAATTTTAGCAACTTCACCATGAACTTTAGTATTACCTGGTAGTGCGGAAATCATGACATTTCTATTAACATCACCACAAGCACCTAGAGTATCCATTAAAGCAGCATTCATAGCTCTAATAGAAGGTTTCAAATTATGTTTAACAATACCATGTAATTGGAACGTAGCTCTGGTGGTAATTTTTAAAGTACCATTACCTCTAGTATCAGCTAATTTATCCATTGCTAACCACTGAGAAGGTTTAGTGACCCCACCTGGTAATCTAACTCTTGCCATAAAAATGTAGTATGGTTCAAGACCTGCAGCTTTTCTTGCATCTCTGATATCACGATCATCTTGCATATAAATACCATGGAATTTAGTCAATTGTTGATCATGAGCAGAAATAGCACCAGTTGATTCATCTTTTAAACCCTCAGCTATACCACCTCTTAGATAATTAGAAGCGATTTTGATGTCTTCATTTGTGATTGGAGGTGGTTCATCTGCAGTTTCAACGTTATCAACACCTAAAGCCTTCCATAATTCGGATTCCCATTTTTCATAACCCGTTTGATAACCATCTGGATCTTGATCATCACCTAAACCTAATGGAACTAGAACTTTAGCATTTAAGAAAGTTAATCTATTAAAAAGATCAGTTGCTGGTTTATTATAAAAATGTTTATCTTGAGCTCTTGGCCAATATAGAGAATCACCCATACCAAAGACAGTTATTTTTGAGAATTCTAAATCTAAATCACCTGAGTTTTTTATAGAATCCCAAAACTGTTTACCATTTTGTGGAATTTCACCTTGACCTGCAGTTGAAGTAATGAATATAATATTTTCCTCTAATGGTAATTCTTCAAGAATAATATCATCCATTGATAAAACTTTTGGTTTCAAGCCTCTTTGAGCTGCTCTTTTACCCAATTTTTTAGAGACCGATTCAGCACCACCACCATCGGAAGCAAAATAAATTGAGATTGGAGCACCACTTAAACCGTCTAATAAATTAGCAAAGGCTTCATCAGCGTGTTTTTTTTGCTTTTTAGCAATTCTGGAACTTTGTGATTCAATCAAAGATCTTGCAAATTGGGGATTTCTAGATGATAATAAAGTTAGTTTATTTTCTCTATCTAAAAATTTCTTCAAATTTTCTTTAATAATAGTAGAATCTAATTTGAATTGATCTTTGGATTCTAATAATGGATTATATCTATATAATGGAATATAACCAGAATCAACAGCTCGTTTAGTATTTTTCAAAACATCTAAATGAGAGTCATTTTCAGTGATAATTGGTAAATAAGCTAAAATTATAGAAGGACCATTGAATTTCGAAGCTTCAATTAAAGTGGTTAAAACTTGAGTATATGAAGAATAAATGGCAATTGAACCAACATAGGCATTACCATAGTTCATAGCGTACAAACCAATATCTTTCTTTCTTGCAATATTCAATTTCGTTTTTTGTTCTTTTGATTCAAAAGTTGCATTATCAATGACTAATAAATTAATGTTTTGCTGAGCTTTTAAAATGTTATGTAAACCAGATGAACCTAGATCAAAAGACCAAGAGTCGGAAGAGATCAACCAATTGTTTTTGAAATATAAAAATTCTTTTAATGATAATATATCTTTAACTGATTCACCTTCATTTTCTAATAAATCTAAGATTGAATCAACTTCTTTAGATTCAGTGGTTGAACCTTCACGAGAATGAATCAACCAAGTTGATAATAATTTGACTAATTCATCATTTTTAGAAACTGAGTTAGAATTTAGATATGAATGAATTTTGTTAATCAATTCATTTTGTTGTTCTGATTGATATAAATAAGTACCAAAACCAAATTCTGGAGTGATTTCATTAAATGTTTTATCACCTGAATATTTATTCAAGATGTTCAAATTGTTACCAAATAATTGATCTAAAACTTGGAAATATTGGGTTTCCAAACCTTGAATTTTGTTAATTTCTTCAACTTTGTAAGAATTTTCGGCTCTTGATTCTTTACCAAAATACAAGTTTTGAACTGGATTTTGTTGAGAAATATTCGAATCAATAACTGAAATGATTTGTTTAAAGTCCCTCTCGACTTTGTTTCCAATCGATGAAGTTGTGATTTTTTCAATATTATTATCAGTTAATAGATTTGGAATTTGGAAAAATTCAAGCAATAATTTAGAAAATTTCACAACTGGTTTTTCAGAAGATTGCTCTAAAATGGCAATCTTGGTGACTTTTGAACCTAATGAAGCAATAATCTGTTCTAAATCTAGTGGGAAAGCTTTAATGTTTACAACAGTGTTTGAGGTTTGTTTAAAAACTTCATTGAAATAAGAGCCTAATTGGATTATAGCTGAGTCAGTTTTACCAACTTTAACATCGAAAGCAGAATATTTGGTGAATTTGTTCAAAATTTCAACAGATTTATTGAAATCTATTTCTGGTAGTTCAGATTCAGATTCATCAGTTTTGTAATCAGCAATAATTTTATTTAATAAAGATTCATCGATTTCAATTTTGGATAGATCGATTGAACTGTTGTAAAAGTTTAAAACAGGTTTTGATTGATATTCAGTCAATAATAAAGATAAATATGAATGCTTGATGAAATCATCTTCAGTACTTGAAACTAGGATAATATAACCTAAATCTTTTAATTTCAAAACAGATTGATAATCAGAGATCTCAACATTGACGATAGATTTGGTTAGTTGGTATAAGTGAGGTAAGGCATTAATAACAGTTGAATCATTTGCATAAATAGATTTGACATTATCAGTTTGTAAGTTAATGATATCACTAAATGGGTCATTATCTTGAAGTAGTTCTAAATCAGACTTTACAACCGGAACAGAAGCTCTAGTTTGTTTAACAAAGACTGTGAAAGTCATGATTTGTAAATGAGTGATGGAGTTTGATGAAAAGAATTGAAGAGAAAGACTGGAAATATCGAATATAAATCAATTTAAAACTGAATCATCATCACGATTCAGTGATGAGATGAGACTTGATAAGTAACACCAAATTTCACGTGACAATTTGGCAGAATTCCGGGCAAAGTTGCCGGAGCATTACTATTTTCTCGTCTGTGATTGGGCCGTTCTTTGACATGATGCGGGCTTTGTTGTGGTGTCTGGGTGTTTTGCTTTGGGGTTTGAAAATTTTGATGCGCCACAATTTTAGTAATTAGATTATGTAATAACTAGCCACCCGGTAAGTACACACTTTTTGAGGTGGTTTCCGGGGAAAATTGTTAGCAGCCTTGTCCGATGAGCTGGATTTTTAAATCTTTGATAATGAACCATCAAGAGTTGAGACATTAATAAAGATCTTACATTCTCATTAAATTCACCATGTTCTTGAGGAATGCATTGCTTTTGCAAAGAGTTGGTACTAGACTCCAATCCACTTACTCGCCATCTATACAAACACTAGCAAATAGTCTGAAAACTAATGAAAATAACTTACAAAACTATAATGCCATTTTAACAGAATTATCCAAATATAAAAGCAAACCTGAACTAATGGACGAAAATCTACCTGCTTTAGAGGATTTATTCTCCTTAATCCACAAAGATGAATCGATCACTAAGTCAACCAAGGAATCCTTACATAATTTTGTCTTAACAAACTTTATTGAAAATGATCCATCTCTGTCAATTATTCATCAAAGACATTTACAAAACATTGGAGGTAACATAACTATTCCTTCATTAGTTGAAATCATTAAGTTTAATTCTGGTAGGGTTTACTCGTCATGGGAGATTTTTGAAAGTCATATCAAAAATTTAAATCTATCAAATCATGAAGAAAGAGATCTGTTATTAAAATCCGTTATTGATAAATTGATCAGAGGAGATTCGAGTGATCATGAAGAAGAATTATTCAAAATCTCAGAAGAATCGTTAGTCAGGGCAGTTTTCTTATCGAAGGCCTTGAATGTTTCTGATGAATCATTAAACATTGAATTATTTAAATTGGCATTAGAATACGAGAATTATGAATTAATTAAACATTTACCAATAAACAGTGACTTTTTACAATATTTACAACATGTTAAAGAAGATCAATTGATTAAACTGTTTTCAGTTTGGGAGTTATCTAAAATTACAGAAATTGATGTTGATAATAATGTTGACGTATTTGAAAAAGTCCTGTTAGGTTTATCAAATCCAGAAAATTCAATTAATGGAATTAATAACCAAGATTCTAAGCAATTGATCTCCAAAACCACTCAACATCTAAAGGAATTAATCTCCGGCTTTGATTATAAATTTAGTGAATCAGAAACTGATACAACCAAAGAAGAACTTTTTGCAAATGTTAAAGGGTTAATCAATTCAAAATTGAGCTCAAATGATATCAAATACGATTCATTGAAGAAGGCTATTCTCAGAGTACAAGGCACAAACAATCAAACTAATTTCTCAGAATTTCTAACAAACCTACAAAATCAGAATATCAAAATTGATGAAGCTACGCTTAATTCAACAATAACAGTCCTATCTTCATATCAATACGTCTTAACTGGTGATAAAGCGTTTCTAGAAAAAGCGTTTGCAAATAGTGGTAAAGAACCAAACACAACTGAATCACAAGCTTTGATTTTAGCGTCAGGTTTTAATGACCTTAATGATTCTCTAAAATTATATAACAATGTAATCCAGAAAATATCCAGAGAAAACAATGAGCATGGGATTTCTGAATCTGGTTTATTGACAGAAAGCTTACTGCTAGCACACTTATCCCAACAAGATCGTGAGTTTGCTTATTTGATCCATGATGGTTCAGTCATGAACAACATCGTTGAAGGTAGTGTTCAAACAGACCGTTTGAAGAACATTTTCAAAAGATACGGTGAAATTGTCGGTGAAGAGGATCCAGAGAAAATCAAATCGTTACTGAAACTTGAAGTTTTGAATCGTATCAAAGATCTGCTGTGAAGTCCGTTTATTTACTCATACAATTGTATACATTTAGAATACACACTTATTACAATACTTTAAGTATAGATAAAAATTACCGAACTAGAAAAACTTAACACCAACATTAATTAAATTACCATCACAAACACACGAAAAAACCATGAGTGACATTCTAGACTCCATCAAATCGGTCCTTGAGGGAACAATTGACTTCAAATCACAGAAATTTACAGAAGATTTGGCCTTCAAAGGTTTAATCGCTGGTGCTGTTGCTTCATCTGTTTTTGGTTTCATTGCACAGGATTTAAGGGTGTTGTTGGTGTTCTTTGGACTTTCAGTCATCACAGTCCTCGCACTGGTGTGTCCACCGTATCCAGGATACAAGAAAGAACCTTTAGTTGGTTGGAAAAGCTCACAGATTGCTAGCTATACTAAATAGATTATTAATGGGTATTTGAATAATGGGAATGTTTTTGCTTGATTTGATTGTAGAATTCAAGAGTGATGCTACTACCAAAATGGGTACAGACTCTCTTGGTGATCGTTACTTTTAACTCTTTATCTCCAACCTCTTTGACGTTACAAGTGACCAGATTTATCAAATCGGGCATTTAATACTCGATTAATTCAAATTTATGTGTCTAAACAATCATCAGGAGTTCCAGTATAACAATAAATCAGACAAAATGGTCGAAGAATTCTGCTTAGGACTCGATTTATCGACTCAGCAGCTCAAAATTGCTATTATTGATTTAACTTTGAAAGTCCACGACACTTTCAGCGTCGAATTCGATAAAGATCTACCTCATTATAAAACATCAAAAGGTGTTTTTTCAAACTCAGAAACAGGAGAAATCAATGCTCCAGTGAAGATGTGGATTGAGGCACTAGACCTGGTACTATATAAGATATCAGAATCTGGTTTTGATTTGGGGAAAGTTAAGGGGATTTCTGGCTCTTGTCAACAACATGGTTCTGTATTTTGGTCGAAAGACGCTAATTCAATTCTATCTTCATTGAACTCCAATAAGACATTAGTTGAACAAGTTAACGAAGATGCACTCAGTATCCAGACTTCTCCTAATTGGCAAGATCACAGTACTGGCGAAGAGATCAAAAAATTTGAGGATTTTATAGGTGGCGAAGAGAACTTAGCAAAGATATCTGGTTCAAGAGCTCATTATAGATTTACAGGTCCACAAATCAGAAAGATTATCAAAGAGAATCCAAAGGGGTATGAGAATACAAAATATATCAGTTTAGTGTCTAGTTTCCTTGCAAGTTTATTTATTGGTGAAATCTCAGGAATTGAAGAATCTGATGCTTGTGGTATGAATTTATATGATATTGAGCAAAGAGAGTGGAATGAAGAACTATTATCGATTTGTACAATGACACATCCAAAAGATGGGATCCAAGATTCGAAGTTAAGAGACTATAAAATCAAAGAATTAAGATCCAAACTAAATAAAGTCATACCAATCACATATAAATCAATAGGTTCGATCTCATCATATTTCGTTGAGAAATATAACTTTAGTACTAGTTGTAAAATTTTCACATTTACTGGTGATAACCTTGCAACCATTTTATCAATTCCTTTAAATGAAGATGAAATATTGATATCTTTAGGAACTTCAACCACTGTTTTATTAGTCACTAAATCATACATCCCATCTTCAAATTATCATATGTTTGTTCATCCAACCATCCCTGGCTCATACATGGGTATGATCTGTTATTGTAACGGTTCATTGGCAAGAGAGAAAGTTCGTGATGACTTAAATCTTATGTTTAATAAACAAAAAGACGATTGGACTTTGTTCAATAAGATATTAGATTCAAGTGAAAGTTTCAATGAGAATTTGGGAATTTATTTTCCATTAGGTGAAATCGTACCAAATAAGAGACCACAAACAATAAAAGCCAAGTATGATTCTGAAAAAGATGAAATCAAGATCATTAAGGATTGGGATATTGAAATTGATGTCACTTCAATTGTTGAGTCTCAATGTTTGAGTTGTCGAGCTAGATCTTCTCCAATGTTATCGATAAGAGACACAGCCACAATGCAAGACTCAGTCGATCTAACTTTCGATGATAAATTAATCAAAAGTGAATCATTTAATCAAAGACCTAACAAAGTAATATTCGTTGGAGGGGCAAGTAAAAATCCTTCTATTATCAAGAAATTTAGCTCGATATTAGGATCAGAAAATGGAAGTTTCAGGTATGATAACACAAATGCATGTGCCATTGGTGGTGGATATAAGGCAGCATGGTCTCTTGAATGTTTAAAACATGATGAGTTTATAAAATTTCATGATTTTTTAGAGTCTAATTTCAATTGGAATGAATTACAAAAAATAGAATATGTTGATCATTGGAAAGATTATCAACGTGGTATCATTGCTTTGAATAGACTAGAAAATGAACTGAAGTGATGATTTAGGTGATTTGAGGATTTTACATACATTTAATAACTAGGGTGCTCTCGTAAAAGTCTCGTTTAGCTCTTCATGAAAAAAAAACTCAAATATGTGTAAAAATAAACATTACTTCAATAGGATCAGTGACAAGTTGAAAAGACTTATATTAGTACCTAGATTTGAGGTTAATTGTTGATAGCCAGTATATTATTTCTATGTCACGTGAATATCATGTGGTGTTAATTATGAGCGCATACTCCATGATCGAAAAATAAACAAAAGATGTACAAGTAATCGATCTTTATAAAAAAGCTAATTCGTACTTCAGTCTCAAGCTTTAATTTTTCATATTCAAAATAGATACATGCCTTAATATCATCAGAGTGTCTTGACACTTCTTTGCTTTAGTATGCATTATGGAAGGTGGGGGTGTAGAGTCCCCACACCAATAATAACTCTTTATCACTTAATCATTTTGCTTTGGGTTTGAAGTTATCAAGTAAGGATTATTGAAATATCACAAATTTGTGCTCTAATTACGATAGTTATAACTCAGAACTTAATTTGAATATTGATTTCTTTTCTTCCTCGTGTTTTGCTCTGTACTTTAATAGTATCATATCACGCCATTTAACCCGTACATAACACAATTAACACTAATAAACAAAATGCTACTTTCACTCCACAAGTACCCACAAAAATTATCAACAACTTCTGTATAAACAAACAAACAAAGCAATCTCTACGGCAAGAAAAGCACCGGTGCTCGCTATAATGGTATCATCCCTTCTTCCCAAACATTTCAAATCTGACACAACTAGTAAGAATGCTTCAAGACCTTTAATAACACTATACACATTTGGACGATCACCCAATGGACAAAAAATCACAATATTACTAGAATTACTCAAACTTCAATACAATTATCATAGCATTGACCTTTTATCAAACGAGCAGAAAAGCGATTGGTTCTTAAAGATGAATCCAAATGGAAGGATTCCGGTATTAAAAGACGATAGTGATCCAAATAACATAATCACCATATTTGAAACAGGTGCAATTTTATCATACATTATTGAGAAATATGACTTAAATTCACAATTCTCTTATCGTTTAAGTGAATTGAAAGGAAACTATTCAAGTGTTTATGCAAAGAGATATTGGGAACAGGTTAATTGGATAGAATTTCAAAATTCTCAACATTCTGCAAATCAAGGACAATTAACTTATTTCTTAGGAATGCAAAGACGAAAACTGAATAGTAAAGTTGATATTGAGCTGAATGATGATCATTTGGATTATGTAATTGACTGCTATACTTCTAAAACGAATCATATCTTCGAAAATTATGAAAATAGATTGATTTTAAATAATGGATGGTTTGTAGGCGATGGATTAAGTATTGTTGATGTTGCAATTTATCCATGGCTTATTAAAGCTAGAGAATCTAATATAATTGAGTTTGATAAATTCAAAGAGATACAGAAATGGTTGGATCGTGTTGAGATGTATGAACCTGTTAGAAGAGGATCAATCATAGGGACTTGAATCAAAAGATTAAGGATTACACATTTTCATGTAAATTTACGATGATGATATTTTATAGAAGAATAATGTGCCTGTTTATTTCTTCTTCGTTAGAATGCATTTGAATATATGAAAGATGGAAATAAAAAAAAAAAAAACTGAAAACTCAATAACTGTAATTAACCTTTTTAACCAAACAACTTTTTCGAAAGATGAAATAATAAAACAAATAATAACAAGATAAATTCAAGATTGGGACCCGTTGCAAATACTAATGTCAATTAACATTTTGATTGTGTTTATAAAGATGCAAAATAATATCCTTAAATATTATAATGCAACTTGATTTCCCATTGCAACATTCCAAATCAAGTAAAAATTCAAACCTGTGATTAAAACCCAAACTAAAATTGCAACAACATTCGTCAACGTTGAATTACTCATATCGTGATACTGAATGCCTGATTCATTAATTGATTCTAAACTATCTGTTAAAGTTTCTGTTGAACCTTCAGTGTCAAGATTATCCAATTCAAGGGTAATTCCTTCACGACAAACATTATCACTTCTAACACTCATAATTTTAGAGCTGGCTGTAAAATATAATAAAGGAGCGGAAACAAATGGTAATAATAATGATAAAATGACTTGTGATGCATTCAATGCGGATGATAAACCACTTCTGCCTGAAATCAAAACTAGTAAAATGCAAGGAACAATAGCAACACATCTTGTTATGGTACGACGAATAGTTGGAGATATTGACCAGCGTAAATGCCCTTCACTGACAATTTGACCAGCAATGGTTGTTGTAAAGGCAGCAGATTCACCAGAGAATAAAAGAGCTAAAACAAAGATTAAACCTGCAAAGTTGGATAAGTGATCCTTCAATAATTGGTGAATTGAGAATAAATCAGCATCATGAGCTTCAGGTTGCCCAAATAATGTCGAACCAGCAACTATTAAAATGGCTGAATTAACAAACAATGCGACAGTGAAAAGAGAAAACAGTAGTTCAGCATTAACATAGTTCATTGTATCTTTGATTGATGTGATTGATGGTCTATAAGAAGATACTAAAGTACCTTCATCTTCATCTTCATTTCTTTTATAATTTCCATGTTTGATATCATAATCTTTTAACCTTGCTTGAACGACACCAGAACCTAAAAACAATGAATGTGGCATGATACTTGCCCCGCAAATAGCCATTGATAACATTAAACCATCACCTTGGAAAACTTCTTTAGATGGTAAAAATCCTTCAAAAAGTTCAGCTTTATTAGGAACTTGAATTTTGAATAATAAACAACTGAAACAAATAACAGTTAGAATCATAAATGAGCCAACAAATGCTTCAAATAGTCGTACAAAATTCAAAGATGAACCTGGTCTGTAAGCCATTAAAACAAATAAAACGTCAATAACTGTTAAAAGTACACCAACTATTAAAGGAACACCAAATAAAATGTTGAGAGCGATAGCACACCCAATCAAATCAGTGATATCAGTGGCAATAATAGCGATTTCAGCAATGATGTAAACCAGAATGTTTAATGAACTTGGTAGATGTTTACGACAATTTGAACTTAGATCTAATCCAGTAACAGCACCTAATTTGGCAGCAAGTATTTGAAAGAGGGCAGCTAGTATATTTGAGAACAAAACAGTGAACAGAAGTTTGTATTTTAAGACGGATCCAGCAGCAACAGCTGTTGAATAATTACCCGGGTCAATAAAACTGATACTAACCATTAAACCAGGCCCAATAAACTTGATATATTTACCCAAGACACGTAAAACGTTCCGAGGGCCTGAAAGTTTTGTCTCCTGTACGAGAGCTTCTTCTGGATCAGGTATGTTGTGTAATAATGGTGCTGATATGCTGTCTGTGGGCTTTTTCGTTCGTTCTTCCCTATTTTCGATTTCTATGGAATGCGTCTCAAATTTGGTGGAAGTGGCCATGAAATCCAAAGATTTCTGTGAGCCTTTCTGGCCTCGCTTTAGTGGATGTATTGAGTGGTCTTCCTCGTCCAGTTTAGCAAAGTTCATGGCTGGATAGAGTATTAAATATGGTAGGGTCTAAATCGAATTGTTGTTATTTTTTGCTCAATTTTTTCGACTTTTTGGCGTTTGTATAAAATCGCGGGACAAACCGGAGAGATTTTTTAAAAGAGAAGAGATGGTTTTGTGTGAATTAGTGTGATATTTCTCTATATCTTTCTATATACCTTCACTATGTGCCCTAAGAAACAATCTTCTCGATCTCCTCCACGATTGGTTTTAAAAAATCCTTTTTGTTTGGAACGAAATGGCCCCCATCATGCTTGTAAACTGACTTGTACTCTTCTGGGTACAAATTAGCAAGATACTCTGATCTGACACCTGAAACAGAGTTATCGTTCGCCCCATAGATGATAATGTTCTTAGTCTTATAGTCTTCTGAGCTCACAGGTGGTGTGAAGTCATCTGCGTATTGAGCTGTAATCACCAATTCTTCTGGATTCTCAGCACTTGGTTCTGTGAATGTGTAACCTGAAACATGGACAGCAAATTTGAAGTAGTCTAGGTTACATTTGTTCTTGATGATGTTAGACATGATTGTGGAGATTGCAGCACCTTGACTGAATCCAATAATACCAATATACGGACCATTTTCTTCAATATGTTTAGAGACTGTACTTAAAGCCTCTTCAATGTTTAAATTCTTTGAAACGCTGTCATGGTAGAACCAAGCTCTATTTAAATCAGCTTTAACGATCTCATCCCATTTTTCATCTTCAATTTCGAATGGTAAATCCTTTTTGGCTAATACAATAGGACCGTCGATGTAATCTAGTTGAAGACCACTCTTCTTTAGTAGTTTTCTTAAACCGGATGATTTCTCACTGAAAACTTTACCATTCTGAAGAAATCCATGCAAACAAAGAACTTTTTTGGACATTTTTGATTAGAAACTGGAGTCAGCAATTGGAAGGACTGAAATAAAGTGCAGAATAAAGAACAAAATTATAAAGTGAAAAGTTTCTTAAATCCGTCTTAGTTATCTATATATCTGGTGTCTGGATGTTTCTTGTTTGTTTTTGTTTTTGTTTTTGTCTTTGTTTTTGTTTTTGTTTATATTTTATTGACACAAAAAACTCTTTTATTGATATTTCCACCAATTTTCTCCACTTTGAAGCTTGTCTGGTTCCTTTGAGATGACAGAAGTTCATGAATCTCCAACAAAGGCACTTTGTGACTCTTTAATGAACTTCCATATCAGTGCTTCCCATAGAAGTGATGGATCTGTTCTGTCCAAGAGTCATCTTCAAGTTCCACAGCTGCAGTTAAATGATAAATTTAAAGTACAAGAATGTGACGAATCGGCCCTCACCAATCATTGGGATGAGCAGAACACT
The DNA here is from genome assembly GCA_003707195.2 of Phaffomyces antillensis. Classification (NCBI taxonomy): domain Eukaryota; kingdom Fungi; phylum Ascomycota; class Saccharomycetes; order Phaffomycetales; family Phaffomycetaceae; genus Phaffomyces; species Phaffomyces antillensis. Next base: position 29,168 of record PPNI02000031.1, read on the forward strand.
GTCATTTATAAATCAATTTCTAGTGATGCTCCTCTGGCTGACTATATGAAAGTTAAATTACAGCTGAAAGAAGAAGAATCTAAAAATCAATCATCTAATATCATTTTACCAAGTAACTCTTATAAGAATGTTCTGCAAATTGAAGAGAGTGGTGAGTGCTATGGAGCTGATGATTCCTGGGCTGAGATTAAAGGAAGACTTAGTATCAAAGATGAAGAGATTTATGACATTGGAAACAATTACAATACAGATAAAATGGAATCCCATGGTTTAAATCAATTTTTGAACGAAGATTTTGATAAATCAGCATATAGCTTTCAAGAAATGCCAAAACTTAAATTATCAGGATCTACTTTGCATTCCAATAATAAGTTCCCATTCCAATATGCTGATGGTGTTTTGGATTCTCCAATAGAAACCCCGAAATTAATCAAACCTCTATATCAACCAACAGAGCCTAAGGAGCCAATAAATTTCAAGTATCCACTGAAGACAATAACACCAGAAGACTACTCTATGGTATTTGACTCAGCGACCCAAAAGTGGTTTAAGGATGATGGTTTGAAAAAAAAATCACCAAAATCTAAAAATGATGAATATGAAATCACCTCAACATCTAACGTTGAATCTAGTTTTTCAGAATCCAGAAAGGCTATAGTCTGTATACTAACTTCTGAAATCTCATCAGACTCAGACTGGGATGAGATAACTAACATTGATTTATCAGATCGAAAGTTAAATTCATTATTTGATTTATCAGAATATTTACCTTCACTTTTAGAGCTTAAGGCCGCTAAAAATAAAATTGCCAGTTTCGAAGGTATCCCATCAGAAATTTCAGTACTAGAAATGCCACAAAATATTATATGTGATCACTTATCAGGGATTGATCAATTTAAAAATCTATCCTCAATTGATCTAAGTGATAATAAAATTTCCAAGATGGATTCTTTCAAAAATTTATCAAATTTGAAAAAATTGAATCTTTCTAATAACAAGATTAAAAACATAATACCCTTGGAAAACGTTGAATTTTTAGACCTTTCAGAAAACTTGTTGACAGGAACATTAGATTTCAAATTAGCAAAGTTTCCAAAATTAATTGAATTAAACATTTCAAACAATAAGTTGCATTACATCAAAAATATTAACTCAACAGAGATTAAGAAGCTTTCAGTAAATAATAATAAATTAAAAGATCCTTTAGACATAATAGATACGAAAGTTCAAAGTTTAGGAATTGTTGGAAATTCAAATAATATAATCATAGGAAGCTCAGGTGAGTTAATTACCATAATTTCATTATCAATTGATAATAAAGTTAGGTTGAATGGTAACTTTTTATACCTCAAAGATTTGAAAGTGAAAGAATACAACAGTCTGAGCATTTTAGACAAAAACGATGACTCCCTTACAATTAATCAGAGACTTAACTCGTTGACAATTCATCAGTCAGGCTTAACACATCGCCATTTTCCTAAAATCATCGAAAAATTCCCGTATTTATCTACTATTGATCTTAAGAATAATTTGATATTAGGAAATTTTAATTATCTTATTGAGTTTTTAATAAATTATCAAAAGACTTTAAAAGTTTTCAATATTGATAATAATCCACTATCAGCTTACATTAAAACAGAAACTGACAAAAGAAAGTTTGAACTCATGATTGAACAAATAAAAAAATGTAAAATTGAAGTTAGGTAATAAGTTCATTCAAAATAGTCCACATTTTTCAACCCTTCTAGAACATAAAGATTTTCCTTTTCAACTTCGAAATCATTGATATTCAAGGCTATAAGAATTGAATCAATAGAGAATTATATCAGGTACTACTTTCAAACAACGCAATACAAAGAGAAATATAGTATATTTATAAAAAACTTATGTGAGTGCGTTTCTATATCTTTCTAAAGTATTTTCTCTTGCCTCTTCCCTATCAACAATAGGTAAAATATATCCATCGACACCTTCACCTGTGTGAATAGTTTTATTATCTTTAACATGACGAAGCTCATCCACCCATTCCCTAATAAAATCCCCATCAGGGTCTACTTTTTTACTTTGAGTATAAACATTGAATATTCTAAACCAAGGTTGTGCGTCAATTCCCACACTGGAACACCATTGCCAACCTGCGTTATTTGAGCTGAAGTCCCCATCTACCAAATGATAATGAAACCAATCTTGACCCCATCTCCAATCTTGATTTAAATCCTTTGATAAGAAACTAGCAGTTATCATACGACATCTGTTATTGATATATCCTGTTTTCAATAATTTCCTCATCGTGGCATCAATTATTGGATATCCTGTTTGACCCAGTGCCCATTTTTCAAAATTAGTACGGTCTTTATCCCATTGTAGGTCTAATGATGTCAGATTGAAAGGGATGTTGAATTCTAAATATGGCCAGTTTGATAATACATGTTTATAAAAATCCCTAAATGCGACTTCCCTAATGAATGCATCCCTACTTTCAGTGAATGATTTCCCATTGGTATTATCTTTGAATTTCATTGATTTATAAACTACTGAACGCGCAGAGATTAAACCAATTGTTAAGTATTGTGAAATATTAGAAGTTGAATCAAGTCTGTTTGGAAAATCTTTGAAATCTTTGTACGTGTGAGCGTTTTGCAATAGCCAATCATTAAGTTTTTTAACGGCATATGATTCATTAACTGGTTTGATTGAATCATTGAACAATTTGATATCTTTTGAATCAAGACCAAATACTTGCATTGATTCTAATTGAAATTCACTAGATAGTTTATATTCATCAAATTTATCAAATTTTGTAAAATCCCATTTCTTGAACGCATCTTTCTTTGGCGTTAATTCCAGTAATTTAATTGGATTTAATTTGATATATTCAAGCCATTTTTTAAACCACGGTGAGAATTTAGAATATTGGGAATTAGTTGAACCAGTAGTAAAAGAAAAAGGTTTAATAACACAAGCATCGTGAAAATATCTAATGTTTTTGATCATACCTGATTTTGCAATTTGAATATCTCTTTTCAACTCATCAAAGTCATACACTAGATTATAATAGACTGAATTTGATTGAAATTCATTCACAATTAAATCATTGAACCATTTAGTAAAATCATGATCTTTTAGATTCATATCGTCCAGATATATAACACGTAATGGAATATTGTATTTCTTTAAATCATTAGCTAATTCGAATAACACTTTTTCAATTAATTTAATCTTCCATGGTGAATCTAAATGATCTTTCCAGTATTTAGTAGAAATGACATATAACCCAACTACATTCTTCTCTAACTTTTTAGCATCTTGGATTGAATGAAACAATGCGGTGTTATCTTGTATCCTTAGATCATTTCTAAACCAATGAATTATATATTTTGAATGATCTTCCCCTTCTTTGTTCAATTTAATGGATTCTAATTCTTTTAAAGGTTGTAATCTCTCTCGTTTATTGAATTTCATGGCGATCTTAATGGATCTTTCTTTAGAATGATAATTACCATAGAACTTAGTAAAGTCCAGCTTCATACGTTTACTCATTTTATCGGTCTTCAGCATCAATTGAATGTGGTTTTATTGTAAATTGATAGAAAATTGAAATCATTCATGCACAATATCTTCTCGAGATTGTTTGCTTGTTTGCTATTGTTGATTACGTCACTGAAAATAATAATGAAAGATCAGTTGAAGTTTATCAAGTCCATGAGCTGGTCTTCAGACTAGAGTTGGTGAGAGTAGCAGTTTAAATCTACAGCTAGCGATTTATCGTAAGGTAGACAATCTGTAATTAGGCAACAAAGCTTAATTTTTTCTTAGCTTGTTAAAAGTAATTCGATGTTCAAAGCTAAGAAAGATGCACAATAATTAAGAACAGAAGACTAGAATAGAATCAAGTTATTTAACAAAAAAGGTTAAAAGAAATTGATGTTCTTCTACGTTGTTAAAAAAATAAACAGCCTAAACTCCAGTATAATCTAAATCAAAATAAAACACACATTAATAGCAAAATAAACTCCAATATCCCTAAAATAATGCCCTTATTCCTTGTCATTTAGTGCCTCTTCGAGCAATGTGAAATTATGTTCTAAATGGGCATTTAATTCATCAATTATTCTATTCGTTTCAATATATTGCTGATTAAATTTCAGCTTTGCATCATTTGTTAAATTTTCATATTTTTTATAGGATTTTCTATATTGATCAATTTCGGAGTTTGTCAAAGAATTCTGCTGTATTATATTCGCCTTTTCTTCATTTAAATTATCTAATTTTGAGTTAAATTCTTTGATTTTTTCTAGTTTTAAAAGTTTTGATTTTTCTAATTTTTCATTAAAGTTCTTCACTTGTCTTCTGAGTAACGATATTTTTCTATCTAGTTCATCCAATTGGAATTTAACGTTTTCTGCTAAACTTTTACTCTCAATCAACTCTTTGTTCAAACCGTCTTCTGAACCAATTTCAAACTTTATTTCATTCAATAAGTTTGATAAATTACTCAAACCTGAGTTCAACTCTTTGAATGCATTGAGTGAAATTTCTAGATTATTCGATTTCAGCTCCAAATTATTTAATGTGGTTTCATTTTCTTGTAATTCAGTATTTAGTTTTTCTAAAGCATTACTAAATACACTTGGATCATGAATTAAGTAATTACTTAAATTCTCATTCTCTACATTAACTTCATCCAGACGATCAGATACATGCTCAAGTTCATTTATCAGTTTCTTTTTCTTCTGTTGGTAATTTTCAAACTCCTCTGATACGATAACTTGTTGAGTTCTTAGTTTTTTCAAAGTTTTATCCATCATCTCATTTTGATTTATGATTTCTGTTAGATTTTGATGAGAGAATGACATCAAAGAAGATTGTAATTCTTGATTCTTATTATGAATCTTCTCAGTATCAGCAGATAACTTTCTTAATATGTCCAGTTGTGAATTTATACCATTAAGTTCTTCATCATTTTCAGTAAGCTTATTTGCTCTATATTTCAAAAAATTCACTATCCCACTGATATACCTGATCAATCTTTCCTTTTCAGGTTTGACTAAATCAGTTAGAATGAAGTCTGATATTCCTAGTGACAGAAGAAAACTGTACGTTAATCTATGTAGTCTTAATAATGGTATGATTTGGAATTCTTCCTCTTGCTCTTCATCTTCTTCCTCAACATCTAGATTTCGGCTCTCTCTGTTCTCAGCCCCAGAAACGTAAAATCTGAGAGGAATGTGTCTAACAGCTTCTAGGATTCGTTGGAATAGATGTTGAACAAACATAGAGCTTGGTTTTTCTAGATCAGCTTCATTTATACGAATGTTAGATTGTGATAAAAAGATGACAATCTCAGTTTTACTCAACAGAGGAAACTTGTACCCGAGTCTTTCGTCTCTTTCTCTTCGCTTCATCATGATTCTGAGCCAGTGATGGAAGCTTGATTCTTTTCACGTGAATTTCTCATTTTCATTTTAATTTTGTTTGTTTACATTTTTTTGGTATTGTTTTCAAGCTTTCCGTTGACTTCCAAATCCGGAAATATTAGATAAGTGGTACTATGAGTAGCTCATATATAACAGAAATTACACAAAAGTGATACCTTTTTAATCGGCCTTCGATCAAGACTGCAAATATTGCATTTGTACGCCCAATTTGTTACAATATTTCATGCAATAAATCCGTTTTAGTCAAAAGTGTCATTTCGGTATATAATCGGAATGAATAAACTTTTTCTCTTTAATTTCAACGAGTGAGCCAATAAAATCCAATAAAGTCGTAGCATGTTGAGACAATTCAAGAGACAATTCACCACTTTCAGACCGTTATTCAACGCCAACAACTCTCCACAGATCACGAGCTATATCGATCCAGTGACAAAGAAGGAAAAAATCAAGATTAACCCCATCAAAAGAAGTAATGAATCAATCGAACATAAAAAAGCAAGATTGATTTACCAAAGTAGAAAAAGAGGGATCTTGGAAACCGATTTGTTATTGAGTGGTTTCTGTAAGAAGTATCTAGATACCTTTTCATTAGAGGAATTGAACGAATACGATGCTCTCTTGGACCATTTAGACTGGGATATTTACTATTGGGCAACTAAAAATTATGATATTAGTCCATTACCAAAAGAATTAAAAGATTCAAAAGTCTTTGCTTTATTACAAGAACATAGTGAAAACAGAGAGAGAGGAATCTTAAGAATGCCATCTTTATATAACGAGGATAAATGATTATTAAATTTAATCAACTATTTATATAAGTATTAAAAAAACCTTTATGATTGGATTTAGTCTTTTTAACTGTATTGGTCATATCCTCCATATTCGAAATTATTGTTAGGAGTTTTATTTTCATCATTGTTGGTCCTACTCGTGTTGGCTAATGGCCCAACGCCAATTTCACCTAGCACGATTTCAGCACTTGTATTATTTAAATTTAAGCCATTTAAATTGATAGGAACATTATTAGAACTGTTCAATTTAATTAATTTTTTCAATTTCCAAATCATTTCAACTTCTTTTCTATTATTCTCATCGATCTTGTTCTGAAGATCTTGTATATATTCAACACCCTTCGTTAATATCTGTCCTTTATTAGGTTTTCCGTCTTTTGTGCCACTTGATCTATCTTTGTTATCAACGAAATATGCATCAGGTATTAATGCCAATAATTCTTGGATTTTTTCATTCATGTTATCTCTCTTCTTACGGTCTTCATCATCATCGCCATCGTCATCTTTCGCCACTGATTTCCTTCTATTTGAATTGACATTTTTGGAGATTTTACCATCATTTGAAATTGAGTAGCTGTTATTGAGACTACCACTTTCTTGAAATGATCTTGATAAAGTTTGCTTTATAGGGATCGATTTTGCGTCCATGAAGTCCAGAAATTGATCATGCTCCGATTTGATATTGATATTTTCCATTGTATCGTATCTTGTACTTGCTATAAATCTGTTAATTGACATTTCACTTCTCTCTTCAATAATTTATAATTCCCATAATTTTACTAACGGAGACACATCCAAACACCTCGTGATTTAGGCAGCCCTACACAATAAATCTAATCTGAACTAATCATACGTAATATACACACACAAACTCACATTTTCAATCTAATAATTCTAGTATTTTAACTTGTTCAAATGGTTCTAAGTTAGAGATATTTTCTTTGATGATGGATTCCCATTTAGAGTTATCAATTTCGTTTAATCTCAAGCAGATGATTTTAGTTAAAGCAAATAATCCATTGAAAGAAGTAGCGTCTAATAAATAGTAAATGATTGAATCTAAGTTATTGAAATCATATTCACTGAAATATTTTTCGATTAATTTGGAAGATAAAACTTTATTCAAACCTTCGATTTTTGGATCAAATTTGATTTGAATTAAATAATATCTTAATAATTCATATTTTTTATTTGTAATCAAGTTCAATTTATTTAATGAATTAATAGAGACTGGGATTTTATTTAGATGGTAATTTAATTTGAAATTCAATTCATTAGTGGTGATCAAATTATCAGAATTTTTAGAAGTTAGTAATTTAGTGAAAAATTCATCTTTAAATAAATCTAACCATGATTCATTTTCGAAACATGATTCACCAAATACATCATCTTCATCTTCATAAGCGATTAATTGTAATTTTTCAACCTCTAATTGTTTTGGTTTTCGGTTTTTTTTGATTTCCTCAACTTTAATAACTGGTTTGGAATTCAATAAAATTTGAGAAATTCCATTCATTGATCTAACATAAACTGGAGAATTATAAACAGAATCTTCCCAATTTAACATTTCAATATATGATCTGAGCGTACCCTTTCTCATACAATAAGTATGGAAGTCCAATTGATCATTGTAATATTCATCAAAGACTTTAACAATACCTTTGAATCTTTTAATACATAAAGAACCATATTTAAAGATAAGTTCTTCATTTTGTTCTTTTAATGCAATTTTATACAATCTTAAGTAAGTTTCTGATAACTCAACTAAAAACCAATTAACTTGCATCATATGTAAATCTTTCAAACAATTTTTAGATTCATCATCGTTCTTAGTGAAAATTGAAACAGTTTCTAAAGCTTTTTCAATTTCATTAGCACGTAAATAATATTTAACTGTTTTAGTATTGATAAATCTATCTTGTAAATCAATCAATCTACCTTTATTGATAGTTTCAGAAGCTTCGACAGGTTTATTTAAATGTTTTAGAATTCTTGCTTTTAAGATGTAAAGTTCAACTAGAGTTGGGGTCTTTTTGATTGCAATATCAATTAATTCCATTGATTTATCTAAATTCTTCAAATATAGATGATGTTGGGATAAGAAATAACTAGTCCATGTAAAGATTAACGGATCTTCAACATCTTTATAAAAGTTTAAAACGACTTTTTCGATAATTTCAATCTTTGATGGTTGAGATTTATATAATGGTTTGATGTTGGCAAAAGTAGCTGGAACACCTCTTTTCAATTGTTCAATTAAATATGTTGAAACTCTTTCAACAAATAAGTCACCAGTTGTAAAGAACAATGGAATGAATTTTGGAGGATCTGATTTTGGATAAAATTTGCTCAATTTTTGATATAAACCATCTCTGAAAGTTTGAGACTTGTTTAAAGTATTCAATGAAATTTCTAAGAAATTATAGTATTTGATATTATCTGGATTTCTTTTCAATAGAGTTCTGAAAATTTTGCTTGCATTTGAGAAATCACCTAATTTCAAGTAACATTTCCCTTTTAATTCTAACTCGGATAAATTATCACTTGAATTGGATTCTTTTAATTCATCTAAACATCTTTGATATTGACCACTTTCATAAATAACTTGAATTTTGTACAATCTTAGTTCAGAGTCTTCAAACATCTCATTTTCATTTAATTTACCTTGAACTAATTCTTCAAATTTTTTTAAAGTTTTTTCAGCAGCTGTATAATCTTTATTTAAATGATGTGCTGCTGCTAAACTTGACCAGTTGGCTCTATACCCTAGAGCTGATTCTAGATAAGCATGTCTAGATTTAGTCAAATTCTTATAATCTCTAGTTTGGGTTTCCATGACACTCAAATCTCTCCAAATTTGTTTATTAACTGATCCATTATCTAAAGCTTTTTTGAAGAATATAGCTGCTTCTTTATATCTTAGTTGAGATCTTCTTAAGATACCAAGAATATGGTTTGAGACACTTGAGTGTTCATTTTTTTCAATTGCTTTATTGACATAAGATTCAGACTCGGTAAATTCTTTTAAGAAGTATAGATTCAAAGCTTTTAGAGCAAAAGATTCATTATAGTTTTTATTTGATGATTTTTTAAGAATGACATCACAATTCTTGATTGATTTTCTATAATGTTTGTTTTCGTAAAGCTGTAATGCTTCATGGAACAATTTCTCTTCTTTGGAAGAAGGTACTGGAAATCTTCTTGACATTCTATGGGTTCAGTATATTGAAATAGAAGGCCATAATAGAAGATTTGAAATTGTCGAAACTTGAGATCAACATTTCGCGAATGCAGATCATTGCAAATACATGGACTAGCCAAAAAGGTAAAGGTCAGAAGCGATGGCGTCAATAGTCGTTTCAGAATTTAGAACTCTCTATAAAGTCAATGTAAGTGGATTGTGGCCTTCAGATGGATCATCAGAGATCACCCGAGTGGAGCTACCCAATAAAGGACTGAGAGAGAATCCTGAGTTAGAATAAAAGTAGTTTAAGAAAGAGAAATATTAGAGGTATTGGACACTTAACCTTGTTGTTATTGTAATTGTCAACATAGTAGTGTAGTTGAATATATCTGTTAACTAGTGATAGTAGTGGGCACTGAGTAGTGATGATAATTGTACTTTAGTATAATATAATGGAAAAAAAGGATTTTGAGATGAATAAATGGGATTAATTAATGAGTGATCATGGTTATGTTTGTGTAATGAGTATATTCTTAGCCATCTTATTGCCACTGTTTAGCTCTCACACTATTTCGATTTGGCACCGCCGCCAAATCTTCCAAATAGAAGGTGTAACGAACTGATTTAAAGCAAATCAAATTCCATTCTCTGAGATCTGGAATCTGCCGCCCAAATCGATCTGTCTAAATTTTGACACATTCTGTTGGTGCTGTATTTTACTACTGTGTAACCAATGTGTAAACATCAGGACACACCCAGGCAACTGGGACAAAAAACTTACATAATCAATAGGCATATATTACATAATCACGCACTAAGGAGAGTAACGCAGCCCGACTTAGTGGGATCTGATGTCTGGATTTTCCTTTTTTAAATTCAAAAATTAAAAATTTTCACAGTCACTAAACAGTCACAATTTATAACAAGAGAAGCCCTGTCTAAATTGATAACGATTGTGTCAAAAGGTTATAATACATTTAATATTATATTACACTGATCCACTATAACTAGATACAACATCCCACTATCAGAGCAACACTGTATTGATCAATTATTCAATTCAATTACCAACCATTCCTCAATTGCTATTTCAATTATTGATTATTGTCTGTTATTGTCAATTAGTCTTTGTTTACATTTGATCGATATCAACTCACATCACGCATATATTATCGATAATGCCCGAAGATTTCAATGAAGAGGATCTTGCCTCTGTTGTTGAACAGGCTATGTTTGGTTTGGAGCAAGATCTTTTCAACCATAATTCAAATAATGAAACTAATAATTACAATTCAATTCAAAACAATAACAATGATTTAAATAATATAAAGAATGAAAATAATAACAAAAACAATGATACCAATAACAATGTTGATGTCGATGACTTTGAGCAGGAGATACAAAGACAATTAGAATTTCAGTTTAATCAACAGTCTAATATAAATTCAAATGATAATGTTTCACCTGATGATAATGATAATGGTTACCGTGGTAACCAAGATCATGAAATTGGTGTTAATGAAGATATAATGGCAAATGAGAATAACGTTAATACTGAAATCAATACAACAGATAATAACAATAACAATGATGAAAATGAAGATGATGATTTTGCAAAAGAAGTTGAAAGACAATTACAAGCTCAGTTAGAGGGTAGCATTAATAATACCAACCAAACCAATAATGAAACTAATACAAATAATGCTAATGATGAAGACAAGCATAATGATTTTAATTTCAATGATATACAACAACAGTTAGGTATTCAACTGAACGAACCGTCTAAAGTTGATGAAAACGATAACAATAATGAAAATAAATCAAATCAAAATGATTACGATGAAGAATTACAACGTCAAATAATGGAAGCTTTAGATAATAATGATTCAAATGAACCAAAAGAAAGTGATAAACTTGGTCCTTCCAATAATACAAAGGAAGAAGCTGAGATGACTTTTGATGATTTTGAAAAAGATCTACAAAATCAAATTCTTAATGTTTTCAATTCAAATGATCTCAGTGACAATCATTCTGGTAAAGATAAGGAAGGGTCTATATCAAATAACCGAACGCCTGCTACTAATGAAAACTCTAAAACTATTAATAAGATTGACGATTTTGAAAAAGATTTACAAAATCAGATTTTGGATGCCTTCAACGCAGTTGATCAAACACAAAACGAACTTCAACAATCATCAAATGATGACAACAATCAATCAAATGATAATTATGAACAAGAATTGCAGAATCAAATCCTGCAAGCTTTTAATGATCATGAGACTTCTAGTCAGTTAGAGACATCAAACAATTCATCTTCAAGAGATCAAACAACTGAAAATTCTTTCAAAGATGCTTTGGCTGAATTAGTACAAAATGTTGTTGATGCTCAAGGTGAACCTGATTATCAACAATCTGCTCAAGATACTTTACAGTATCAATTGCAACAACAATTACAATTACAACAACAGTTACAACATCTCCAACAACTACAACAGCAGCAGCAATTACAATTGCTTCAAAAGCAACAGCAACAGCAACAGAAACAACAGCAGCAACAACAACCTCAAGTCGATGATGACGATATCGATATGAATCAAATTATGCAAAATGCTTTAGCTATGGCTGTTGAAGATCCAAACGCGTTGTTACAAAGTTTAAATCTTGGAGACGATAACAATAATAATCTTTTATTGGGTCAAATTTTACAACAAGGTAATTTAGATCTATCATCCAAAAATAAAAAGAAACAAACCAAACCAAAAGAGAAAAAACCACCAAAAGAGAAAAAACCTAGAGCTCCAAGAAAACAAACTGTTAAGAAGAAGAAAGAAAAGCCATTGGTTAGTCAAATTCCAATTTTTCAACAGAGTAACAATCTCAAAAATTCAAACTACCCACAAATTTCAATCCATAATTTACCACAATCTTTACAACAGCAGGCTCAATCTCTAGGCATTTTAACATCATCTCAGCAATTGCAATTACAGCAGCAAGAGCAGCAGCAGCAGCAGCAGCAGCAACAACAAAAAGCACAACAAACACAACAACAAGCACAACTAGTAGAGAAACAACAACTAAATGCAATTACTAGCTCTTTTACTTCTACCAACACTGTCAATAGTAATAATAATAATAATAGTCAACCTATTACTGTTCCGCCTGTGTTACAACAACAGGTTGCTCAGTTACAACAGCAACAACAACAGAAGTTATTATTACAGTTACAAAGGCAGCAACAATCTACACAACAGACTGATAAATCTCAAAAGATTGAATCATCTTCAACTACATTAATCAATGATAATGATAAATCTAAAACTGAATTACCAAGGCAACCTAAACCTGCTCCTTTGAATTCAGTTGTTGATTCGGTTAAAAAATCTCCATTAGTTCTACTATCAAAAGATACTTCAATTGATTTAGCAAATTCTACTAAAAAGAAAGCTTCTTTATCAATAGCTGAGACTTTAGCGATTTCAAGATCAAATATGTCAAGTGGTAAATTCAGTTCAAAATTGAACGATGTTAATAAAAAGGATGATAATTCAGGTAAATTAGGAAATAACAACTTCATTGATCCCATTGTTAAGGTCAATAAATCTTCATCCGCTAAAGATAAATCAGTTGATTCAATTCCGTCTTCACAACCCTCCTCATCATCATCTCAATTGCCATTAACACCTGGTTCCCAAACTAATGCATTACTGAATAATATTGGATCATTATTACCGAATCTTCCAACAAACTTCACCAATTTGATAAGTAATGCTATATCAAATGCTTTGAATTCAACATCAACAATGACCACATTCAATGGGAAATCCAATAGAGAGGTACCAAAGATCAATAAAAGAAAAATGTTGGACAAAGATGAAACTCCAGAACAACAAAGAGAAAGAATCAGATTAGAAAATAGGGAACGTAAGAAAAGATGGAGAGATGCTAATAGATTGAAAAATCAAAATAACGATTTGAGAGCAAGGTTGAAAAAAAGAGCGATTCAATTGTTTGGAATTGAAGAGTCAACTAAAAAATCACAATGGATTGAAGCAGAATTTGAAAAAAGAAAAAATAGAAGAATCATCAAAAGTGCAAATTTGGAAGATTTGACTAATCTAATAAATGAAACAATTAGCAAGTTAGATCTTGAATCATTGGATCAGGAATCATTGAACAACATTGTGAATCAATTAGTTTCCAATGCACTAAACAGCAACAATTTGGTTTCATCAAACCATGATTTAAGTAATGATACTAATTCCAATAATCAATTGATCAATTCAGTAAATGATGAAAGTCTGCTAAATAATGAACTGAATAACATTACCAAAGAATTAGTCAATAATGTCTTAGAGTATAAAGATGATCAATCAACAGGTTCGCCATCAAATAACATCTTTGATCAACAATCGTTTCAAGACATTCAAATTCCTGTGATTCCAACGACCAGCTTTAATTCTTCTTCCAATATCAATACTATTCCCGTTAATGCTATTCCTACTCCTGTCAAAGAATCAAAGAACCTACCACTCAAAAGAAAAAGTGACGTTTTATCAAGCTTTGATTATAAAAAGGCTAAGATTCCATTGATGAAATTGATAAAATTTAATGATAAAGAGGAAGATAAAATCAAACCAATTCCAAAAATCATTCCTATTGTTCATTCGATTCCAAACCAAATTCCTTCAATTTCAACAACATCATCAGTTCAACCAGATCAAGCTCAAAATTCTAGTGCTTCCACATCCAAGAATGTTTCAATCGGTAATTCTCCTAGTACTACTACTACTGTCAATACCACCATTAGTGCTGCTCCTTCTAACACCATTACACCGAAAACTGTTGCTATTAATCCTGTCACCGTTAAACCTATCATTCAAACCACAGATAAAGCTGTCAATACTACCACATCCAATATCAATAAACCAAATGAATTGTTGAAACCAAAACCAAAAGTGCCACAACCTCCTGTCATCATAAGACCAATCAAGATGCCATCTTTCAGAAAATCAGATGCTAATAATCCAACAATCCAAAAACCAAAATCAATCACAATCACATCACCATCAGGAACAGTAAAAGATAATACCCCTACACCATTAAAACCTATAACTCCATCAACTAACATCATAAAACCAAGTCATACTTCAACTTCAAGCTCAATTTTAAATGATTCAACCATTTCTAAATCATTTGGCATCAAGACTGAAAGTTCGAAACCAAATGAGATTAAGAAAAACGTTCTACAAAGACCTAAATTTGGAATGAGAAAACAAACAAATGGTGTTATTGAATTAAGAAAACCTGGTGCTTTCCAAAGACCTGAGAAGAAGAATAAAGTATGAATGTATAATGAATTACGAACAGAAAGATAATATAAACTATTAATGTTAACATAATTGTAGAATTAAATTTTTCATCGCTAACTAAATAATATTTTTTGTGTCAAATTTTTCGACCTCGGTTTAAATTTGAAATCTGAACTTTGGGGTAAGCTAAAAAGTTAGCATATAACTAGCTGAAATTCCATCAGATTTATTCAGAATTTTAATTACCACTCAGCGAGATGGCACAACAGTTTAAGAGTTTCAACGTTAAGCTAAAAGAGAGCGGGATCGCACTAGTGGAGATCAACAGACCTCAAACTCACAACAGTTTCGATCAAAAAACATGGGAAGAATATCATGAAGTATTCAAATATTTAACAACAACTTCAACCAAAGTGGCTGTTTTGTATGGTGTTGGTAAAAATTTCTGCTCTGGAATTGATCTTTCTGCTATTAAATCAATGACTAAAGGTGGCAAAGTGACTCCTGAATTCATTCGAGACTTCCAACGATGCATTAATGCACCAATTGAGTTCGATATTCCTGTGATTTCAGTGTCTCATGGGATTTCTTACGGGTTAGCCCTTGATATAATCAGTGCCACTACAATCAGATTAGCTACAAGGGATACCAGATTCTCAATCAAGGAGATTGATATTGGGATAATGGCAGATATTGGCTCTTTACAAAGATTACCAGTCATTGTGGGTAATGTATCTAAACTGAACGAATTGGCCTTAACAGCTAGAGATTTTAATGGGGAAGAAGCTTATGAAATGGGACTTTTGAGTTATGTTCTAAATTCCAAGGAAGAAGCATTAACCAAAGCTGTTGAAATCGCAGAAGCGATCAGTTCAAAGTACAATCCTGCTGTTAAAGGGACCAAAAAGCATTTGGAAATGATGAATGTGGATGGAGATTCTGTGGAAAAGGGATTGAGCTCAGTAAGTGTCGCGAATGCCGAATTGATGAACGATCCAGGATATTCCAAGTACGTTCTATCCAAATTTAGTAAACTATTTTCAAAGTTATGAATAATTTGATGAGATTATATTGGTCTTTACTAGTGTTAGTTTATTGTTGAATCTTGATGGGGTGCTAAATCACTTAATATACAATTTTGATAGTGATACAAATCACAAAATTCTCTTTTAATATTCTACAATTTATTAATAACAACTCTAATCAACCAATTGACCATATTTTATACCCTTTTGTGATTATAATAATACTTATATAATATTTAATTCATGTATTTACGTGATTTTAGGCCATTTTAGCTCATTTCAAATTTTATAAGTTCTGGCGCTAATACAATAAACAGAAGATTTATCAATTTTAAGACAGTATAATGATTGATTAGACGTTTTTTGAGATATCATGTTCGCATTACTTCTTCTTAATTTTCAATACTAACCATTTGTAATCAATTTATGATGTTTTTTAGTTTTTGAAGTTTTGATTAGTTTTAACGATGCCTATGAACAATTGATGGGTTTAGATGATCAGAGTAGTTGATTTAAGTGAGTGTGGTGTGCTTCTTAGCAGGCTAATTCAATTTACTAACACTTTTATGACAATCTTCAATAGTTTCATTTTGTATTTTAATTTAATGAGTCCTTTTTGAGCATACTTTTAATTTAAGTGAGGTTTTAAACCAACTCATGTGGTATCAAGGATAATGAAATGAAGTACGTGTGCAATTTTTATAGTTTATGTCAAAAATTATTTTGATGGACTTTCAACAACAATTGATGTTACCAACAGGTTTCTGTGAACAATTGTCCATTTAAGAGTATATAAGATATCACAGCATCATTTTATTACTCTTTTTCAGATTTCTACTAACTTTATTGATTGAATTTTGCTATTTTGCCAATTTGCTATTTTTATTTTAAATTTGAATTGGTTAAAATCGTGTGGTTGTACCTGTTTTTAACTCAAGAAGCTGCTGATATCTGTTAATGCGGTTTACCATGATTTATCATCATTATTTGCAAATTTACTGCTGTTGAAGTTTAGAATCTTGTGGCTTTAGATCTACACATTTTTTGATATACTCATTATTTCAGGTTTATGGGCTTACTTTGCTAGTCTTATTGGTATTCTCGCTTTAATGGACCTAGGCATGATTATTCTAGTCTTGATTGGTTTGGTTGGTATCATTTTGCTGAATTTTGACCCAGTAAAATTTTCGTATATTTTAAACTTGTGAATTTTTAATAAGGTGTTATAATATTGACAACTAAAAGTCATCAGGGTAAACTTTGAATTCTAAGACGTCATATGATGGAATATTGAAATGTCCTTTGGCTTTTTATGCTGAGATTTTGGCAGTTTTAAATGCTTGCTTGATTGGCCTCATTTGAAAAGTCAATTGTTCTAGATCTTGGTACTTTTAGTATCTACAAATGCTTAAATTGGCTGATTGATGTTCATTATTACCTGACTGCATGGGTTTTTTGATCTTGCTGGATGTAAATTGACTTTAGTTTGTCGGTTTAAATAGTATCATTTTTTATGTAATTTAATTTCATAAATTTTTTTATTTGTTTCATTACAATTTACTAAATCATGTCCAAGTACATGCACTTGTGCTATTATAGTCACTCTTGGTGATGGTTAGATGTTGTTAAATTTTTAATTCAATCAAAAGATTGATTGTTTTAAGAAAAAACACACTCATTTCAAATTATTTGTCGTTAGTTGGTTTACCTTACTAATATATTGATGCTATCTTGAATATTGAGATACTGAAGACATATATTATGGTTTTTGCAAATATCTAGATCCTTTGAATTGTTGCTTAATATGGTGATACTTCTACACTAGCATTTCACTTGATATACTTATCATATTAGATATCTCATCCAAATATGCTTCAAACCAACTTTGATGATTGATTCTAGTTAGGACATCTATCACACATTAATATAACAACACAATTTCATCTTCAACTGACAAAAATTAAATTTTCATTAATTTTCTTATGTGTCTTTTCTTATTTTTTTCAAAAAATTGTGTCAAATATGCAAGTGGTGCTATTGTTGATGGAAACTATCATTATCATCGACATTATATATCATTAAACTCTAATTCTATATGGCTGTCAACACTTTAATGTAGATTTTTACCTCTAGTTTTGATAGTTCGTTGTAACTTTCTACGACATTAAGAGATACTACACTTGCA
Source organism: Phaffomyces antillensis (assembly GCA_003707195.2). Classification (NCBI taxonomy): domain Eukaryota; kingdom Fungi; phylum Ascomycota; class Saccharomycetes; order Phaffomycetales; family Phaffomycetaceae; genus Phaffomyces; species Phaffomyces antillensis. Next base: position 47,100 of record PPNI02000031.1, read on the forward strand.
AATTGAATAAAATGATAAACAGCCAGGTTTGAGATATGGGGCATTAAAAGTGCTATTTCAACCAGTCATGACTTACAATGGATGATGGAAATATAGCAGTAATTTGATTTTATTGACAGAATTAGGTAAAATACCCAGTAGGAGAGAAAAATTCCAGCTTCTTAGTATGTACAAAAATTTTAATGTAAACGAATTCTCAAAAGGAAAATGCTTCTAAGTTTTGAGCTCGGCCGTGTAAACTTGGCGGAGATTCATCTTGATTCCATTACGTAAGCCAAAATGAAATAAAAAAATATTTCACTCTTTCAGAATTTAACTATCGTTAATTAACCTTTATACACAAAAATGGAGGAAGAAATGTCCTCAGTTGCTTCCTCAGTTGCTCGTTCACGCTCAAAATCTCCAGTGGTTGCCCAAAAACTGCGTTCTGAAAACGGATTCCGCTCAAAAAGACAGGAGAACCATCAAGATACAGTCAATGAAGATAAAGTAAATTATCAAATATTGGGAAAATATAGAAAAGTTGAACCATATTACTTCACTTATTTGACTTATTGTAAGCTAAGATGGAGAGACCAAACATTGATTGATATTTTCGGTAAGGAGTTCCGAGATCGTGATATATCATATTATAGAAGTTCAATCGAAGATGGTAAAGTTTTATTAAATGGTAAAATCGCTACAATTGATACCATCGTAAGGAATGGTGACCTGATAACACATAGAATTCATAGACATGAACCTGCTGTGAGCTCGAGACCAATTAAGATAGTAAAAGAGACTGATGAATTAATCGTTATTGATAAACCTGCAGGCATGCCAGTTCATCCAACTGGAAGATATAGATTCAATTCAATAACCAAGATTTTGAAACTGGAAAATGGCTTGAATGTTCATCCATGTAACAGACTAGATAGATTGACTTCTGGATTGATGTTTCTTGCAAAAACTCCAAAAGGTGCAGATAAATTTGTTGAACAGCTGAAAAATCATCAAATTTCAAAAGAATACATAGCTAGAGTTAAGGGAGATTTCCCATTTGATGATGAAATAATAGTCGATAAACCAGTTAATACAATTGAACCAAGATTAGGATTAAATTACATCGATGAATCAGAAAACGGCAAACTCGCAAAAACTTCATTTAAAAAAATAAGCTCTGATGGTATAACTTCAATAATTAAATGTAAACCATCAACAGGAAGAACACACCAAATTAGAGTACATCTACAATACTTAGGCTATCCAATTGCGAATGATCCAATATATTCAAATGAAGAGATTTGGGGTCCTGATTTGGGTAAGAATAATACAGCAAATCTAGATGAGGTTATCTTGAAATTAAATGAAATTGGTAAATCAAAATCAGCATCTTCTTGGTTTTATCCAAACTCAAATAATGGTGAACTATTATTAGATCAAAAATGTGAAGAATGTGATACGGAATTGTATAGTGATCCAGGTCCAAATGATTTAGAACTCTGGTTGCATGCATTTAAATACTCTTCTAAAGAAGATGAATGGTCTTATCAAACAGATTATCCTGATTGGGCATTAGAAAAAAACATTCCATACATGAAAGAAGCTATTCAAGAAGCTTCAAAATGTGAAGACACCAAAACTGCATTTTCTGTTGGGGCGATTTTAGTTTTAAATGATGAAATTTTATCAACTGGTTATTCAAGAGAATTACCAGGTAATACCCATGCTGAACAATGTGCATTTGAAAAATACTTTGAAAGAATTGGGAAAAGAGAGTTACCAAATAACGTAGACTTATACACCACAATGGAACCATGTTCTCTTAGATTAAGTGGTAATTTGCCTTGTTGTGATAGAATTTTAGAATTTAAAGATAAAATTAATAATGTATTCGTTGGTGTTTTAGAACCAGATACTTTCGTTGCTAAAAATATTGGTCTAGAAAAACTTGAAGAAAATGGTATCAACTATATTAAAATCCCAGGTTTTGAGGATGAAATATTGAAAATCGCCTTCAAAGGACACGATACTACACCTAAATGACTTTATATGAATCAATAAAAGATCTATCAACAACTAACTACATGTACATTCGTCATGGTAATAACAAAAATCATCCGGAGAACAATCAATACTTCAGGCTACCGAGAATTTTTGATTAACAGATGTATGTATTTATGATCATTTACATTCTAATTATTTCATTGTGTTCATTACCTCCTCATGTTATAAACTTATCATTTCAGTTATGTGGATATCAACTTTTTCAATAAATTTCTGTAGACCAATTTGAACACCATGACTATTCAAGAATAAATCTAGTAGACGATTGAGGTTTCCCATGTTGGTTGAGTAAATAATCTCCAGTTTACCATTATCAAACGTTATATCGTAATAAAAGATCAATTTTCTATAGGTCATCGAATTAGTCAATATATTATCAATGAACCTCCAATCTTCAAAGCTTTTGAATAATTCATATCTTTTCTTCAATAATTCATATAAATAATTTAAATTTAATAAAAACTCATTTATGTTCCTATTTGCTGTGTAATAATCCAGCATTTTAACTAATAGAGAGTTCAATATATTATTTGATTTCTTCAAAGCGATCAACTGAAATATTTGATAAGTTTCCTGGTATTTATTAAGTTTTAACTTTATTTGAAATTTAATAATCTTTCTTATATTTATATGGAACTCAAGGTTTTTTGTAAGTGTTTTTTCATCATCTTTATAATCTAGGCCAACTGATGATTTCACATTGGTTATACTTGTATCTGGATAAAATCTTGATAGGTATTCAAGCCGAAGATTCCATTCTCTTGATGGTTTGGCGTCATAAGTATCAACATTATACTCTTCCTCTAGATTATCTTCCAATTCTATCTCTTCAATAGATACATCATCTTCTTGCAAGTCTTCCATTTCCCTCTCCTTTTCATCATTTTCAGCTTCCACTAATAATTTCATAATCAAATCTTCTTCCTCTTTCCGTACTTTAGCATTTTCTTCAGCTTGTGCATTTGTCAACTCATTCATCTGTAATTCTAATTCATCAACTTCATTAGAAAGTTTTGCTTTACGATCCAATAATTCCTGCTTCAAAGCTGATAATTCCTGTACTTTCGACACGGGACTTGAGCTGAAGCCTCTCTTTATACCAGTATGGCTATCTGAGAATAATTCTAGCGGATCCATGACTTCTTCAACGTCAAAAGAACTCAATTCAAATCCAAATCAGTTGAAAAGTAAACAAAACCATTTATGAATTCAAAACAAAGGCACGTGACTTTCCCGATCCGGGTAAACTTTACACTTTGGCGTGGCCGTACAAACTCATCGCTTTTTTTTGTAAAGAAAATTTTATTTGATTTGAATTAGAGAGGGACTATACAGAATTAATTTGTCAAGGATTTAAAAATGGCTAAAGCTGCTAAATCAACAAAGAAGTTCAACTCAAAACAGTTGAAACACACCCTTGACCAACGTAAGGTCGTCAAGAAGCACAAACAACTTCTTGCTAAACATGGTGCAAACAGAAAGAAGTCAACTACTACTCCAACTGAAGTTAAAGATAAAGATGAAATCTTTAAAGATATGAATGTTGAAGAATTTTTTGAAAGTGGGTTTGAAGTTCCAAAAGCTGATGGTAAATCTAAGAAAGAAGTTGAAGAAAGTGAAGATGAAGATGAAGAGGATGAAGATGAAGATGCCTCAGATGAAGAAATTTTGGAACATCAAGATGATTTAGCTGGACTAGCTGAAAAAGATCCAGAATTTTACAAATATTTGAAAAATAACGACAGAGACTTACTAGATTTCAATCCAGCAAATCCAATGGATTTAATTGAAGATGATGATGAAGAAGAAGAGGAAGATGAAGCCGAAGAAGATAAAAAGCAAGAACAACGTGAAACACAAAAAATTGAAGTTACTCAAGAAGTAATCAAAAAATGGGAACAAGACCTAAAAACTCCAAGTTTGAAAAATATTAGACCAATCTTAACTGCTTTTAAAACTGCTATCCATATCAATAAATCAGATGATGTTGATTTCAAATATACCATTTCTGATCCAAAAGTTTTCGAAAAACTAATCTTAATTGGTTTAAAAAAATTACCAGAAGCTTTCACAACATTATTTCCATATAAAGTCATCAAAGGTTCAAGAACTGTTCCAGAATCTGATAAATTGAAAAAGTTGTCAATTCCATTAAAATCTCATGCTGCTGCTTTACTAGTTTTATTAGAAGATATTACTAACACTGAAACCGCTGTTTTAGTTTTATCTTCCGTTAGCGAGTTATTACCTTTCTTTTTAGGATTCAGAAAGTTACTTAAACAAATCTTACTCGCAGTTATTAACGTTTGGTCTTCTGCTACTGATGTTGAAACCCAAATTGCTGCATTTGCATTTTTAAACAATTCAGCAAGAGAATTCCCAAAAGGTTCATTAGAAATCATTTTAAAACAAACATATACCTCATTCATCAAAAAATGTCGTAAAACTAATATTCATACAATGCCAATGATTAATTTTCAAAAAAATTCAGCTGCTGAACTATTTTCAATTGATGAAACTTTATCTTATCAAGTCGGTTTCGATTATATTCGTCAATTAGCTATTCATTTAAGAAGTAGTATCAATAACACAAAAGATGGTTATAAAACTATATATAACTGGCAATATGCTCATTCTTTAGATTATTGGTCAAGAGTTGTTTCAATTCAATGTAATCCAGAAAAAGAATTGAAAAAACAAAGTCCTTTAAGACAGTTGATTTATCCTTTAGTTCAAGTCACTTTAGGTGCAGCAAGATTAGTTCCAACTGCTCAATTTTTCCCAATTAGATTTTATTTAATGAGATCATTGATTAGAATTTCTCAAAATACTGGTGTTTTCATTCCATTATATCCATTATTACAAGAGATCTTGAATGCAACTATTTTGAAAAGAAGTCCAAGTAATGTTAACTTATCAGCATTTGATTTTGATCATAATATTAAAGCTAACGCCGCTTATTTAAACACAAGAATTTATCAACAGGGTGTATGTGAACAAGTTGTTGATTTAGCTGGAGAATGTTTTGTTTTATACTGTAAATCTATTTCATTCCCTGAATTAGTTACACCAGTTACAATCTCTTTACGTCGTTATATTAAACAAGGTAAGATTGTGAAATTCAACAAGCAATTATCTAATCTAGTTGAAAAATTAAATCAAAATTCTGAATTTATTCAACAACAGAGAGCAAATGTTGAATTTAGCCCAACTAATAGAACTGAAGTCAATAAATTCCTAAAAGATTTACCATGGGAAAAAACTCCATTAGGCGCATATGTTGTTGTTCAAAGAGAAGTTAAGGCTGAAAAGGATAGATTATTGAAAGAATCCTTATTACAAGATGAAGAAGATCGTCGTAATGCTCTCAATAAAACTGATGAAGACGGTGATGTTAAATTAGGTGAAGAAGATGACAGTGAAGAAAGTGAAGATGAAGATGAAGACGATGAAAGCGACGAAGAATAAATAGATCAAAAAAAAAACGAGCTTTTATTATTTAATGTACAAATATAGATAAAATAGTGAGAATGAGTAGTCTACGATCTCTGATGAGAATTGATTAATGCTTTATAAAAGTCAGGTTTTATGTGATTATTTTAATTGTTATAATAAGAAGGTATAGATCAACTTTAAATAGTTAATCTTGATGATGATATTATATGATTCTCTTGATACTTAAATCTTCGTTATATTCAATTTTATCTTCTTCATTACTTTCAACAACTCCAGTATATTCACCCTTTAATGATTCAAAAACTTTGTTCATTTTACTATCAAATTCACCAAAATCCCCTTTATAGTTCTTAACTCTTAATCTTGTCATATCTTCATTACCTTCTAGCTCTTTTTTTATATTCAAATGTTCATGTTTCAACAATCCTCGTTTCTTTCTTCTTTTATTGTTTTGCTTTTTAAACATTTCAATCAATTTGAGAATTTTATCAACATCAATATCTTGTCTTAATACAGGCGCAGGTGTCTGAGGATTAGCAGTAGTAGTGTTAGTACTATTATTAGTGTTATTTATACTGCTCTCTCTTGTTTCATTATCAATGTCTTCTTCAATCTTATCCTTCTTCTTATTATTAACATTATTGCCTTTGACTGGACTAGCTTTTTTATCTTCATCCATTTCATCCCCATCTTCACTCAAGAACTTGACTCTTTGTTCTAATAGCACCTTACCTAAATTTAATTCTTCTTCTGTATCAATATCAAATTTTGTTTCATCAATGACGTTTAATTTTACAATTTCTTCTCCAAATGGATTTTGTTTCAATTGATCTTCTTCAAAATCAGTTTCTAGATAACTGTATAACAACCACAAAAACAATTTAGATCTTTCCAATGGACTGTATTTTGAATTGATGAACAAATCATAAAACTTATATTCTAACCCTTCAAAAAATCTAACATTGACAGATTCTTCAGCATTACATAAAATGAAGATCAAATTAATAACATTCGTTTTTGGAAATTTACCTTTAAAGTCCTTTTCTAGACTAGGTAGCCCATTTGGTTCTCCTGCCTCGTCACAGCATGCTTTCAAAATAGACTTCAATCTAGGGGTATCTTGTAATTGTTTATCATTATTCTTACTATTAATGGTATCATTGTAATTCATTTGTAATGATGGAATGGAATGATAAGTTCTCAATTGTGATTTCATTCCAGGAACAAAATTGATTGTGGTATTCATTCGACCAACATTCACTAACAAACAAATCATACAAGTAGGTATACTCATAGTCATTTCATTCAATAATCTATCTTTCAATATCTTTGAACATTTAGAAGAATGGGCAATGGTCTTTATATATAGTTCTGCGAAGCTTAATTTATGATTGACTCCATCTTTAACACGATCACTCATATTAATATCATCAATAGAATTAGAATATGGATCAGTGAACGCCTTAGTATTATCATCAAATAAAGCTTTTAACAATTCGTATTGAATATCTTTCCTCCAAAATGGTTCCCCATCATTTTTCTTCAAATGACGTGAACGAGCAGAGCTCAACACGTTAGGGACTTTATTACCAATTGGACCAATTAATGTTTTTTGCTTTTTCAGTTTTGGTGTAGAAGTTGTTGATGATTTAGCACCATCACTCAATTTATGTTTAAGTATCGTTGGTTGTTTGACTTCTTCTTCGATTGAATCAGCTACCTCTGTTGCTACTGCTTCAGGGACTGTTTTGATGGGATCCTCTACTATGTCATGAACTGGGTCGTACATTTTATTTTCTTAATGGCAATCTGTGTGTATAATTAACTAAGAGTTAAATACAAGTAATTATTTCCATTCATTACACAGGTCGGAGAAGTGAGAGTGTTACCCTGTAAACTTCACTAAAATAAAAGTTTCATGAATGAATCTAACTATATATTTAATATATAAAGATTTGATCTTTGAAAATGTGTATAATGCTGAGAATTTATTTACTTTAAATTATTTTATTGAATGGTGAGTCGATAATTATTGCTCTAATTCAAATATTAAATAAAGCGACCAAATCATACAGCTCGAAAGTATTTTAAAAGATGAAAAAACTTCTCTCTCTCTCTCTCTCTCTCTCTCTCTCTCTCTTTTAATAATTTGACACTAAAACCTATTTGGTGTTTGTTATATTGTTAGTTCATGCGGAAATATATCTAATGTTCAACCAGTTTGGAATTTGAATATTTGTGAAGGACTACAAAATTATCAAAATGCCAAATTTTCTAGAGAGATTATTAGAGTATATCAAGATCTCAATCAATTTCTAGGATTCTCACTACATGAATTCAACTTGAAATTTTTTGATATTGATACAATAATTAACCTCCTCGAGATTTAAAGGGCGTGTGAATTTTAGTAATCTCGATAAATTGAAATATCATTGAATGATTTGATGAAAAATCTAAGTACTTTATATTCTCAGAAAGTTGATTATTTCTTAAATTGATTGATACTTTTTATAGTACAAGCCCTTCACTTGTCTTGATGAGTTCTAGTTTGATAGTAATGAGTATATATTGACATTCTTATAATGGAATGGAACTAAATCGATACACTATAAATAAACGATATTATCTAATTAATTATATATTATAGAATTTTGACAGATTCTATCAAGATCTAAAAAATTTGGAATCAAATAAATCAAAAATAATTTTGTTATGAATATTGATAAAAAAAACTAATCCGACGGCCATATTGAAGACGGCTCACTGTATCACGTGACTTACTTTACTTATAGGGGCTATCCACTACTTATAGTGCTAGTTTTACATGTTTTTTGTGTCATGGATGAAGCTCATGATATATGTTGATATTAGTACCATAACTTATATACTGATCATTATTATTACTATGGTACTTAATTCAAAAAAAAAAACAAACAAAAAACTCCCAAATCAGGAAATTACCCTTTACGGAACACATCAAATTAGTTTGAAACTGACAGCCAGTAAGAGCAATATAGAACCACAGTTCTATAGTACCCGCATACTGCTCAGGAGTCAGCTATCTGTTGTTTCAAACAGACTCGTTTCAGTCAGATTTCACTCTCTCATCTCAAATCCCGAGTCCTCTGTCAACGGTCATTCTCTTTTCTATTTATAAAAGTAAATATTATCCGCTTCAAAATTATGAATCCATCCATGTTCCACACTGAATACTAGTAGTATCCATAAGTAGCAAAGCAAATGGTTTGGACGTTCACACTAGACAAACACCTCAATAAGCATTATCCGCGCTCTATTGTCCCTCGACTCCATCCGTTCATAGCACGGTGGTTAGGTCATCATACTACAAAACCTTCACCAGATTATTTCATATGGTTAGATCTGTTCATTGGGACTTTTGTTGGATTATTAACACTTGAAGGAATTTTCAAATCTTCTGAAGTTTTCAAATCACATCATGCTCCTATTTTGATCGCAAGTTACGGTGCCACCGCTATCTTATTATTTAATGCTAATCAAGTTCCATTGGCACAACCTAGAAACATCTTCTTTGGACAATTTATAAGCTCTCTCATTGCCATCATCATGTTGAAACTTTTCAGTCTATCACAAAACGGGAGAGATCATCTGTACATTGGTGCCGCGTTAAGTACATCTATAGCAAGTGTACTGATGTCAATATTTGGTTGTGTTCATCCTCCAAGTGGAGCAACTGCTTTAATACCATTGATTGACGAAGATATAGCTAGAATGTCATGGTGGTATATACCTACACAGTTGGTGTCAAGTGTTGTGATTATTGGGGTTGGTTTGATCACTAATAATATCATTAGAAGATATCCTGTCTATTGGTGGACTTCATACGTGAAACCAACTGAATCCGATGATAAAGGAGACGTTAGTGAGATTGATAGCAGAAAAATTGATGAAATGGAATTGAATATTGTTGATGATAGTGAAGGAATAATCATCTCCAAAGAAGGTTTGATAATACCTGAATATATTAATTCAAAATTAAGTGAGGTTGAGAAATTAAATTTACAAGAAATAGCATTCAAATTGAAAGATGATCACGATATAGAGATTCAGGAAGAGTTGAGGAGTATAAAAAGTAGAAAAACCTTTGATAACTCAAGTGTATGAATTTGCATTTCATTAAAAAAGATTTACTGTACATATTAAAATAGATAATCCAATTTCCTAAGATTAATTAATATGTATTAAAGTCTAATTGAAATACTTTCTTGCTTGTTTGATATTTTCAAGAATAACTTGTTGACCAATTTTACCCTTTTCCAAAACGACAAAAATCATTAAATTTGAACTTAACTCCACTATATACAAAGAGTCATTCAACGTTAATGTCTTGAATTGAGATTTCAATTTAGTTGCACTTTGTTTGAAATTCTTCATTATATTCGAAATTTTTTCAAACCTTTTAGGATCTAATTTATTATTATTGTTCGAAATTTCACCACTTAATAATTCATTTGATCCATTATCCTTATTATTAGATGAACAAATCACCAAAAATGTTGTTTTTTCGAATAAAATTATCTCTTGAGCTTCTAAAATCCCTGTCAATTTAGAAAGATTCTTTTCATAAGTACTCATATTTGGAATTAATGAGCAAACAATTGAACTCCATGCTTTATATAAACTTTCATCCCAGATGGAAGTAGGGAAGCCCGTCAGTTGAAATCCATAAGGACTTGAATGTTCTTGTAATTTATTCATCATAATATCAAATAACTCTTCACGTCTATCTAATTGAACTAAATCCATTTTATGTAACAATACGAAAATTTTGACATTTGGACTGAATTCTCTTAATTGCTTTAGTGATTTCTCAAAGACTTCAATATCTTTATTAACTTCTTTACTCTCAACGTCAAAGACATGAATTAAAACTTCAACCATTTTAAAAATATGATCTTTTTGATTAGTGAAATAATTATCCATGAAAACATCTTGTCCACCACAATCCCATAAATTTAAAGTCATGTTACCTAAAAACCTCAAATGAGAATGTTCAACGTCAATAGTGGCCCCAAGTCTTCTTGTGTCAAATGCTGAATAGTTACTGAAGATGATGGATCTCATTGATGATTTACCAGAACCAGAACGACCCTTTAATTAGGTTAGTATGTTGAGTATAAACAACGGAATTTGATTATTGAATCTAACAATATGGGAAACTTACCATAAGAAGAAGTTTCTTTTTGCTGCTTGAGCTCATTGTGTTATGAAGATAAAGTACTCGTAGTAAATTTGAAGATGAAAAAACGTAATCTCAATATTAATTTGTTATCATTTTGGATATAGTTGAAGTTCCGGGATGACTTGGGTGAGTTCCGAGGCATATATTTGCTGATGTTGGAATATTCGTGGATTGAAATAGAAATATTCTTATTGAAGTGATAAGTCTAGTAGGTTCCAGATTCCAAAATATATTAAACTGGAACTCATACTGGAATAGAGTTCAGATTTGAGAGCTTCCCAGTATTATGCGTTTGATTACATAATTTAGAGGGAGTGTATTACATAATATTAGCGGAACCTTGAAACCAGAACTTCTATAAAACCCGCCACTTTCACCAAGAAATCTGTCAAGTGTGAAAATCCTGTCAAAAGTATTTCTGCTTACAAAACGAGACTACAGCTATAATTCAAAAATTCATTTATAACAAAGTATTATAAAAACCAATAATTTCTAATAATCATCTCTGTTGTTTTCTCTACCGTATGAGTTATCATCATAACCGCTTCTATTATATGAACCATACGAATCTTGACTTTCACCATATTGACTATTTGAGTTTGATGATCCATATGAGTCGTTGTTGGAACCGTATGAGCCGTGATTCTTTCTGTTTGATGAGCCATAAGAATCTTGAGTTTTTCTACCTGCTGATCCATAAGAATTGTCATTTGAGCCATAGGAGTCATTTTTTGAGCCATAAGAATTGTCATTTGAGCCATAGGAGTCATTTTTTGAGCCATAAGAGTTATCATTCGAACCATAAGAGTTTTTCTTTGAACCATATGAATCATCGTTTGAAGAGCCATAAGAATAGTCATTTGAGCCATAAGAATCAGATTTTTTATTTGACGAACCATAAGAGTTGGAACCATAAGAATTGTCATTTGAGCCATAAGAATCAGATTTTTTATTTGACGAACCATAAGAGTTGGAACCATAAAAATCTTCATTTGAGCCATAAGAATCAGATTTTTTATTTGATGAACCATAAGAGTCATTATTTGAGCCATAAAAATCTGATTTCATGGAACCATATGAATTTTCATCATTATCATTACGATTTCTTCTATCAGAGGAGCCATAAGAATCAGAATTTGAGGAGCCATAAGCGTCAGATTTTTTGTCTGATCTTCTAGAACCGTAAGAATTATTATCATCGTAATCTGGTTTTTTAGAACCATAAGATTCTTCGTTTGAGCCATATTGTGACTTCTTATTATTTGAATCATAAGAGTCGTTTGAGCCATATTGTGAGTTTTTATTATTTGAACCATAAGAGTCGTTTGAGCCATATTGTGAGTTTTTATTTGATGATCCATAAGAGTCTTCCTTTGTGTTATATTCTGATTTCTTATTAGATGAACCATAAGAATCATTGTTTGATCCATATTGTGGCTTCTTATCAGATGATCCATAAAACTCATTATTTGAACCATAGGAATCGTCATTGTTATTAGAATCATAGGAATCATTGTTCGAACCATAAGAGTTATTGTTTGAGCCATAAAAGTCATTATTTGAACCATAGGAGTCATTGTTGTTTGAACCATATGAATTATCATTTTTGTTCTTATTACTAGAACCATATGAATCATTATCATTTAGATTGGTTGAACCGAATTTTTTAGTTAAAGCCTCTTCAGCTCTGTTGAAATTGTCCTCACCAACAGTCTCTCTGACTTTCTTGATGTATTCATTATCTGAATGATTGTCAATGAGTTCTTTAGCTTTATCAAATAGACCCATGTTTTTCTGATTAGTATTTGTATAAATTGTAAATTAAACTGAGGAGGTTAAAAAGTGTGGGAAAAAGGGGAATGACGTTGTTTATATAGTCGAATTTCACAACTTGTACATCTCACATAACAATTTCTAATTATACATCAATAATAATTAATACCCGTGGTTATCTGAAACCGAGATGTGCTTAAGAGTGGGACATAAATGCAAATTTAGATGGACCAATCACAACCAATCACATTCAATCAGACTCACTGCTGCACACACCAACCACTCCACTCAGTCTCCAATAATTAATTGACCTGTTTCTCTGTACTCGGCCGTACATTCTGATTCGGATAAATATTAAAGCCACTCAACTACTGTTTCACCATTCAAAAGCTCCACCAGGCATGAAAATGAGCACTTTGCAATCAATTACCAAGTCGTCTCCTTTCATCAAACATCTCACTGCTGAGTCTGAGATCCCCACCATCCAGGAAGCCGTCAAGATATACCAATCAAACGACGACAAATTACAAGCAATCAAGTTCCATACTCCAAGGTTAATCAAGGGACCTGGTGCTTTCCAATTCACCATTCCTACCAAGAGAAAAGAGTATAAGCACGTTCTGACATCTCCTAACGCTCTAAAGACATTGACGTTAGCTTCTGATTCAGATAAAGATCAAGGTTTTAAAGACATTGTTTCTGGTAAGACGTTTATTCATAATGATGAGATATTTCCATATGCTCAAGCCTATGCTGGATTCCAATTTGGTCAATTCGCAGGTCAATTAGGTGATGGTAGAGTTGTTAATCTATTTCAAGTCGAAACTTCAAATAATGAAAAATTCGAATTACAACTGAAAGGGGCAGGTAAAACTGCATTTTCAAGATTTGCAGATGGTAAAGCAGTTGTTAGATCAAGTATTAGAGAATTTATCATTTCTGAAGCCTTATATGGCGTAGGTATTCCTACTACAAGAGCACTAAGTTTATCTATATTACCGGGTACTTATGCCTCTAGATCAGGTGCAGAAACTTGTGCAGTTGTTTTAAGATTTGCTCCATCTTGGGTAAGAATTGGATCTTTTGATTATTACAGATACAAAAAAGATCGTGATGGATTAATAAGATTATCAGATTATTTAATAAATGAAGTCTTTGAAAACAATTTACCTGATTTTGTTCCAGGTAAATATAAAATTGACAAACATAAAGAAATCACTGAAAGAGTTAACGAAAACAATGAAAAAGTTCCTGAAGAAGAAGAGGAAGAATACATCGACATCAATGATTCCACAAAATATGAACAACTATATCGTCAAATCACAAGATTGAACGCTAAAACAGTTGCGTATTGGCAAGTCTATGGGTTTTTGAATGGGGTTCTAAATACAGATAATACATCAATTTTAGGTCTATCAATTGATTTTGGACCATTTAGTTTCATGGATAAATTTGACCCAAAGTTCACACCAAATCACGATGACTCTTCATTACGTTATAGTTTTGCAAACCAACCATCTATCATATGGTGGAACTTGACAAGATTAGGTGAAAGTTTAATTGAATTAATTGGAGCAGGCCCTGATTTAATTAATGATAAAAATTTCATGGAGAACGGGATTTCAAGTGATGATGAAGTTACCAAAGAAAAAATCATCAAAAGGGCAAGTTCAATTATCAATTTAACATCTAATGAGTATAAAGAAGTTTTCATTGATACTTATAATGAATTATTTGGTAAAAGACTAGGACTCACATCATTCATACCAAGTGATGATGATTTATACAATAAATTATTAGAGATTTTAGTTGAGACTAAAGTCGATTATAATTCATTTTTCATTAGTTTACAAAATGATAAAGATTTATCGAATAAGGAATATTTTTTTTCAAAGTCATTATTATCAAGATTAAATAACCCAGAAGATAAGATCGATAGGGAAGAAAATGAAAGATTGGTTAAATTAATAGATGATTGGTTAATTTTATATAAAGAAAGAATCAAAGGAATTTCATATGATGAAAGATTTGAAATTTCTTCAAAAGTTAATCCCAAATTTATTCCAAGAAATTGGATATTACAAGATGTTATTGATTTAATCCAAGATGATTGTGATAAAAATACACCAATTTTATCAAAATTATTGAAAATGAGTTCAAATCCATATGATGTATCCAAATGGGGCGATGAATTAAAGGAATATGAAGAAAAATGGTTAAAAAATGATGATGAAAAAAAATTGATGATTCAATGCTCATGTTCAAGTTGAATAATACATTTTCAATATTTATTTTTATTATTACTCTATTTTTATTATTACGTTATTTCACTGTAGGTTAAATAAGTTATCGTAATGAGATATTATGTTAAACAAGTCACCGTAAGGTGAGATATTAGTCAACAATCTACAATAATTCTCAACGTTAGATAATATTTATTAGAAAACATTACTCAACACTTAATTTTCACATAAAAGCAAATAGAATTTATTAATTCAAAATTCAAAAACTTTGAATCAACTTTAAACGAGTAATGCAATAAAACCAGCTGATAAAAGTGCTAAAATCACTTGAGTTTGTAAGTTGCCACTTGAATTTTCAGAAGCATCACCAGTTGTATTACCAGTGACGTTAAAAGAATGATTACCAGAAACAAAAGTATGATTACCAGCAACATCTTTTTGAACTAAATCTTCTAAATCATGTTCATATTCATCATGGGTTTTTTCTTCATCTTCTTGATCCTGAACACCAAAATCTAAAGCTTCATCATGAATTTGTTCAGATTCAGGAAAATTTTCATTCGTCTCATCGTTTGCAACTTCATCTTCTTCAGGTTCATGTTCAGCAGTTTCAGCATTAATTGAATTAGTAGAAACTAATAAATCATCATCACCAACAACAGATTCGAAATTTTCAATTTTAACCCCAGATAATTCTTCATAACTTTGAATCTCTTGACGTTCAGTTTCAACGTTTAATAATAATAAGTCTTCTGGTTCTCTTGAAGGTTTGATATTAGCACAAGCTAATCTTTCATTATTTTTATCAGCTAAATGAATATTGATAGCCTTATTACCGATAAATTGTGGACTAGCTGGATCTAAAGATAGATAAGGATCATAGTAATAAGTTTCAAAACATGTAGTATTAATTAAGCCATGTTTACCACTTAAATCACCAATTTCACAATATGAATCATCTTCTAAATCATCACAAACACCGACTGAATTGAATGGATTAAAATGTTCACCAGTTTCTTCACATCTTGAACCTGGTTGATCTAATGGTTTATCATGAATATGATAAGAGAAAATCCCAGAGTTTTTAGGTAAACCAGTAATATCAACATGAACTTTAACAGTACCATTTAATGAATAGAATTGAATCACACCCACAACAGTTTGTGAATTACCAGAAGGGAAATCGGCTCTTAAAACAACATCTGTTGGATTATTTGTGATCTTTGGAGCTGCATCTAAACATGCTGCTAATAAAGCGTTGGCTAAAGTGAATAACAAGAATTTAGGAAACATTTAGGCAATGATCAAGCTGTTTATAACTGTCTTGAAGTGTATACTAGAAAGAGTAAAAGAGTAAAAGAGAAAAGTGGTTGAATATTTTTTTGAAAGAAACCACATTTAGATTCTGACACAAAATCCAGTTTTGTGCATTGAAATGATTTTAATTTAGTTTGTGACAAAAAAACCAAAAGGATTTTTTTTGTGAATGATGCAAAGATATAAATATAAATAATAATAAGTTATGAAGTCGATGATTAAACCATGAATGATTCACCACAGCCACAAGTTCCTTTTGAATTTGGATTTCTGAAGATGAATCTTGAGGATAATTTATCATCTAACCAATCCATTTCAGAACCAACGATGGAAAACAATGCCTTTGAATCAATGACAACCTTAACACCGTCTTGCTCCACTACTTCATCGAATTTGTTTGGTTGTTCAATGTATTCCAAATTATAAGTCAATCCTGAACATCCACGATTTCTAACACCAATTCTAATTAGTTGTGGGGTTGGTTGATCTAGAAGTCCTCTTAGATGGGAGATAGCAGATGGTGATAGTGTGATTAATGCTTTTCTTGGTTTAAGACTTCTTCTTACTCTTTTCTTTGGAGTTGTTGGCATCTCTGTTGATTTGATAGGTTCGGAGGTGACTGATTCGGTCATTTTTGGAATATTATTACTGGGGTTTCTATCTTGAGGTTTCTTTAACAAGTCCTTGAAGCTTCTAGTGGAAGGCATAGCATGTCTAGACCATGATGAGGATGCATTAGTTGTATTGCTAGCAGTTTGTTTTGGTACATCTTCATATTTGATTTCAGATTGAATATTAGCACGGGATGTGAAATCAGTTTGAGAGGTCTGTAGAAAACGGATTGAAGTTCCTGAAACGGTGATTGGGAGCACTATGTATGGTGAGTGGGACGCTTGAGTAATTAAAGATCTTAACATGATGGGGAATAATAGGAAATGTGATTGAATTTGTATAAATTGATGGGGATTAAATACTTAGTGTATTTCAATTTTTTTTGATTCTAAATTATGAGAAAACCGATTCTCGAAATTAATCACGTGACCAAACACCCAGGATCCCAATTTCAGCCAATCAGCGGACACGGATTTGAAATACTGGAGGAGAGATCCGACTAGACGGAAATATTCCGAGGGTAAAGAGTCAAAGAATGTTACATAATAATTACATAAGCGAATGGAATGGTAAATGAATTTTCGAGTTGAGTGAAAAGATGTTTTGGAAGCCATCTGAGGAGTCAGAAATAAGAATCCGGATTCAAATGCTTCCAGTTTCTCATTTTATACAATCGTTTCAAGTTTTGTGTCAAAAAAAACTTCCGAAATAGGAAATATTTCCGCTTTGGAAGATAATCATCTGCATCTAAAACTTTTTTTCTTTTTATTTAAACATTTTACAACAAGCATGAAACAATTTTGATTGAATTTAAAATTTGAAGATTTGGATTTATTCTTTAGTGTTTTTCGTTGCTTTTCATTTTAATTCAAATATTTAGAAAGACTCATTTGAATAACTAGCGATTTCTTTGTGTTTTTTTCCTGAAGTTTGTACTAAACTGGTTAGTTATTAGTGTGTTAATTATTAATCTCATCATCACAAAAATGACAGATACACAGGTAATACTACCCAACGGAAGTACACAGGTATACCAAAGCGCCAAATTACGCTCGAGCATCCTCAAACTCACTGAAGGTTTATCCATAGAGCACATAGACGTTGAATCAATCATAAATAAAATTTCATTAAGTTTGCCACAAGAAATAACCTTAGATGAACTAGTCAATTTAGTGTCTGAAACATTGGCATCAATGACAACCATACATCCAGATCATTCTATCTTAGGTGCGAGATTTCTAGTGCGTTCAATTCAGAAAAAAGCACCCTTAACATTTTCAGAAGCAGTTGAAAAATTACATGGCTTTATAAATCCTAGAAATCAGAGACATTCTCCATTAGTCTCTGATAAACTTCTGAAAATAGTCTTAGCTAATAAAGATTATTTGAATTCAATGATTGTTCCAAAGAGAGATTACAATTTCACTTTTTTCGGTTTAAAGACTTTAGAAAGATCATACCTACTAAAAATTAGTTCTATGATAATCGAAACTCCACAATATCTATTCATGAGAGTAAGTTTAGGGATCCATGAAGATGACCTTCAATCTGCAATCGAAACATATAACTTAATGAGTGAGAGATATTTCATCCATGCTTCACCAACTTTATTCAATGCTGGAACTCAACAAGCTTATTTATCTTCATGTTTTCTAGTTTCAATGGATGATGATTCAATTGATGGGATTTATAAAACATTACATAAATGCGCCCTGATATCAAAAGCTTCTGGAGGGATTGGACTTCATATATCCAACATCAGATCTAACGGTGCCTATATTGCTGGTAGTAATGGATACTCAAGTGGTATTATACCCATGTTGAGAGTCTTCAATAACACTGCTAGATATGTCGACCAAGGAGGTAATAAAAGGCCAGGTGCGTTTGCTATATATTTGGAACCATGGCATTCTGATATTTTTGAATTTCTTAATCTTAGAAAAAATCATGGAAATGAAGAATTAAGAGCAAGAGATTTATTTATTGCATTATGGGTACCTGATTTATTAATGGAAAAAATCAAAGCTAATGAAGATTGGCATCTTTTTTCATCAGATGAAGCTAAAGGTTTAAATGACGTTTATGGAGATGAATTTGCTAAATTATACAATAAATACGTTGATGAAGGAAAATCAGTTCAAGTAATTAAAGCACAAAAATTATGGAATGCAATTCTAGAAGCCCAAACGGAAACAGGTGGTCCTTTCATACTTTATAAGGATGCATGTAACAAGAAATCCAATCAAAAGAATCTAGGTGTTATCAAATCATCTAATTTATGTTGTGAAGTTGTTCAATATAGTTCACCTGAAGAAACTGCTGTTTGTAATTTAGCTTCAGTAGCATTACCTTCATTTGTTAGAAATAATGATAATGAAGTATGGTTTGATTTTAAAAAATTACATGATATTGTTAAAATAATCACTAGAAATTTAAATAAAGTCATTGACGTTGGTCATTACCCTATTCCTGAAGCTGCTAGAAGTAATTTTAAACATAGACCCATTGCAATTGGTGTTCAAGGTCTTGCTGATCTATTTATGGAATTAAGAGTCCCATTTGAAAGTGATGAGGCTAAATCTTTAAACATTAATATCTTTGAAACAATATATCATGCTGCATTAGAGGCATCCAACGAATTAGCAATCAGAGATGGTCCATATGAAACTTACAAAGGGTCTCCTGCATCTCAAGGATTATTACAATTTGATCTTTGGGATAATCATAAACCAACAGATTTATATGATTGGGATTCATTAAAATCCAGAATCATTGCAACTGGAGGATTAAGAAATTCTTTATTAGTTGCACCAATGCCAACTGCATCAACTTCACAAATTTTAGGATTTACTGAATCTTTTGAACCCGTGACTTCAAATATTTATTCAAGAAGGGTATTATCAGGAGAATTCCAAATTGTTAATAAATATCTTGTTAATGATTTAATAGAATTAGGATTGTGGAATGAGGGAATGAAAAATTTAATAGTTGATAAAGAAGGATCGATTCAAAGCATCAAATCTATTCCAAAAGAACTTAAAGAATTATATAAAACAATTTGGGAAATTCCACAAAGGAAATTGATTGACTTAGCAGCTGATCGTGGTCCATTTATTGATCAATCTCAAAGTATGAATGTTTATTTGAAAGAACCAACAATGGGGAAATTAACAAGCATGCATTTTTATGGGTGGAAGAAAGGCTTAAAGACAGGGATGTATTATTTAAGAACTCAAGCTGCTTCTTCCGCAATTAAATTTACCATTGATAGATCAGTTACTCCAATTGATAGAGAGAACTCAGAAATCACTGGAAGTTCATTAAGAAAAAGAATCTACTCACCATTAGGTATTACCACTTCTAAGAAAAGTAAAGTGATTCATTTGATCGATGGATCTATTCCTTCAAGCCCAAGTCTATTGTTCGATTCATTGAGCACTAAATATGAAGATGAAGAAGAAGAATATGATATCCATTCATCAACGCCAGTTGCATGTAATATTAAAGATCCAGGAAATTGTGAAAGTTGTTCCGGATAAATGTAAACATCAAAAATTGCTGTAAATAGTTAGAGACAATCCTTTTAAGTTGATCTATAATTTTGTATATAGTTTAGAACAATCAACAGTGTTAGAGGTTTACATGTCAATAATTGTAGCATTCATAGCTATTTTCACGTGACATAGATTTTCAGATCATCAAAATTTATTAAAAAATCACTAAACTCGAAGATTTTAAACTATATTGTATTATTTCTAGTTGATTCATACTTTCACCAAACACAATGTCATTTGAAGAAATTTCACTTCAGTACTCGCAAGTTCAAGAGACTCTACAAACTAACTTAGCAGCTCGTCAACAATTAGAAACTCAACTTCAAGAAAATAATATTGTTTTGGAAGAATTTAAAGATTTACCAAGTGATACAAAAGTTTTTAAACAGACAGGACCAGTTCTATTACCACAAGATGCAGATGAAGCCAGAACAAATGTTGAGAAGAGAATTGAGTTCATTAACAAAGAAATGTATGTATTTTGACAAAAAAAATAACAACAACAATTTGTTGAAAGATGATTGAAATACTAACTTATGATATAGTGAACGTGTAGAAGGGAATATTGAAGATTCACAAAAGAAGATGGAAGGATTAAGAGAGAAGCTGATTGAGATTCGTACTCAACAACAACAACAGCAGCAACAACAATCACCACAATAAGAAAAAAAAAGAATTAATGTACATTATTTTTAACACTAATATTGGTAGACGTATATATGAAAATTGTATTGGCATATTTATTCGTAAACTAGGAGAGATAATCAACTGTTTAACCTCTTGATGCTTGACTTCTGATCAAGTTAATACCTGAATTGATGGTATATAATAAGAATTCTTCGGTATTTGAGTATAATTGACCTAACCCATTTATATTATCTACCTTTTCATCAGCTAATTTCATTGTTTGAATGAAATTTTCAGATTTATCATTACTCATGAATAACTCTAAAATGACATAACTTGAACTTAGCGATAGTCTTTTAGAATACCATGCAAAATCATTACTTTTATCACCTGAAAGAAATCTCAAATCATCTGAGAGTTGATGTAATTCATTAGAACTTTCAGCAATGTTTGGTGGAAGAATCAAGTATCCTTGTAATTGGGCCAAGTGTTGAGCAACTGGAATATTTCCTGATAGTCTTTTCTTTAATAAGTATTTCAATTTCTCATTTTCATTAGTCAATGAGGTGAATTCTTCATTTTGAGCTACTTCATGTAAGTTTAATCTTTGTTTAGTTAGATGAAATTTAATTAGATCGAAAGTACCATTGGTGAATAAAGATTGGATGGTGTCTGCATAACCGAAAGAGCGAGCACTTTCTAAAATTGCCTTATGTTGGAAACCATATTGCGGAACAAAGTCAGTTAAAGCTTTATCTAATATATTATATTGGGGAGAACCTGGCTTCAAGATTGGCTCATCAGTGTGTTGTTGAGAGTGGTAAAGTGCTCTGTATCTGAGTAGGCCCACTAATGGCTGTGATCTGGTGAAAGTCTTCAACATCGTTCCAATAATGTTACTAGAGTGTGTAATTATATGTCCCTCTGCCGGGTGCTATAATACAAATTAAATTGTGGTCTGATGGGAACATCGCAGCATAACCAGTGATTATGTAATCAAGTATATATATATTGCTGTTTCTAATACAGCCAATCGGAGTGCTCGATTCGACAAACCCTCGAGAAAGGGAATAGGGTTGCAAAAACTGACACAAAATTTAATATTAATAAAGAGTCCCGTGATTACTAATTAGGCATGTCTATCCAATCATGTGTCTCCGTAAAATGTGTACCCTTTAGGAAGTTTTATCCCTGTACAGCGACGAATAAATGCAGTTGCTTTCAGCTACTCCGAATTTACTGCACTATAGATAAAAGGGCATCAACTTGAAAAAATTATATATAAGACAAGCAATCTCTCTTTTCACTGACTTTCATAGTTTCACACTCAAATTTTATTCTAATTATTTAATACATCACATAATGTCTACTGAAGGTAAACCAATCACTTGTCTTGCTGCTGTCGCTTGGGAAGCAGGTAAGCCATTATCAATTGAAGAAATCGAAGTTTTACCACCAAGAGCCCATGAAGTTCGTATTAGAATTGATTACACTGGTGTTTGTCACACTGATGCTTACACTTTATCAGGTGTTGATCCAGAAGGTGCATTCCCAGCAATTTTAGGTCATGAAGGTGCTGGTGTTGTTGAAAGTGTCGGTGAAGGTGTCACTTCCGTTAAAGTTGGTGATTCAGTTATTGCCTTATACACTGCTGAATGTAGAGAATGTAAATTCTGTAAATCTGGTAAAACCAATTTATGTGGTTCAGTTAGAGCTACTCAAGGTAAAGGTGTCATGCCAGATGGTACTCCACGTTTCAGACATAAAGCCACTGGTAAAGAAATCCTACATTTCATGGGTTGTTCAACTTTTTCACAATATACCGTTGTTGCTGATGTTTCAGTTGTTGCTGTTAATGAAAAAGCTCCAAAAGATGTTACTTGTTTACTAGGTTGTGGTGTTACTACTGGTTATGGTGCTGCTATCAACACTGCTAATGTTCAAGAAGGTGATACAGTTGCCGTTTTCGGTGCTGGTATTGTTGGTTTATCAGTTGTTCAAGGTGCCGTTGCTAGAAAAGCTTCTAAAATCATTGTTGTTGATATCAATGATGATAAAAAAGCCTGGGTTGATAAAGTTGGTGCCACTGATTTCGTTAATCCAACTAAATTACCTGAAGGTAAAACTATTGTTGATCATTTAATCGAAATGACCGATGGTGGTTTAGATCATACTTTTGACTGTACTGGTAACGTTCACGTTATGAGACAAGCTTTAGAAGCATGTCATAAAGGTTGGGGTCAATCCATCATCATTGGTGTTGCTGCTGCTGGTAAAGAAATCTCCACTAGACCATTCCAATTAGTTACTGGTAGAGTCTGGAAAGGTTCTGCTTTCGGTGGTGTTAAAGGTAGAACCCAGTTACCAGGTTTTGTTGAAGATTCATTAAACGGTACCTTAAAAGTTAAAGAATTCATTACTCATAGACAAAAATTAGCTGATATTAACAAAGCCTTCGATGATATGCACAATGGTGAATGTATCAGAGCTGTTGTTGATTTACACAACTAAAAGATTTTAATGAACCAGTTTTGATGTACAGAAAAAAAGTTAATGACTCTTAATAAATACTGTAGAACTTCATTAATTTCATTTTAATATTTTATTTACAAAATTATATAACATCCACTAACCATTAAACTTATAATAAAAACATAGATGCAAAAAAAACTTACACAAACAGCACACCCACACTAAAAATCACAAACGTTAAGTGACAACAAAAATGATAAAACAGAACCATACACTTATTGCTAACATGGATTAAAAACTAATATAAAAACACACACATACACTTAATCTATTCTATTTTACAAAATAAAAGCCTTGTAATTGTTATCAATTAATTACCATTGATAACAAACCCACCGATCTTTGAAGATAAATCATTTATTCCCATATCACCATTATTACCAGTCATTAGTTTATTAACATTAACATTTGAATTATTATTCAATTCACCATAAAATTGATTTCCTGGAATTGGAAATTGTTGTTGTTGTTGAGGTTGTGGATTAATTAATTGATGATGTTGTTGTAGAGGTAATTGATTAATTTGTGGTTGATGTTGAACTTTATCATTATTATTACCAACATTATTGACTCTTGGAGCTCCACATCTCAAACAACATATATTTTTAGCAAAATTATGATATGAACAACCGTCATTAGCACATTTCCAATCACCTGCTCTAAATGGTACTGATGATGAACGACAATTATTGTTATTGTTATTGTTATTATGATTATTATTATTGTTGTTGTTGTTGGAGTTAATATTGTTATTAATATTATTGTTGTTGTTAGAATGGTGATGTTGTAAATTCAAATGCTGTGGTTGATTTTGAGGAATTTGTAGACGGGATTGATGTTGACTTTGATTTTGATAATGTTGCTGGTTAATATTACTGTTGTTAATATTATTGTTGTTGACATTATTATTGCTATTATTAAGATTATTATTATTATTATTGTTAATGTTTGAATTATTATGATTTAAATTATTAATGTTGACATTCTTATTAATACTGGTTGAGTTTGAATTTTCATTTGGGGTGTACATTGATTCTTGGATTGCAGCAGCTGAAGCGGCAGGAAATGAGCAACGAAAACAAGCAGTACGACGTTGAAAGTTTGAGAATCCACAACTTGGACAGGTCCAATCACCTGGTCTTGGTCTATTCTTACTTGGTGGAAATGGTGTTAAGATTTCTTGAGCTCTATCTAATACTCTTGCACTCGATGGTTGAACTTCAACACATTTATCATTCAAAGAACGACCATTCATTGCTAAAGATTCGGAAGCCTCTTCATGGGAACTAAAGACTGCAAACCCTAATGAAGTTGATTTATGTTGATCTGGAGTCTTTAAAGTCCAAAATGCAATTGGTCTACCACCATATTGAGTAAACCAACTTTCTAATTCACTTTGGGTGGTATCATTTGGTAAATTAGATAGATGTAAGACTTTTGATCTTTCTGCTAAGAATGCACAAACATCAGTTCTTGCATCAAATGGTCTTTTCAAAACATCAGGATGATCTTCAAGTGGAAATGATTTTTTGATTAGAGCTTTTAAAGTCTTAGCTGCTATTTCGACTTCTTCATTTGAAGTTCTTGCAATTTGTTGCTGATTATTACCATTCAGTTGATATTGTGATCTATCCTCAATTTCAACTTCTAAAGCAGTTATAATATTTATTAAATTTGATGAACTATAACTCAAAGTTTCAGGATGATGAGCTTGCCATTTGGAATATTCTTGTTTCAAGTCAAATAATTTAGCGTGTTGTAAATATGGAGGTAAAACAACTGATTTATCTCTCGCTTCTCTAGGTAATTGAACTCTTAAGTCCCATGAATTCAAAGTGACAAAAGTGAAATCTAAATTCTTAGAAATGATAAACTCATGAACAAATTGATCAAACTTATGAATTGCATCTTTGAAAGTTCCTGCATTTCTAACGTGTTCCCAAGTTAAACTTGTTAAACTTGTACATAATGCTGTGATTGGAGTATTAACAGGACGAATTAAAAGAGAATCTTGAGCAATTCTTTGTGAAGTGGTGGCATCTAACAGGCACCATGCTATTTCAATAGTCTCAGCAGTGTCCTTTGTGACATATACTCCTTGTTCATCACAAGTAGTCGCGATATGAATCACGAGAAAGACATCAGTCATATTGTGTGGGTATTAAATGAATAAAACCTACGTTTCGAAACCAAAAAAACAAATAGACTGATAATGGAAGGGATGAAAAGTCTTTGAGATATCAGATTAACAAACACAGAAATAATACCAAAAAATGAATGAATTGAGTATAAATTTTCTTTGAATATTGATAAATCTTTATGGAACTTTTATTGTTTTTAACTCAAAAATTTGGAGTTTTTTTCGAGACGAAGAAAAAAAAATAATTCGCGATTCGATTCTTCACCCGATTAGGAAATTACTTAATATGGAAGTTTTTGTATATTATTTGTTTTATTTTTGTTTTTATTTTGAAATTTACACTAAAAAGCATTCGAATTATTTCTTCACTTTTTGTTAGACTTGAGAGGCTTAAGAGTTGCGTCTAAGAGTTGATTTTATATATCCCCAGCCACCGAATCTCCAGTCTTTGCATTTTTGTCCAGTTCAAAAATGAGTACATTACCACCAGACATGGATCCAACTAAACAGCCATTAAGAGTCTTTAAGGCACAATTGGTTGTTTGTATCACATTAGGTCTTTTCACATTCTTCACATTCTGTGTGCTTCGATACAGATGGCCTCACATTTACGCTGTTAGAGTTCTGAGAAAGAAAGATCTGAAGGCACTACCTAAAAGTCTGTTTGGTTGGTGTCATGAATTGTATAAAATAACAGATGATGAAGTTTTAGAAAATTCAGGTCTTGATGCCTTCGTATTTTTAGCCTTTTTCAGAATGGCCATTAAATATTTCGCATTATGTGCTTCAATTTCAATATTGTTCATTGGACCAATTAGATATTATTATACTGGATATTTTGATAGTGATGGTATATCGTGGGATGATCATGATAATGATGATCAAGATAAAATTATACTACTCTTCAAAAGACTGTTGGAAGGTGGGGATAATCCAGGCTTACCAGTGGTTGATCCAAATGAAGCTAAAGCTACATGGGTTTATACAGTTTTCACGTATGTTTTCACAATACTTGCATTTTATTTACTTTGGAGACAAACCGAAGTAGTTGTTGCTATCAGACAAAGATATCTAAGTAGACAAAACTCCATTACTGATAGAACTATCTTACTAGAAGGGTTACCAGAAGAATTCAATCCAAAGGATTATTCAACCCATTCTTCAAGTGATTCACTAATTGGACTCAATGAAAATTTGAACTTAACTTCACAAAGTTCTTCATTTGATGAAGATAGATTAAAACATTATATTGAAGAATTAGGTATTGGTAAAGTTCAAAACATTTTCATCGCTTCAGATTGGACTGAATTGAAAAAGCTATTTAATGAAAGAGAACAAATTTTAAGACAATTAGAAGTAGCCTACTCAAAATATTTTCCACTGAACATCAAAGTTTATAATCCAACTGAGAATCTAGCACCACCATCAGTGTTACCGTCGATTAATTCGATTAATGACACAGAAAATGATCAATTACTATCCAACAATTTCAAAAGACCAATCAAAAAATTGGGATTTTTAGGGATTTTTGGTGAAGAAGTTGATACAATTGATTATTATTCAAATAAATTATCATCAATTGACTTTCAAATTAATGAATTAAGGAATAAAAATGAATTTAAAAGAGCAAGCAGTGCATTTGTTACAATGGACTCAGTTGCTTCAGCTCAAATGGCATCACAAACAGTTTTAGATCCTCATGTTAATAGATTAATTGCCAAATTAGCACCTGCTCCTCATGATGTCTGTTGGGAAAATTTATCATTATCCAAATCAAATAGATTTTTAAGATCGAATTTAATTACAATTATTATTGGTATTTCAACTTTCACATTAATATTTCCAGTTATTTATTTATCAACATTTATTAATATTAAGACAATTGAAAAATTTTGGCCTGCTTTAGGAGACTGGATAAGTCAATCTGAGACTGCAACTTTATTAATTGGATTAGTTCCACCTTATTTATATACGTTATTAAACGTTTCAGTCCCTTATTTTTATTCATACTTATCAGAAATGCAAGGGTATATATCAAATAGTGAAATTGAACTATCAACATTATCCAAGAATTTTTTCTATATATTTTTCAATTTATTTTTAATTTTTACTTTAGCAGGTACAGCAACCAATGTTTGGGCATTATTAGGTGATACAACTAAAATAGCATATGAGTTAGCAAATTCATTAAAAACTTTATCATTATTTTATGTTGATTTAATTTTATTACAAGGATTAGGATTATTTCCATTTAGATTATTACAAATCGGAGATGTCTTGTTAGAAATAATTTTAAAATCTTTTTATTGTCGTACAGCAAGAGATTATAGACAATTGTATTATACACCACCAGTTTTCAATTTTGGGTTAATTTTACCACAACATATTTTAATATTGATAATCACAATGATCTATTCAATAACATCAACTAAAATAATAACAGCAGGACTAATATATTTCATTTTAGGTTATTATACTTATAAGTATCAATTATTATACACGATGGTTCACCCTCAACATTCAACAGGACAATCATGGCCAATGATATTTAGGAGGGTCTGTTTAGGATTAATATTATTTCAGATCACAATGGCAGGGACATTGGCATTAGAACATGCATATATCTTAGCAATCTTGATTATTCCATTAATATTTGCGACATTTATAGTGATTTATACGTTTGAAAAAGATTATTTGCCATTATCATTTTATATTGCGTTGAAAACAATAAGGAAATCAAATCATAATCTAACACAGTCAATTAATACAGAAGGAAGAAGGTTGAATAAAAGAAAGAGTAATATTGATGAATTTAGGGAACAGAATAAATCATATATCTATCCATATTTAACTAAATCATTAGATGGACCAATGATTGGATTTGATGGTGATTATGTTCAATTAGTTGAATATGAACCAAATTCATTAGATGAAAGAATCGTTAAAAGGTATTACGGTGTTGCAGAATGGGAATAAATAAGTTCAGTATAATCAATGTTCAATGTTTTAATAATTCAACTACGTAAAATCATGAAATATAAACCCAATCTATAGTATTAATATCAAAAAAAAAAAAAAATGCTAGAAACAAACGCACCCAATAACTAATATACAAAGCCAATGCCAAATGAAATAAATAAATAGAGAATCAGTCATAAATGAATCATCTTTTAATTTCACCTCTTCTTTTCAATTCCAGTGCCTTCTTATAAGGTGGAGCAGTTGGACCCTGTACTGGATCCAAACTAATTTTTTCATTTTCATCGATTGAATAAGTTGCATCTGAATCATAACTTGATAAATCACCACATGCGATAAATGGTGCAATATTTCTCTTCTCTTCAATATATTCCAAATCATCTTTCAATTCATAACGACCGATATTTGAACCTTTGAAAAACTCCTCGGTTGATGTATTTAAATCCAAAGTTGGTTTCCATGTCTTTGATGGTTTATATCCAATACAAACAATAAATGCTTCTAATGAAGTTCCTCTTGATGATCTTGGTTTAGCACAAATAACCTTCTCGAATAAATGTCCTAATTGAGAATACATCAAATCAATATCCCTTCCTCTAAATATCTTAGCGACAAATGTACCACCTTCCCTTAATAAACAAGTTGTTAATTGTAATGCAGCTAGAATTAATTGAGCTTGAATATATTCATCTAAATCATGTAATCCAGTGACATCAGGTGCACCATCACTACAAACGAAATCAGCAGGCTCACCGCCAAAGATCTCTAGAATTTTATTAAACGTTTTAGGATGTGTTATATCGGCTTGTAATGTAGTGACACCATCAATTGGTGTCATTGGTTGTAAATCAACAGCAACGATCTTTGGAGGAATTTCATTGTCTTTATTGTTTTGATATAGTTCACGAGATAGAACCTGAGACCAGGAACCAGGGGCAGCACAAAGATCAACTACTCTTCTAACATCTTTGAATAATTGGAATTGGTCGTTTAACTGTAATAGTTTGAAAGCAGAACGGGCTCTCCAGCCTTCTTCTTTGGCCTTTCTGCGTATTATAAGTGGTTAGTAGATGTATACAGTGATAGAGTGCTGAAATTAAGCTCACCTGTAGTACAAATCTCTCTTATCTTTACTGCTTTTCCCCATGATTTCCACAGATTTGTTTTGTGTATTTGAATAAATAAATCTCTTCGAGTGAAGAAAAAAAAAAAATATCGATGAGCCCTCGGAACTAAAAACACCAAATTCCGGCCACAATTTTGAAAAAATGAAAAAAGTGAAAAGTTTTGGGAAAAACCATCAGAAATTTGATTTGAAAAGAGTCTAAATCACCAAGATGCTCAGAAATTTCATACCACGCAGCACAGCACTGCGCTCATTCTCCACAACTCGCCTCTTGTTGCGTGGAGCCATTGATCCAAACATCAAAGATGCAGATTTATCACCAAAGATTAATCCAATCGAATATAATCCCAAGATTCTAACACCTGAAGTCGTCAATGAGACAATCAACTCACCATTACCAATAAATGCAGAGATAAACTACTACGCACCACTAAGACACGAGAAGAGATATGGTGACTTGGTTGCAGAAGTTCAATTTAGAGCATATGATCATGAAAATATTGATTTTCTAGGGGATTTTTCATTAAGAGCAGCATATTATTTAGATATCCCTACTTCTGGTATCTTTCCATTGCCTACGAGACGTGAAAGATGGACTGTTATCAGGGCACCTTTTGTGCATGCCAAATCTAAGGAGAATTTTATGAGATTAACGCATAAGAGAGTCATTAGAGCCTATGATGCGACGCCTGAAGTTATTGATTTATGGGTTTCTTATATTGCTAAACATAGTAATGCAGGTGTAGGGATCAAAGTTAGTACTTATCAAAGAGAGCCAATACATTTGAGTGAAGAATTGGATCAAATTGAGTTTAGTAAATTAGGTAAGAATGTTAGTGAAACCCTTGGTGGACAAAATGTTAAGAATTCAGCAATTAGTAAAAGGGTTGAAGAGATATTGAATGATCCGTTATTCAAGAAACATCTGGAACCTGTTAAGGCTCAAGAACTTAATGAAAAGCAAATAGAAGATAAATAAGTAAAAATACATGTACATAAGCTATAAAAGTGTATTATAGTAAGTAGTCTATATAGTATAGTATAATTATCCATACATCTCCCAGTCCTCCTCCTCTTCTTCACTATCCTCCACTTGCACTTTTTTCTCTCTTTTCATTAAATTAGTTCTACACAATGGACAAGTTCCCTTAACATTCAACCATGGAGAGATACATTCCAAATCAAACTTATGTCTTCCATCACACGGTAATTCCACCACGAGAGGGAATGGATCATCAAGGAAGTCGTTTGTGCAGATAGAGCAAGTTTCGTCTTTTTTCAAATGTTTCTTATTAACTCGATCTAATGAATCGATAAATTCTTGAGGAATCCCTTCAACGTCACCATTAGAGCCAGTTAATTGCTCTAGTAAATTGTCTCTTACTAAGGTGTCGTCTAGCAGTCTGATTGCCGATTCTAGCTGTGCTTGTCCAAACTGTTGACTATGAGTTTGTGTTTGTTGATCTGATAAGAATGAGTTTAGGACCGTTCTTAATGTTTCATGATGACGATCTGGAACCCTTTGTGGCTGCTCGTCTGTGTTGTGTTCCTCTGCCTACTGTTAGTGAGTGGTTCTAAGAGAGTGCTTCACTGCTGGACTTGCCTTCGTAGTTCGACATATTTTGACTTGATTTACTTATAAATCAGAGAAGCTCGGAAAGATACAAGAAGTTATATGAAATAATCTTTATATTTCATATTTCATAATCAGCATTCATGGCTTTGTAAGCAGTGTTTCCATTCTGTATGTGCTTCTTCTTCTTCTGTGGTTTCTCATCTGTTTCTTCCACTCCTCTTTTCTTACCATTTTCAACCTTCACTACAGCTAGTTTCTTCATCACTTTACTGATAACAGAACCAAGTTTAATCTTCTCACCATATGAATTCCCCAAGGGACGTTCTTTGCCCCAACACACCCTCAATGGGATGTTCTCAACAACGAAGAGTGCTGGTTTCGAATCATCATTAGAGTTGAGCTTCATGATCTCGTTTGCTGCTTTTTCAGCACTGGAACGATCATTGAATGTTAAATAACCACATTTAGAATGATGTTGACAGTTGAATGATTTAATGGTACCAAATTCACTGAAATAATCTGAGATTTTATACTCCGGTAATGATTCATCGATTCCAAATATGAAAAAAGTTTTTATCGTAACATCTTCTGGTATCTTTAAAGATCCATTCAATGGTAATTTCGATAGTATTTTAGTAACATCAACGTTATTTAGATGCGATGGCAATGAAGTTTGATCTTTCCTATGATCTTGTTTCTTGTCTTTGAGAGACATGGCCAGCTTAGTTAAAATCTCTTTCGCTTTCTCTGCATCTGAAGTGAATTTAGCACCTCCTAATTTATCAAATTTGGCTTCATTATCAGCAATGTATAACTTCGACACGGTATTATTTGGTTCTTCTGATTTTGCAACATTGATACCAGCCATCTTCAGAGCAGCATCCCGTAACTGGATAGTGATACCATATGTGAGATCTAGTAGGCAGCACTGGCAACAATTACGCTGTCTGGAGCAGGTAAGACAGATTTTTGTATGTTTTCTTGTATTTTTATCAGTTTGTGAGTTCCATTTGTAAACAGTGAATGGTCTTGTACAGAGCTTACACTCGAGGGAGTTCTTGTCTCGTATTAGACGGAGGTGCTTAGAGGGACCGAGACAGTCTGAACAGAGAGCTGGTGGTGCAGTGACGTCGTTGTTCATTTTAATTAGTTGTACTTTATAAAAATAAGAAGTATGAATCAACCTTTTTTTTTTTAATTTATTTATTTATGCAATGAGATGCGATGAGATGGGATAAAATCTACAGATATTTCAAATGACAGTGAATTAACTTATGTATATACACACAGACTGATATTGTTAGATTGTTAGTCATCATTGTCTCCTACATTGAACACTGAGCACACACAACTGTCACTCTTACTGGGAGATCAGGGTTAAAAAGCAGATTGAATCCACATTAGACTTTCGGATGAAGAAATTCATGTTGTTGTTGTCAATTTTATCATCATCAAAGCAAGGCAGAGTTGTGTGTTCTGAAGGTGGAATTGCTTACTTTTTGTGCCATTTTCTATTATAAAATCTCTTCATCTCATTTTCAAGAACAAAAAAAAGAAAAACTTCAAGAAAAAAAAAATTTCTTTGAAAAGTCCTGAAAATTTCGCGAATTGCTGACATAAGAATTACATAAACACTTCTGTTTTGTTTTTCAATTTTTCAGGGCTTCTGAGATTTTATTTATGAGTTTCTATTTAAAAACAACAAATTCCACATTATTTCAATCATCACTCATTGAGAATGTCCACTAAGAGACACAGTAGCTCTTCAAGGGTCTCACGCTCATCAGTATCCCTGAGAAGACCCTCGGTGGCTTCATCTACTCAATACTCAGAGACTTCAGAGACAGGTTCTTATCGTTCTTATTTCTCACATATCGATGAAAATCATACTGAAATCTTTGATGGTGCTGCTTCTGAAATCATCCCATCTTCAATCACATCGTTTCATCACCATCACAATATTGGATACAATAGATCAACTTACAGAGAGACTCCAAGTGCCGTTAGTTCTGCTGCAAGTTCAATACGACGTGGTAGATTTAACAGTAACTCAGATGATGTTAATTTAACAAGATTGAAAACTCGTGAAAGTATCACAAGGTCCCGTTCAAGATCAAGATCAATTGATGCCCGTTCCAGTTTCAGATTCTTTGATCCAGATGTAGTTGTCAGTGCCCAGGGTGCTGCAACTTTAGATAATCCTGAAGATCCAATTGATTTTGATACAAATTGGGATAATACAATTTTTCCAGATGATGAAAATGATGATTTGTTCAGAAGACAAAGCTTTTCAACAAGGGCAGAAAGTGATTATGGATCTATTGATAGACAGACCAGACCTTCTTCCTTATCAAGTTATACACCAAGTTCATATAGAGATCGTATCCCATCACAAGTTTCAAATAATAGACCATTATTAGATTCTGATGAAAATTATGATGATGAATCTGATAACGAATTACACACTGAATTCTCAAATCAAACACATAATAACCAAAAGACAAATCATCATGATGATCAATTAAACCCGGAGTTTCATGATGTTTATTATCCTAATCATCCATCAAATTTACATTTCCAAAGATTTTATATCGCTGAAGAAGATCTAGTCTTGGGGATTGCAGGTTATAAAACTTCAAAATTAAGAAAACTAATCTACCGATTCTTCTGTTTGATTTCGTTTGGTTTAATCTATCTACTCTTAAGATGGTTACCAAAATATAAATTCTCATTCATTGGTGAAAAAGTTCCATTAGGTAAAGCTTCTTGGATTATTGTCGAGACAGAGCATGGTGAATTGAACGTGATTCCAGTTAATAGACAATGGTACAATAGATCGTTATCAACTATTTTAAACGTTCCACAATTGGATAACATTAGTGTTAATCATTCAAGTGATTATAGTACAGACACTAATTTAAATTCATCATTAAATCCAAATATTCCAATTTTGGTTTCATTCCAATACAGGTATTTAAATTTTTTTTATTCACCAATTGAAGATATTTTCAAAACAAATACAAATTGGTATGACTTTGACTGGCTGAATAAATCCAAGGATGGTCTAAGTAAAGATTCGTACGAGGATAGATTATTAATTTTTCAAAAAAATTCATTAGAATTAAAGGAAAAATCAATTTCAAGTTTATTGATTGATGAAGTATTACATCCATTTTATATGTTTCAAGTTTTTTCCATAATATTGTGGGCATTTGATGAGTATTATTATTATGCAGCTTGTATTTTTCTAATATCAATAATTTCAATTTCAAATACTCTAATAGAAACAAAATCAACTTTGAAAAGGTTAAGAGAGTTATCAAAATTTGATTGTAACGTTAGAGTTTGGAGAAATGGGTTTTGGAAAGAAACCGATTCAATTGATTTAGTACCTGGTGATGTATATGAAGTCTCTGACCCTTCACTAACTATATTCCCATGTGACTCAATCTTATTATCAGGTGACTGTATCGTCAATGAATCAATGTTAACAGGTGAATCTGTCCCTGTTTCAAAATTACCTGCAAATGATTCAACTTTAAATTCATTAATTAATGATTTTACAAGATCTCAAACTTCTTTAAATTTAGCAAAATCTTATTTATACAATGGGACCAAGATAATTAGAGTTAGACATAGCGCAAATGAACCTGCATTAGCATTAGTTGTTAAAACAGGATTTTCCACTACTAAAGGTTCATTATTAAGATCAATGTTATTCCCTAAACCAACAGGTTTCAAATTTTATGAGGATTCTTTCAAATATATTGGGTTTATGACATGTATTGCATTTATTGGATTTATTTTCAGTACATATAATTTCATTAAATTGGGTCTTGGAAAAAGAATCATAATATTAAGAGCACTAGATATAATTACCATTGTGGTACCACCGGCATTACCAGCAACTTTAACAATAGGAACAAGCTTTGCATTAAGTAGATTAAAATTAAAAGAAATTTTTTGTATCTCACCAACAAGGGTTAATATTGGTGGGAAATTAGATGTTTTATGTTTTGATAAGACAGGAACATTAACAGAAGAAGGACTAGACGTTTATGGAGTTCATTCAATCAATAAAAAAGATATGAAATTCAGTGATTTGATAAATGATGTTGATGAAATTCCAAATGATTTATTGAATGCTTTAGTTTCTTGTCATTCATTAAGGGTAGTTGATGGTGAATTAATTGGAGATCCATTAGATTTTAAAATGTTTGAATTTTCTAAATGGAAATACGAAGAAGAGTTTAAAGGTTTTACATCAACTAATGAAGAAAGATTTGATGTTGATCAATTACCTGAAAATACAGGGATCTCACCATCAGTGGTGTATCCACAAAATGAACCATCTAAATTATTAGGGATTTTAAGAAGTTTTGAATTCATTTCCCATCTAAGAAGAATGAGTGTTATTATTAAATCATCATCAGATTCAAAATTTTCAGTATTAACAAAAGGTGCACCTGAAATAATAAAGGAAATTTGTGATCCAGATTCATTTCCTGATAATTATGAAGAGTTGTTACATCATTACACTCATAACGGGTATAGAGTCATCGCATTAGCAGGTAAGAAATTGAAAAAGCAAACATGGTTATATTCTCAAAAGATATCAAGAGATGAAGCAGAATCAGATTTGAAATTTTTAGGATTCATTATATTCGAAAATAGATTGAAACCTACTACTACAGATGTGTTAAATCAATTATCAAAGGCTAATTTAAGAACAGTGATGTGTACTGGTGATAATTTATTGACTGCAATTAGTGTTGGTAGAGAATGTGATTTAATTAAAGAAGATTTGATTTTCATTCCAATTTTCGATGAATTTACAGAATCTTTGAATTGGAGAGAGATTAATGATGAAACGATGACACTTGATTCTAATACATTAGAATTAAGCTCAAATAATTTCAAATCATATGGATTAGCTATATCTGGTGACATATTCAAATATATCTTGAAAAATGAACAAAATAAATTTTCAGAAGATTACATTATCAAAATTTTATTAATGACAAACATATTTGCAAGAATGTCACCTGATGAAAAACACGAATTAGTTGAACAACTTCAAGATTTAGACTATACCGTTGGGTTTTGCGGTGATGGAGCCAATGATTGTGGTGCATTAAAGGCTGCAGATGTAGGTATTTCATTGTCAGAAGCAGAAGCATCAGTTGCAGCACCATTCACATCAAGGGTTTTTGATATTCGTTGTGTTTTGGATGTGATTAAAGAAGGACGTGCTTCATTAGTGACCAGTTTTAGTTGTTTCCAATACATGTCATTATATTCAGCTATTCAATTCATTACTGTTTCAATTCTATATAAAAGAGGTTCAAATCTAGGAGATTTTCAATTTTTATGGATTGATTTATTTCTAATTTTACCAATTGCCATCTTTATGTCATGGTCAAATCCATATAATAAAATTTCTTCAAAGAGACCAAGCGCAAATTTAATTTCATTAAAATTACTCATTCCTTTAATGATCAACATTTTATTACTTTTATTATTTCAAGTCATCATTTGGGAATCAGTCCAGTTTCAATCATGGTATATTAAACCTATTCCTGCCGGTGATGATTCTGTTCAATCTTCAGACAACACAGTATTATTCCAATTCGCTAATTTCCAATACATTTTCATTGCAGTGATATTAACGGTTGGACCACCATATAGGGAACCAATTTCTAAAAATATTCCTTTTATAATCAATATCATGGTGGTTATTTTATTGAGTATATGGTTGATGAATTTAAAACAGGGGTCATTTTTGTATGAATTATTCCAATTGACTGAAATTAGTGGGTTGTTCAAAAATTTTATCGTTTTTGGAGCATGTTTGAATTTTATTTGTTGTTGGTTGATACCACCTTTGTTTAAAGGTTGGTTTAAAAAGAGGGTTAGCGGAAAGAAATATAAAAGATGGATAAAGAACAATAAAGTTTATGTTTAGTTTTGTTTTTTTTTCTTTTTTAATCTTAGAAATACATTAGAAAAAAAGTTTAATATATTTACAGTATTTATTGAAGTCTAAACATAAGCAGTAAGTAATAGTAATTCAGTTATAAAGATTGATATAACTTTTCAGTATCTTTAGAATTATGAATTGTTAAAAAACTGTAAAAATCTTCTTTATCAAAATAAGCACCACACATTCTTCTTTTCCCTGTAGTTCTACCAATTCTAGCATGTAAGATTCTCCAATTATCAAAGATGACAGCAGTTCCAGGTGTCAATCTTTTCTCATAGACGTTTTCTTCTCTATGAATAATGTCATCCCAATACCTTGTTGCTTCATAAAATTTTTCCAATTCAGAATTACTTAATTGGAAATTACTTGATCTATCGCAATTATTCCATGAAATTTGCACTAATTTATCATTTTCATCATGAATGAAAATTGGTTTTGATTGAATTAAATGAACATCACCTAATGAATGACATTGAATTTTCAAATTCTTCAAAAATTGATAATATTCAGGTTTCTCTAATTGGAAATCCCTTGCACATTTGAAAGCATCAACTAATGTAGTATTACCACCTTCTCCATCATGATACAATAAATGGAATAATTGTAAGAATGGAGTATGTTCCCAATATGTCCCATCAGTGTGTGATGCAATCTCAATTTCAGAATACGCTGTGTCCTTCATTGCTAAATCTGTGGTGAAATCCCAAAATCCACCATAATGGGTATGTCTTATATTTGAACCCATTACATCCAACATCTCTTTAGTGTCTTTGGCCGAGACAGGGACGTTTTCAATAAAGGTGAAACCATATTGATGAATGTTATCATATAGTGCCTTTGAATTCTTGTTGATAACGTCCTTATAGTCGACAATTGGTAAATTTTGTTCAATTTTAGAAGTGTCCCAGTATATTCTTTCAGGGTATGAATTTTCAACAGATTCATTAGGTGAAATTGTGAACTGTTTGGTGTGTGTGACCAACCAATCATAGTGGAACTCAGATATATGACCATCAGACCAGCTCAATGATAACACAGAGCCATCTTTCTCAACAGTGGCAATGGTTGGATGGATATCTCTAGGAATCTTGAAAGTCTCCACAAGTCTTTGATATGTGACTTTATCGTAGCATTCCGGACAGTGGCAGTTATCACGGAGCCAGAAGTTGAGATACTCAACCGTGGTGGATTCATAAGCGACATTTGTGTGTTTTAAGTCAGCAGTGACTGATTTGAAGCTCATGATGGGAATTTATCGTGGATTTTATAAGTGAGACTTAAATGAAATATCGATGAAATTCTGATAAATGTTTGGGAACTCCGAGAATTGACGGGTGACGTCACGGAGAACAACGGGAGGAGACATAAATAACTGCACTGCTAATTTTAATTTATGAAAACTCATTCTCAACCACTCTCTCTTTATTAAAATACTCGCCATTTTCATCACTTCTTTAAGCATCTTTGTGAGAGAGTAGTGATTATTCGCATCACGTGGCTATTCTCTATGTGTCTCTCCGAGTAAATCCGGGGAAGGGATAGCAAAAAAAAAGAACTAAAAATTCACTTTAAATCACACCAATTAAATAGAGAGCAATTACATTCGAAAATGCCATATCAAAAACCGACTCCAGTCTGCCACAGAGACCACCCAGAGCCAGCACCAGAGCCCAGCAAGACCCCGGAGATATCTGAGCTTCTCTTCTCCAAACTAAAGAGAAGACCAAGTTCAAACTATCAAAGTGCCATGATATCCAATAAATTCAAAGGTTTACAAATAAATAAAACCCCATCATCTGAGAAGATAAAACAATTAGAAGATCAAGTCGATTCCCCATTCAAGAATAATTACAGCA
Source organism: Phaffomyces antillensis (assembly GCA_003707195.2). Lineage (NCBI taxonomy): Eukaryota > Fungi > Ascomycota > Saccharomycetes > Phaffomycetales > Phaffomycetaceae > Phaffomyces > Phaffomyces antillensis. The sequence goes on from PPNI02000031.1 coordinate 86,141, forward strand.
TCACCAATGATTCACAGCACGTTCTATCACCAACTTTAAGTCCTGATGATGATTCACAATTTGATAATTCAATGTGGTCTAGGGAAAGTGCCAAAAGATCAAGACAACGTGACTCTATTGAGTTGAGTAATGAACATGTCAATAATGATGATGTTAATATCGATTATAGATCAAATTCAAGTGATGTTGAAACTTTTCCTGATCATTATACTCCTCATCAAGCGTTAAAAAGAAGAGGCAGTTCAGTATATCACTCAAATCAAATTGATTCTCAATCTCAATTGGATATACATGAAAATAAAACCACTCATACTAACGCTGGTAATAATGGACGTGGACCTAGTTTTGAATATGATGAATTTAAAAGAAGAATGCAATATGATTAGACTGTGTACTACGTACAGTACATAGTACAGGAACTTACATCTTCATGAAAACACATTTATATATGAAAAAAATCTAATTATAACCATCACGGATTTAATGATCTTTATGCTTTTCAATACAATGTAGGAAATAATTATAGTATAAACTTTGTTTCTTTGGTTGATTTTTGGTACCATTGATTGAATTTCCTAATTTTAACCAATTTTCACAATGATTACATTTAACGTAATAAGTCTTGAATGAATTGGATTTGATAATGAATAAAGAACTGGGGTTATCAATGAGATATACCTTATTGACCTTATCAATTACTAAAATTCCATGAGAAAATGCTAGATGAGTTTTGAAATTTAATTTTGAAATCCAATTTATTCCATGACATAAACGACAAAGAAATTCAGGTTTTAATGGAGTCGATTCTTCACCATTTTGATTATTGAATTTTTTCAATCTTGAATATCTAAACTGTTTATAGTTAGAAACATCATTTAATTGAGATGAATTTGGACATTTTTTATTCTCATAATAAATATATGAATCTTTATTATGATTTAATATCATTGATTTCTTTAATTTATGATTTTGAAACGTTCTTGGTTTAATAACATTTTTGTCAATAACATCATTTAAATTTCTATAAAATGTTATATCACCTTCTTTAGAATTCAAAAATTCTGGTGTAATATTAACAAATTCATCTTCAATACATTTATAATTATGATTTTGATTATTTGGAAATTCTTCTAATATTAAACTTTCATATGAACTCAACTCATTTTCATCAACAGATTCATAAAAGATTAAATCATCAATCAGAGTGTTTTCTTTATCTTCATTAATTTGTAAATTATTGAATTTTCTATTCAAGAAATCATCATTAATCAATTCATAAATTGGGGCACTTGAAACAAATTCATCAAATTTCTTATAATCTTTATGATAATCTAAATTTGGCGCACTTTTAGAATTTGTTTCAATTATATTTGGTAACAATAACTCTTTAAATGGTGTCCCATTATTATTACTTAAAGTTGGTAATTTATTAACCGAATAGTAGACACTTTCATCATCATCAGTGTCATTAATCTCAATATCTGAATCCATTTCAATACCGTCTTTAAATTCTAAATGATCTTTATTATAAAGACATGAAGAATTGACGTAATATTCCCGTTGTTGTGAGCTAAGTAATGATTGTTCCCTTGTGCTGTTATCTAGCCAACTTTCAATGAATTGCATAGCTTATTATATAGAGATTGACTAGCAGTGCAAAGATATCCTAATAATGTGGAATGATTTATTAAAGACACAAACTTGATAAATATTTCTACAGTTTTAAGAAAACCACAAATGAATAAAACATTGAATTTAAGAAAACAAAGACCAACACCAGTATCTAATTATAACTTGATATCACAGTTACATGAAACAACAGAACATTTACAAAATCCAGCAGCACATTTGCATGAAGAACTACCACAATCTTGACAAGCACTAGCAGCTGTTGATCTTGTGATTATTTGAGAAATGATTTGTGAATCAGATTGAGGTTTTATGGATTTGATAGCAGTTTTAGATTTTGAGCAACAGGACATTTTAGGGTATACGTATATTAATTTGAGTGTTGATTAGTGAAGATGAGTGGAAATTTACAAGTGAAGGAAATGCTCGATATTTATAGTCATTTCATTTCAATGTTTCGGTTTTTCTTGATTTGTAAAAGCGACATTTTGATAAGGATAACCAGTCCGCATTGGGAAACTGGGAACGCAAACAGTTAAAATGTGGTAATTTATAGCAGTGAGATGGCTGGCTGCTCAGGGTGATAAGTCTGGAGTCTGGGGTGTTTATTTGCTCTTGATCAAGCGAGCGAAATGATGTGGTTTGAATCTAATTTTCGCAGGTTTCTAATTTTTAATGTGAAATTTTTTGTGTTAACTCATCAATTAATTTCATTTTGGATCCATTGGCCGTATTGAGCTTTCAAAGGGATTCATTTGAAATGAGTATCTGTGACTGATAAACACAGCATCATTAGATTTCAACCACTCTGAAGTCTAAGATCTCTGCTTCTAATTCTATATCGAATATTTATGTGTCAAATTACGTAATCAGTATAAAGTGTAGTTTCTCTAAAATTTTTTACAAAAAGAATAGAATTGAAGAATAAATTCACATTTTTAAGGACATTAAAAGCAATGTCCACAGTCATAATCGAGTGCCTACTCACCACCGCTGACCGCTCCAATTATGCTTTGATTACCAACGCGTTGTCCGTTTATCTTCATCATCATTATTCAACGTTAGCGCTGAATCAAGAGATTGAAATGGTTGAATTGACACATATTTCGAATTTGGATCAGGAGTTGTTGATGAAGTTATTAAAGGGGAAAGAGAGTTATGAAATGGATCTTTCCAAGGCTGAGTTGTTGATCATGCTATATGTGAAGAAATTGTTCGTTTGTGATGTCAAGTCGATTTATGAGAATGTTGAATTAAAAGATGTTTTGAAATCGTTGAATGATTTGAAAGTCAATGATTTGGGGAAAAAAAGTGGTGAAAATGAGAAAAGCGTTTGTGTTGATGATGAAGTGGAGTTCCTGTTTGTGTTTTATCATTTTACTGAGTTTATAAGAAATGATGATTCTGTGATTGATGATTTTGATAACATCACATTAAATAACTCAAATAACAACATAATAATTGATGAATCAGGGAACAGCAATCACGAGATGTACTTGAAAAAGACGTTTGATGAGATGAGTGAAGAAATCCGAAGTTTTTTCAATCAATCAATTGATTTAAACGTCTTACCTAATTTGAAATTCAGTAATGTTTGGAATGATTTAAAATTAGATTCAATGTTTAAATTAAACATATTCAATCAGATTCATAATTCGGTTCTAGTCAATCATGATCACTCTTTAAATAATAACAATTTGTTTATGATTCATGGAACTCCAGGATCAGGGAAATCAACACTTTGTAAAGCTCTAACACAAAAATTATCAATTCATAATCAGTTCCTTAATAATTCCACAACATTACAATTACAAGTCTCATGTGAAAAGATTTTTTCCAAATGGTATGGAGAATCATCACAGAACCTTATAAATTTATTCAAGATAATCAAATCAATAATATTTAAAAATCCTCAAAATTTAATAGTTCTAATAATTGATGAAATTGAAACTTTGGCAAATTCAAGATCTCAAATCTTACAGAAAAATGAAACATCAGATGGAATAAGGGTGGTCAACACACTATTAACGCAATTAGATTCATTGAAACATTTCAAAAATTTCTTAATCTTATCGACTTCAAATTTGAAAGATTGTATAGATGATGCATTTATAGATCGAATTGATGGGTGTTTTGAATTAAATAGACCAAATGTTTCAATGATTCAACAGATTTTCCAAAATGAACTAAAAAAATTGATCTCTGTCAATAGAATCATAAATAGTGGAAATGATACTGAATTAATCGATTCAATTTTAATGAAAATAAGTAAAATTTGTTATGATTTAAAATTAAGTGGAAGATCAATCGTTAAAATCCCTTCAATTTGTCTTTCTGAGGCAAATAATGGCAATAGTTCATCTAGTTCAGTTGAAATTAATTCATATTTGCAAGCCATGGCCAATCATGTCATCAATAAATCAATCAGTTTATAATTAATTACATTATTTAAATTTGTTACATTTATAGTTGTTCATATTTCCTTTTAATACTAGAATACTTCACAATCTTGGAGAGAATGAAAGAATGTGGTATTTTGAAATAAAGCAGGTGCATGATACTCACATTACTTTACCAGATCCCAATAGATTAATCAATATAATCCCTGCTTGTGAATCTATCCAGCAGTTAATATCACAGAGGTTACAGCAGCTAAAACACAGAGAGAATCTGTTGTAGGATGCGGAACAGCAAATTAGAATGCTCCTGACAAAGTAACTCCTATATTCGAAACGCAACCGACGGTCACAGAAGAATCCCTTTCAATTAACTCTATAGCTTTACGATTAATCAAAATAGCGGCTTTATTGTATGGAATATTTGACATGGCTATTCAATCCTTGATAGAAACTTTAACTTTAAGTATCTTTCAATTTTAACAGTTTGTTCAATTACTTATATACAAAACAACTGACAAGTCTTACAACCTTTGGTAATAATTCCCCATAGTAAAATCGTGCAATTTCAAAAAAAGAATCAAAAAACACACATAGTTAAAGCACACAGTAAAAAAAACCAATATATGCAATATAAATAGCAATACGTCATACAAGTAATTACGGGATCTTAAAGTTCTCTTTTTGATTGGGCTGACGCAGAAATAAAAATAGTGGTTATGAGCAGCTCTATCCCATTGTATTATTCTATTATTTTGACATAAAAATGAGTTTCTCCGCGATTTCTCTCCTTATAGAAACAACCCAACAATCACAGAGAAACAGAGAACAATGCTCACGTCCAGAATCTTCAAACGGTCTTTGGCCTCAGTCGCAGAACTCAACCCCAACAGAGTCCACGGTGGCTTGAAAGACAAGGATAGAATCTTCCAAAACCTCCATGGTTATTATGGTGCTGATTTAAAAAGTGCTAAAAAAAGAGGAGATTGGTACAAGACCAAAGAATTACTATTAAAAGGTGATACATGGATCATTGACGAGATCAAGAAATCAGGACTTCGTGGTCGTGGTGGTGCTGGGTTTCCATCTGGTTTGAAATGGTCCTTCATGAATCCACCAGGTTGGGAAAAGAACATTGGCCCAAGATACGTTGTTATTAATGCAGATGAAGGAGAGCCAGGAACGTGTAAAGATCGTGAAATCATGAGAAAAGAACCACATAAATTAATCGAGGGTTGCCTATTGAGTGGCCGTGCAATGAATGCCACTGCTGCTTATATTTACATCAGGGGGGAATTTTATGAAGAATATCTAGCTTTAGAAAAAGCGATTAAAGAAGCTTATAATGAAGGTTTGATTGGTAAAAATTCTTGTGGTAGTGGCTTCCCATTTGACGTTTACGTTCATAGAGGAATGGGTGCATATATCTGTGGTGAAGAAACTGCATTGATTGAATCATTAGAAGGTAAACAAGGTAAACCAAGATTAAAACCACCATTTCCTGCAGCTGTTGGTTTATTTGGTAGACCATCCACTGTGACTAATGTCGAGACTATTGCTGTTGCATCGACGATTTTAAGAAGGGGTGCAGATTGGTTTAGTTCATTTGGAAGAGATAAAAATTCAGGTGTTAAATTATTTGGCATTTCAGGTCATGTTAATAGACCATGTGTAGTTGAAGAAGAAATGTCGATACCATTAAAGGAATTAATTGAAAGGCATTGTGGTGGTGTTAGAGGTGGTTGGGATAATTTATTAGCGATTATTCCAGGTGGTTCTTCTGTCCCTTCTTTAACTAAAGATGCATCAACTAATGCATTGATGGATTATGATGGTTTGAAAGAAGCTGGATCATCATTGGGGACAGGAGCAGTGATAGTGATGGATAACTCCACAGATATAATCAAGGCAATTGCCAGATTATCTTCATTTTACAGACATGAATCTTGTGGTCAATGTACTCCTTGTCGTGAAGGAACATCCTGGTTAGCTAAAACGATGAACAGATTTGTGATTGGTGATGCACAACCTAAAGAGATTGACATGTTGATTGAAGTGACTAAAAGACTAGAAGGACATTCTATTTGTGGGTTAGGTGATGCAGCTGCATGGCCTGTTCAAGCTTTAGTTAAGAACTTCAGACCGTTGTTGGAAGAAAGAATGGCAAAATTTCATGGGAAAGTCGATAAGGAGATTCAATTTGGAGGTTGGGTTGATGGTGCGAGTGTTAAAGATGGGGTGGTGAAGGGTATTCCTCATCATTTCCACCATTAATTTTCATATTTCTTATTTCTTACTTATTTATTTATTTATTTATTTATTTATCTATTTATTTATTTATTTATTCATCTATTTATTTATTCATCTATTTATATCACTTAGTTATCACCATCCACAATATAAACATCATGCTCTTCCCGTAAGCAAATTTCTTTTCTTTGAGTTCCGGAGTGCTCTGAGTTCCGGAAAGTCTATTGTTTTTTTATAAACTTTTTTTCTCTCGATTTGGACTAAAATATATCAAAACAAATCTAATCAGAAGAATTAGGGGAATGTTACTCAGCAAGCAATTCTTGATCTCCATTGTCTCTTTACTATATGCCACTGAGATCTCAGCCAGCCAACCAGAAGACATAGATCTTTCTGTGTTAAATAAAGCTAAACTTCCTCATTCTATTAATATCGATCATGAATACATATTGAAAAGAGATAGTCCCGCAGAAGTTGAGGTTTTAGACTCAAACACCACTCCTATTGAAGACTCAGCAACATCTAATATCTACAATGAACCAAAAACTTATAAAACATCTTCTTCTTCATCAGCGTATCTCACAAAGGAAGAAAAAGTCGCATCATCATCAGTTGATAACGTCAACATCAATGAAGAAAAAGAAAACAAGGGAAATGACGCGTCAGGTCAATCATCTTTCTTAATGGCAATCTCTATGATTGGGATCTCTGAAATCGGAGACAAGACATTCTTAATCTCCGCATTAATGGCAATGCGTCATTCCAGAACATTAGTGTTTTCTGCATCGTTCAGTTCTTTGGCTTTCATGACCGTTCTTTCAGGAATCGTTGGACACGTCTTACCAACGTTGGTCTCACAAAGAATTACTCAGTTCTTAGCTGCTTTATTATTCGTTGTGTTTGGATTCAAATTGACTAAAGAAGGATTAGAAATGTCTAAAGATCTGGGAGTTGAAGAAGAATTAGCAGAAGTTGAAGATGAGTTAACAATCACTGACAGAAGTTTAGAACTCGAAAATCTAGAATCAGGAAGATCAAACTCAAACTCCTACAAGTCAAACTCTCCATCTTCTTCAAATTATAAACAAATTATATTGAACTTCGGTTCACAGTTGAAATCAAATCTATCATTGATAATCTCACCATTATGGATCCAAGTTTTCATTATGATCTTCCTGGGTGAATGGGGTGACAGATCACAAATTGCAACCATTGCAATGGCAGCAGGTTCAGATTATTGGCAAGTCATTTGTGGTGCCGTTATTGGCCATGGTGTGTGCACATTAGCTGCTGTTATTGGGGGCAAGATGCTCGCTTCGAGAATCAGTATGAGAACTGTGACATTGGGTGGTGCTTTTGCTTTCTACGTCTTCGCAATTTTGTATTTTTATGATGCTTACAATGGTGTCAGTGAATAGAGAAGATTTTCTTCAGACCAACTTTTATACTATTATATTTATACTACTTCCTTTAGGGTCCAGGTCCATTCTTTATAGAGGTGTGTTGTATCCACAAATGTCATACATCCACAAACACTAAACGTTGTTTGAACTGTTAATTTATTGTATTGTATTCAACCCGAGTATACCCGGCACATTTTTTCATCAAACGTGAAACTTCTGAGGTTGATTTTAGAATAAACCTCTTTATAAATTTGAAATCCACTGAAATTGACGAACAAAATAGAATGGAAGTAGCTTTACAAAGGTGGAAATACTCACCAAATAATGACGATTCTGTCTTTGTGTAAAGTTAAGTCTCCACAACATTGAAAACTTCACACTAAAATTTCCCAAGAAAAGACCTCGTGGAAAGTCTTGGTAATTAATACTATAAATACTCCAGCTTTTCACCTCTGTAAATCCATCCAGAAGACTCTCAAAGCAATCTCCATATCTGACCATGTCCGACATGTATGACTACGATCCCAGCACGGTCTTATTAAACGACCCAGAAGTCCCATTAAGCTGGAAATTGTGTGTCCTTCATGGGAATTATTTCACACAAAATGAATACAGTGGTTCATTAGGAGTTAGAATCTCTTCTATATTCGTAATATTATTTGTTTCTACCGTATTCACTATATTCCCAATACTATCCAAATCTTTCAAATGGATTAAGATGCCATTATACGTTTATTTATTTGCTAGACATTTTGGGACTGGTGTGATTATAGCAACTGCATTTGTTCATCTTTTAGATCCTTCATATTTACAAATTGGACCTGATTCATGTGTTGGTTCAACGGGTAATTGGAGTATTTTCCCTTGGGTTCCTACAATTATAATGACTAGTGTTTTTGTTATCTTTTTAACTGATGTTATAAGTGATGTTATAGTCGAAAGAAAATATGGAATTGGTAAAAATCATGCTTCTTCAGATGATGTTATTAAAGCCGTTGTTCGTGGATATGAAGACACAAATGATGAAGAAAAGAATAAAATACATGAAATCCCACCAGTAAATGATGACAATTTGAAAGAAAGTTGTTCAATAAATGATAATGATTTAAAAATATCAACAGATGAAGATCAAAGAGGTTTCAGATCTCAAATAGCAGCATTCTTAATTCTTGAATTTGGTATTATTTTCCATTCTGTGATGATTGGCTTGAATTTAGGTGCAGTGATTGGAGAACAATTCACAACATTATACATCGTCATAATTTTCCATCAATCCTTCGAAGGTTTGGGAATCGGTGCAAGATTATCAGGAATTCCATGGCCAGATGACGTTAGCTACGTATGGGCTTATCTGATGTGTATATTGTATGGTCTAGTGACTCCAATCTCTATTGCAGTGGGACTCGGGATCAGACATCAGTTTAATTCAAGTGCGTATAATGTTAATGTTATTAGTGGTGTGTTAGATGCTATCTCTTCAGGGATTTTGATATATAGTGGATTGGTTGAATTATTAGCAAGGGATTTCATTTTCAATTCAACTGCAAAGAAGGATTTAAAACAACTTACATTTTGTTTGGTGAGTATTTTGGCTGGTGCTGGAATAATGTCAGCTATTGGTAAGTGGGCATGAATCAATTGCACTTCATTACGTATTTTGTATAATCACTATCTGTATATATATATATCATATCAATATCATCACTCTTCCTCTTTTTCAATAATACCTTCTCTTAATTTCCTAATCCGTTCTTTCACAATTGACTTCAACACAACATCGGTTTTGTTCTCCAGTAAATCCAAATCATCACTCAAATCTCTTTGTAAATCCCATGTCAAGCTCCTTGGTTTCAAAACATTTTTTTTCAATTCATTCATATCTAATTCTGATAACTTCTTATATTTTGATAATAATTCATCTTGAATAGTTTGTGTTAATGCCTCCACTGTTATTGAATTCTCATCAATCATGGTCGGTGGTTTATCAAACCCCTTTATCTCTGATTGTGTTTCATGGTTGAAATTCCTGCTCTTCAGTTGAAAACTTTAAGTATAGTTAGTAATTGTTCAATGATGCGATGTGATGTTTCTTATAAACTTACTCTTTATTGTTAGTTTGAGGTTTCTTTTTCGTTGGTTCTTGTGTTGGTTCTTGCGTTGGTTGTGTGTCTGATGGTTTTCTTTTGTTTCGTAGTGCTGCCAGTTTCGCTTTTCTTTCAGCTGCTTGGGTCTCTAGACTGGACATGGATTTATAGATTGTATACTTATGTCGTTTTATTAACTGTTTTTGTATGATATTTTTTTCTTCATAATTTGATGATCCGATCCGAACTAATTAAAATAGTCACTACATTAAACTAAGTCAAATGTTCTTTATGCAATTAAAAACACATTTAAAAAACACATATATAAATCATCTTCAAAACCAATCAACGTACTTAATAAATACAATACAAAACTATCATGATATTCGTTTCCAATTCCTCAATCTCATTTCAAATTTTTAATAAAATTATCAAGATTATATTCTTCTTCATATTGAGATTCATCCCATAATTCACCTAATTCACCAACGGCTTCACCTGCTTTACCGGTCAATCCTGATTCATTAACCACATCTTGTTTATTATTTTCTAATTTCTCATTCAAATCGTCTCTTGTCTCTTGTTGACCTGATTGTTCAACATCAAATAAATCTAATAATTGATTTGTATCCATTGATGATAATCCTGTATTTTGTTGTGAAACAACAGTTGATGCAATATTCATTTTGAATTTTTGTAATCCCATGATTTTTTCTTCTAATGTTTCTTTCGTTATTAATCTATATACGTTAACAACTTTTTTTTGTCCAATTCTATGAGCTCTATCCATTGCTTGTAAATCATTCATAGGATTCCAATCATGTTCAACGAATATAACGGTGTCTGCACCAGTTAGATTCAAACCTAAACCACCAACTTTTGTAGTTAACAATAGTACATCAATTGATGGATCTTGATTGAATTTCTGAACAATCTTTTGACGATCTCTTGGATCAGTACTACCATCTAATCTCATAAATGTCACTGATGGTAAATGTTTTCTGAATAAATCTTCTTCAACCATATCTAACATATCTTTTAATTGACAAAAGATTAATACACGATGTTGTGCAATAACATCACCATTAAATGCCGGGTTATTATTATTACTGGTTTTCCTTTTTTCAACATCTTGTGTTCCAATACCACATTCTAATAACAATGTTTTCAATGCCAATAGTTTAGGAGAATGTTTGATATCATCCAAAGTTTGTCCTGTTTGTTTCAAATATTTCTGAACTTCATCATATTGAGGATGTTCAGGATTCAATACTAATTTTGGATGATTTGTTAATTTTTTCATATAATTTAAAATTTTAAAAATATGATTTTTACCTTCTGATTGTTCAATTTCACCAGGATTTTGAATTTCTTTCGTAACTATATCTTTTTGCTTTTTAGCAAAATCGTTATATAATTGCTTTTGTAAATCACCTAATTGACAATAATAATCTTGAATAATCTTTGGTGGTAAATCTGATAAAACTTCTTCCTTCAAACGACGTAACATGAAAGGTAATACTTGTTTATGTAAAGCTTCTAATGCCAGTGCACCTGCTTCTTGTTCCTTTGATGAAACTTTTGAGTTTCTTGAAGCTGCAATTGGTTTAGCAAATTTTTCATGGAATGATTTTTCTGTACCTAAAAATCCAGGCATTAAAAAATCAAATAATGACCATAATTCTAAAACATTATTTTGAATTGGAGTACCTGATAGGATTAATCTATGATTAGATCTAATTCTCTTAACAGATTTAGTTAATTTTGAATTTGAGTTTTTGATAATATGACCTTCATCTAAAACACAATAATTATAATCTTTTGATGATAAGAACTCAATATCGTTACGGACAACATCATAACTTGTAACAATAATATTACAATCATTCAATTGACTTCTTAAAGTTTGTCTAATTGATGGACCACCACTATAAACACCAACTTTCAAAAATGGAGCAAAAGTATTGATTTCAACTTCCCAATGGCCTAATAAAGATGGAGGACAAATAATTAATGATGGTAATGGTCTTGTTTCAATTGAATTTGTTATTTTATAATCCTCTGCTCTTAAATGATGATCACTTGCCACAATACAAATAGTTTGCAAAGTTTTACCTAATCCCATATCATCACATAATATACCATGTAAGTGATATTTATTTAAAAATGCTAACCAATTAACACCTTCTTGTTGATACTTTCTTAAAGTTGCCTTTATAGCCACTGGTAATTCAAAAGGTTTTGATTTTGATGGATCCATCATTTGTTGAATAAAGTCACGTTCTTTCTCTTTACCTTCTAATAAATCTTTTGGAATATCAATAGGATCAGGAATACCTGCTTCTAATGGAACTAATTTTATAATTGAGGCAAATGTAGTCGTTGCTAAAACTCTAACATCTTTATCAAAATCACTCATTCTACCTAAGACAGGAACGATTAAAAAGATAACAAATGGTAGAATATCTACTTCCATTGTTGTTGATAAATGATAAATTGCTTCAATACCACCTTGTCTATGTTTAACATCACCTGCAATATTAACCAATTGTAAAACTGATCTAATTATAAATGGCATGACTTTTGATGGAGCAACTTTCGCTAGTGCTGATAAAGTTCTTGCACCAGAGTATCTAAATACAGAATACTGAGATTTTAAACAAATTAAAATTGATGGTAAAATTTTTAAAATTTCATCATATAGTCCAATATCGAATTTAGAAGACAATGCTCTTAAAATTCCAAAACTATCAATAATTTCTTGGCCTTTAACATCATCAATTTCAACAAAATCATCTCTGATTTCCAATAACGGGTTGAAAATTATCTTAAATAATTGTTCAATTTTAGTAAAGATATCATTTTTAAAAATAGATAATAAATTTTCTAGTGCTAATTTTGCACCTCTTCTTTTAATTCTTGCTTCATGTAAAGAATCTTCAAATGATTGTAAATCAACAGCGTCCTCTTCATTTTTCAAAGATAGGATTTCATTTTTCAGTTCTTTATTTGAAATGAATTCAGGAACTTCAGAAGTATCAACACATAAGAATCCACATAAATTCTTCACAACTTTATCAGAAACGTTTGTCTTTTGTGTATCTATTAATTTAGTAATTAAATCAGCAATTGCCAAAGATGAAATTTTCTGTAAATCTTCAAGTTCTTCAGATTTAATACTTCCCATCAACGAACGGATGAAAGAATTCAATTTTTTAGGTAAATCTGTTAAGACAATGGCAGCACTTGCATAATTTGCCAAAATCGCATTTGTTCTTTGAGTTTTCAGATCTTGAGCATCTTTTAATATCTTAACATTTCTTGCCTTTGTATCTTCTAATGCCTTAATTGAATTTATTTTATTCAATGGACTTAAAAGTTTTAGTAATTTATCATAAGTTTCATTAATAACAACGTCTGCAGTTTCTAAACTGAATGCTCCTGGACCTGCATCATCTTCACCTTGAACCACGATTGCTAAATCAGGAATTTTATTAGTTGAAAGATTACCTTGTTCAATGAAGACTCTAAATAATGAATGACATTGGGTTCTGACGGCCTTCATAGTTGGAACTAATTCTTTAAAATATGGTAATTTAGTTGAATCATTTAAAGTTTCTAATAAAGTGTCATAGAATGAATCAATTGCAATTGAAGAAGGCTTTAAATTTCTTTCTAATAAAGAAGAACAATATTCTTTTATGATTATAGATGATAATAATCTTGGAGTTGAATATGATGAATTTAGATGAATTTTCAAAATTTCAAATAATCTTGTTAATGTTTCATCATTTAAATATGATAAGACTCTACCAATTGCAATCGATGATGAAATTCTTGTTCTATAAAAGACATCAACACCTAATAATGTGATATCACCAATGATCATTGGACCATCAATATTGACTCTATGATCTTCATTGAATGGGATTTCTGAAATGTTTTCTAAAGGTTTACGTTTTTTACCACGTTTATTCCCATTACTATCATTATTATTATTTGATAAAGAAGTATCAATTAGTTCAAAATCATCAAATTCTTCTTTTAATGCAGGTGATTGAGATCTAGAATCCAAAATGTTGATATTTGAAGGTTTTAATAAATAATTTGAGTTCATTTTAAAATTAAATCTTGAAACACCAATTGGTGTCATTAATAAATTAATCATTGGATCAAAACTATTTGATAATAAATCATCAATTTTACCAACAAATTGCTCATTTTGTGAAGTTTCAATCAATAATTTTTGGAAAACTAATTCAGATAATTGTAAAACTTGAACATTTTGTTCCAACAATAAATTTTGGAAAATTAATCTATATGCAATATCATCAATCCAATTTTTAGTTGATTTATCCGGAATTGATAAAAATGCTAATAATGTATTTAAAACAGATTTTCTGACGTTAACAATTGAATGTCTTAAAAATGGATATAATTTAGGAACTAAATTCTGAAAAGAGTTCTCATCATTTTCTAGAGCTTGTGATTTGATTATCTCTAAAACTTCAGGATGAACACATAATTTTGATAGTAAATCCATAACAGAACCAATTGAAGCACTCAAATCATCTTTTAGTTTTGTTAAGCACTCCCATAATGTAGTTATTATAGTTCCGATGGTATTTTTCTTTAAATTAATAAATTCATCAGTGATTGGAGCCAATGTTGCGGCGGCAACTGCTTGGACATCATCATCACTTTCTTTTAAACCATGTAAAACCATTTTCAAAACATCATCTAATAGTTCAGGGTTTGATGCTAGTATATCAGTACGAATACTTACAAAATATCTTAAACCTAACATACCACCATGACTAGCCTCCCAACAAGGTAATTTATTTTCTTGTAAAACGATATTTTGCTGAAGGACTAAATCATCTAAACAATGGAAAACTTTAATGACTAGATCATTATCTAAATGTTTTAATAAAGCAGCTAAAGTCTGGGCAGCAGATTCACGAACAGGTGCAACAACTGTGTCATAAACATAATCACCAAATCTATCCAATGCAAATAAAGATAATAATCTTGATGCTAAATCTTCTAAAGTTTTTCTATTTTTCGAATTGTTTTCAGATAATGACTTACCTAAAATTCTACCTGCGCCAAAAGCTTGCTTTTTCATTAGTTCTCTTAAACCTAATACTGCACCATGTCTAATTTCCCAATTTTCAGCAAATAGATCAAGTAATAATAATTCGTAAATTCCTTGAAACTGCCAAATAAAAGCAGCGACTTTTGAATGTTCAGACAGAATTTCTGGGATTTCTGGTAATTTTGATTCAATAACTAGTTTATTGCCACCTGATTGGTCGGTGATATCGATTTCATTTTTGAATTGTGTTGATGGAGTTGAAGAGTTTAAATCTAATTCGTTTGAATTGACCAATTTTCTTGAGATTGAACTTTGTGAAACATCGACTGGTTTTGATTTTGATGGACCATTTTTAGCAGTTCTCTTAGCCCTTCTTTTAGCCATTGCCTTTAATCTTGCATTTGAAACGTGTGATTTGTCATCATCTTCAATTGGTGATATTATTACATCTTGTTTAGTTTCACCACTGGGTATTTTGCCATTGTTATTATTTGCTGTTTTCAATTTCTTTGCATCAGTCGAATACACTTCAGTCTCTGAGCAAGAAAGTAACTTCTTTCCTGATTGCAATAACATGTTCAAATCCCAATCATCTAACGATACGAATTGTTGTTGATCCTGTTGTTGATTCAATAATTCAAATTCCTCGTCTTTGATATCTTCCAGTTTTATCTCCTGTTTGATTTCCTGTTTGATTTCATCTTCATCTTTATCATTTGGATTCCACTCAAGTGCATGATTAACTATATTTCCTAATGCCTTAGCTGCACCTATTCTTGTTTCCCATTTCTTTGATCTTAGATATGGATAGACCCTCGAGATCAAGTTAAGGATGTCTTCAGGATGGGCCTTCGCCACATCGCCCAACTGGTCAGCGGCAGTGTTCCTTATGAAGGCGGTGGATCCCGTGTCTAATAGAAGAACTAAACGCTCTAGTCTAGACATCCCTGGTGTATTTTACGTAACGGATTAGTCATCTTCCAAAACACGAATAAATTGTGAATTTTAGGAAGGAAAGTTGTGGTTTTATACAAATTTTCAAATTATCGGGGCGGTAAAATTTGGTAAAATTCAGAAAAAATTGGGCATTAAAAATGTTCGAAACTTTTTTCAAAGGATGAAGGGCGTTGTAAATCGAGTGTGTGTGTGGAATCGAGTGGTTGGGAAGATCAGATGAGAGGCCTGTGGTGGGTTCATTCCCCTTTTGTAGTGACGAGGGTTGTGAGTCTCGCTTTTCCCTTTCTGAATTAAAGGAATTAGCTAAATTTACAATCATTTCTTGAATATCAAAGACATAATTTCATTCATTCCCTTTGTCATCACCAACAACGTACAACTAAATCTTGAATTCTCTACGTTACTAACCGACTCAATCTCTACAACACAGCGTAGTCTTCTGCTCAACCACCCAATTTGAATCTCAATCTCTCACTTTTGCTTCTCTTCAAATCTATCTTCTACTATTCGTAGCTCAAAACAAGGGCTGAATTAGGAAAGGTTGCGCAGCCCCAAAAGTGTATGCAGCCAGATGCGTGCCGAGACAAAATAGGAGCTGAATTTAAATAGAGCAGTCACAAACAGACTAATAATATGTGGTGTGTGGGTGTTGCATCTAAAGATCAGGGGTAATTTTCATACTGGAATGAAGTTTACCCACATCGCAAAACATACCAAATTGAATGAAGCAATAAATATGAAAAATTTAAAATATCATTCATAGTTATATTATTTATCATTAACTCAAACTAATCAAATCAAAATGCCTCGTATGTACATTTAAAACAAACACAAATAAACATCAGTATGAAACGACATTTAGATATGATATTCATATCAGTGGTTTCATTCTGTTAATGAGGTAATTCGGGCCCTCTTTTTTTTAAAACTTATAATTGTTTTATTATGACTTTGAACGCTAAACAAACATGGGATTTCAATGAACGCCTGACACTTCATTTTTATCTCTTAGCTTTTCAATTTCAGTTAGGATTTCTTGAAGTCTTTGTTTTTCGAAGGAAATGATTTCTTGAAATGTCATTTTTTGATCTTTTATCTTAGTCCATCTCATTGCCGATGTGTGCGATGTGTTAAATGATTGATTATAAGTGATTTGGTGCGTTGTCTTGATTGTTACTGATCTTGATATGACACCACATACACCTACACTGAAATTGAAAGCTTTCCAATATCATAATAAACCTTTATAAAGAAATAAGAAATGAAACCCACAAATTACCTCGTAGTATAAAACTTCTCTTAGTATCATAACTAACAACTCTAAAAGGTGCTGCCAGAGCTCAATCTAAAACTTACACCGTCCCAAGAAAAGCTTACGAAACTGCTCGTTTAGATGCTGAATTAAAATTAGCTGGTGAATACGGTTTAAAAAACAAGCACGAAATTTACAGAATTAACTTCCAATTATCCAAAATTAGAAGAGCTGCTCGTGATTTATTAACCAGAGAAGAACATGACCCAAAAAGATTATTCGAAGGTAATGCTTTAATCAGAAGATTAGTTAGAGCTGGTATTTTATCTGAAGATAAAAAGAAATTAGATTATGTTTTAGCTTTAAGACCAGAAGATTTCTTAGAAAGAAGATTACAAACCCAAGTTTACAAATTAGGTTTAGCTAGATCTATTCATCACGCTAGAGTCTTAATCTCTCAAAGACATATTGCTGTTGGTAAACAAACCGTTTCTATTCCATCATTCGTTGTTAGATTAGATTCTCAAAAACACATTGACTTTGCTAAAACTTCTCCATTCGGTGGTGCTAGACCAGGTAGAGTTGCTAGAAGAAACCAAGCTTCAAAAGGTGAAGGTGAAGCTGCTGAAGACGAAGAATAAATTAATTAGTTTGAACTTCTTAATATCACCTCTTTGAGAGTATATGATTTGTTTTCGTTTTTAATGCTTGTTTATAATTGATTAAAAATGTTTTTATATTATGTGCTTTTGTTTAAATTTCATCTGCTTGGTTTTGTAGGTGAATTGTATATTATTATGAGATCTGGGTTTATGTTTGCTGTGTGCTGTAGTGTTATTATCACCAATACTAAACTAGTTTTACTAATACTACTATTTCATCAGTTGAAACTTAGTACCCATCTCTTGATAATCAATTCTTAATATTACAACTATTACGTAATCGAGATGAGATAAATTTTCATCTCATCTCAAATAAATTTTTCAAATTGGTTATATAACCGTTTCATACTAACTTTGATATTTATATATATATATATATATATAATTTCATACCCAAATCCTCATTCGTCCATAACTGACACTCCTTCCACACACACATAAACATTAGTACAATGGGGAAGTCTCTGAAAGAATTAGAACAAGATGCTGAAGAATCAATGTCATATTTATCATCAGATGAAAAATCATCCACTATGAAACCTTCTTCCAGAATGAACCCACATCCTGAAATCAAACCATGGGTCCACTTCGTCGCTGGTGGTGTCGGTGGTATGACGGGTGCTATATTCACATCACCGTTTGATGTGGTGAAGACAAGATTACAGAGTGATGTTTATAAAAGTTTATATGACTCAAAAGTCTCTAATAATAGAAACATAATAGGACAAGCATTACAACATTTCAAAGAAACTTTCGGGATAATATACAACGTGCAGAAACTAGAAGGGTTCAGTGCATTATTCAAAGGTTTAGGACCAAATCTAGTTGGTGTTATACCGGCAAGAAGTATAAATTTCTTCACATATGGAATCTCAAAGGATTTAATCTCCAAAAATTTCAATAATGGAAAAGAGGAAACTTGGATCCACTTGATAAGTGCCTTCAGTGCAGGTATTGCAACATCAACGGCAACAAATCCAATATGGATGATTAAAACAAGATTACAATTAGATAAATCCCAAACAAAGCAACATAAGAATTCAATTGACGTTATAAAATCAATCATGAAACATGAGGGTGTCAGAGGTCTATACAAGGGTCTTGGTGCGAGTTATTTAGGATCAATTGAAAGCACGTTACAATGGGTGATATATGAACAAATGAAGAGTATAATAAACGAAAAGGCAATCCATAGAGCTAAGAGTGGGATTCATACCACACAAGTAGATGAGACGTTTGAATGGGCAGCAAGATCAGGAGCAGCTGGTTTTGCCAAATTAGTGGCAAGTTTGATAAGTTATCCTCATGAAGTCATAAGAACAAGACTAAGACAAGTTCCAATGGAGAATGGAAGACCAAAATATACTGGTGTTGTGCAATGTTTCAAATTAATTGTTAAGGAAGAAGGTCTTGCATCAATGTATGGTGGTTTGACTCCACATTTGTTAAGAACTGTTCCTAATAGTATCATTATGTTTGGGACTTGGGAATTAGTCGTTAAGTTATTATCATGATATGTTTGTTTATAGTTATTAAAATGTTCTTGTATATATATATATATCTACGGATATAGAGTGTAGTAGCATCATGCATTACTGTTGTGGAAGTGTTGAAGGTAATGTCCCTTGATAAATCAATTTTAAAACATCATTAACATGCAAAGTCGGTTTAACTTCATCATCAACCATATCATCATTCTTCACACCCACAAATGTATAATTCTCACGTTCCTTCTGTACTAGTTCTGCTGCCCAAGTGGTCAAATCCTCGTCATCTTTAGCATCCAATCGTTTAACTAAATCCTCAACGTTTTTCTTACTTTCATCAATCCAATCAATAACTTCAGGCAACTTCTTCTTTCTTAATAACGTCGTCAACAAGCCCTCCTGTTCAGTGGTGGGGAATTCCTGGATCGGGTACACGGTTGTACGTTCCAACACGTCAGAATATTTCAGCAGATTGGCACTTAATGCGTTCAATTGTGTTAAAATGATGTTGAATTGTGATTGTAATGAAATCCAATGAGATGAAATTTGTTGGTGTGTTTGCAATTCAGTATGGAGTTTGTTGAGGGAGTGTGTGAGCTGAGTGAGACGTAGTCTGAGTGCCTCAAGTGCCTCGACGGGGACCTGGGAGAAGTCCATTATAATAATTAGTGGGTATTTACTAAGTGACTATCAATTAGTTGATGCTTTGAATTAATACCCGATTAGTACTTTACTAAATGACTTCCGGTAGATACAGAGAGATGACTGTAAAGTCTACATATAGTGAATATATAATCATATGTATTCTGTTGCTATATATCAAATAAGTCCAACACAATTTTTCTATAGATCAAATGAGACGTTTAAATCCCACAAATCTCTTCAAATCTTCATTTATTTCTCTTAAATTCATTTCTTTACATAAAAACTTCTCTCTCAAAATACTTAACAAAATCCACCTATTTGGCAGCAGCAAAGATCTTTTCGATTTCACTAACTGATTCAGCAAGGACTTTATCTTGGAATTTAGAAGAACCGATTTCCTTTTCGATTTTAGCGATGACAGAAGAAGCTAATTGTTCTTGTTCCAATTGACGAACTGAAGCTTCATATCTGACCCATGATTCCAACACAGATTTAGCTTCATGTGCTAATTCAACTTTTTGACTCAATTCGAATTTAGCAGCTTCTAATTCAACGGTTTCCTTTGAAATTTCGAATAAAACTTTAGTGGTTTCAACAACGTCTTTCAATTCAGAAACGGATTCAATACGTTCCTTGACAGCTTGGGTGTGTTTAACCCTTGAAGAGTTTAAGATCTCAGTGACTGATTTGATTCTGTCTTCTGCGAATTGGGAATATAAAGGAGCAACGTATTTGGCAACAATGGCAACAAACGCACCAAAAGTTCCTAATAAGATGGTTTCTTCATTGATAACATATAATTCATTGGAAATGGCATAGACTGAAGCAGCAGTGGCAGTGGCTAAGATCCCAGTTTTTGTTAAACCTGAGTTACCAGGCAAGGAATCAATGATTGAGGTGGCCTTGTTTTGTTCTGGAGTTGGAGTTTGGGTAGACAAAGCACGAGTGGCAACTCTTCTGGTGGATTGCGCAAGGACTCTAGAGGACAATAGACGGAGACTCATGGTGGAATTGAATTGAATTAGGATTTGGGGGTTTTTGGTGGTTTTTTGATGTTAATTTTTATTTGTTTTTTTTTCATCGAGGAAGTTTTGCAAAATATGATTGGAAGAAGAAAACCGAGAATTTACCCGGATAGAACCGATGATATAAAGATTTATAGTTGTATAGATAGTAAATATAAATTATTTTAGAGAAAAAAAAACATAGTACATAAATGATAACTGATTGAAAAATGACACGGGTGACGACGTTAAGCCATAGCGTGCCTTCTTTAGCAAAATATAAGTAGTTTCAATAAATGTTTTGAAATATTGAGAAAATTTAATGAATTATACCATCGTGAAATTAATGGGTAAATCCATTGGGAAACTTGTTGTGTGACTCCATTATTATCGTTTTAGCTACTGTAAGACGTTAATGATTCATGATCTCAATGGATTTATGGACTCATTACCACATTCTGCTCGCTATTGGGAATAATTTCTGAGTAATAACGATTCATTTTATCCAAATAGCAGCGATATACAATACATACTTAATACACACACAAAACATACTATTCAAGTCGTAGATAAAGAACTCTTGCGACCTTCGTCATGAGCTGAGCAGAGTCTCAGAATGCATTTTGTGAAACATTAGGCATGTGTCCAGTTTAAGGAAGCTCTTTTGTAATCACTGTCAAAGGCACTATCGAAGGTATTTCAAAGCTACTTTGAACCATAATTTTACTCTTTAAAGTCTGTGAATTTGATAATACACTTAAATATTTGTAATGATGCCTGTACTTGTGAAGCAAGGACTATTATTTTACAATTGATCCAAATACATTGCGTGATCGTTTAGTAAAGAAGGATGTCTTTGGATTGAAAAGATCTATAAAACTTCTCTTCAAAGGACTCGTTGGCCGTAATGTTTATATATGTTCCGATAGATCATGCAAAATAGGATCACGGCCGTGTACTTATTTCTAGTAAATATGCACTACAGTGTACACAAGACATTTTTAGTATACCAATTATAAACTATTCGTAGTCTATCACACATATAATTACTACCCCATAGTGCAAAAACAGAACTGAGGTTCTTTAAAATTGATATATCACTTTTTATTTGTCTCTAAGTCTCACCGAAATGACAATTATTTAGAATTTTTCATTTTTACCCCAAATTAAAGAAGGTGTTTTTCGTAAATTTGATGAAATACACAAACTTCGTATAAAATTTGGGGGGAGGGGGGTAATACATGAAGATTTTCGAGTAATTCATGTGCATTATAATATGTATTCAACTGAAATTGATCGACTCGAAAAATCATATATATATATATATATATATATATATATATATATATACATAAATTCTTTCAGTGTACTGCTCAGAAGATTGATAATATTAGTCTTTCACATGGCTTTTTCAGAAACTTATACATAAACTTTATGTACGTGTTCTAAAAGTGATGATAATATCATGAATTAACAATAAGTGATAAACCTACCAAATTGCACATTTCAAACTTAGGATGATACTTCACATGTTCATCGTCATGATGAAATGATTTTGATCAAGCATGGATCCATTTCTGTTACATGACAGTGATATCAATACCCGATAATAACTGAATAATATAACTCAATGTATAACGTATAAACAAAGAGTTTCAAACCACTGCTAAGGATTTTCTATTTTTTTTCTCTCTAGATCTATAGGTTTTAGTAGATTCTATCAATTGGTGATCATGTTTTTCAGCTTGAAGAGTTGATTTAAGCAGAGGGGAAGGATACTGTAATTTTTGTGTAGTGATATGATTACTTCATAAAATATTCACCATAAATAGCATCGGTAATCAAATGGTTCTTAATGACTACTGGATTGATAGATTAATTGAACCCCAATCAATAACCCAAAGAACGATTCTTCCATATTTTTTAGTTTTGGGACTCCAGAATTCATTTTTTCTTATTGTAACCTTCCTCAGTTGACGTACCAACTTTCAAAATGGTAATTTCAAGATCTATCCATCCTCATGTGAGTTCAAATATAAACACAGTTGTTAATATTATGATTCCAAAAATGTGAAATTAGCAACAAAATAACCCTCGAAACTCATAAGAAGTACTTAATGAAATTCGGATAAGTTAATAGTATTTAACTAAAGGAGTTGAGGAGCTAATCACTATTGAGTCAAATCATTGAACTCGTAAAATCGACTATCAATTTCTTTCAAGAAACTGTATATTGTTAGATAAATTAATTTGGTATTGTTAGATCCAGATGACAAATTTGAAGTTCATGAAGATCATTGCTCTATCTTGCATTATATGGACAATCCACTACAAATATAACCACTTCCATATTATATAGCTATATGCAAATTGTATACCTAGATTCTATACGTACTGCGACGTATGGATCATCAATAAGAGTTAGAATTTCAGGCAGAATAATTTACCAGTATTATTATGCTGTCAGATTTAGTGACATCACAGCAATCTCAAGAATATTTGCAGACGAGATATATAATATTAGACCGTCATGAAAATTGGACAATAAGCATTGGGAATTCGACAACCTCCCAATTTTGGAGACACACAAGTTGCGCATCAAAGTTTTGTTTGATTGAACCTTTACGTGTATTTTTTATAATATAACGTACTTCTTCATTCAGTGCAATGTATTTTTTGACATATATATGAAATCTAATACGAAAAAAAGGTACATATTCTTGCATCCTGTTCCAAGCTTATATATATATATACATGTATATACAATTATATCGCGTATATATGTCAGTTATATATGCATGCAAGCTCACACGAAAATAAAATTTGCAATTCAAACAAGTTTGCATGAATTAATTTAATGATTTTCGGAGAGGAATAATAAACGAAGAAGGCCACTATTTTTTTAACCTTTTAAACTCTAATCCAGTCGATAACGGTAAGGGAGACTTCAAAAGTAAGCAGAAGATAGAATGACTTACCAAATTTTATAAGATACTACTTTCAGGCATATGGGAGCAGTGGCTCATCAATCAAAAATCAATTCATAAACTTCAGCCCAGTAAACAACCAGGTTTTGAGCATAAATAGATATTTGCATAATCTTACATATTTCTGTGAGACACGTATATATATATATATATATATATATATATATATATATATAGCTAATTTGTACTTATTATAATTCTTTTTTTCGGAAAAATGACTGGTTGCCTGCCCAGTCAAGCCGGTGTCGATGGCCTCGATATAGTATATATTATATTAAAATGGCGAAACTTAAAATCTTCTATAAATACCTTAATTGCTGTTATCCAGTAAACATCTGTAAACTTACTCGGTGGAATTAACAATATCATATGGTAATGAGTTCATAGGTTCTAACCCTTTGATGGCCAACAAAGATTGAGTGGATATAATAAGTTGACAGAAATATGCATATAACAACGCTAAGGATACATGCATGTACAACTCTTCACGTATATATATATAGATTTATATATGCTTATGGAGCTGATTGGACAATATCATTGACAACAAAAATTATTGAGGACAAGAATTAGCAATCACCAATGTTATATAATATAAATAATACTTGGTGCCTGAAATCATTGAACTTGATACTTTTCAAGCAAAGGATAAATCATATGAAAAAGGGATGTTCACACAATGCACTTTTGTAAAGATATATATATGACAACAAGACCTATTACTCAACTCCCATGTGTACTTAACCCTCAGCTAAAATTTGTACAACCATTCCTTATTATCTTATCCACACAAGAATAATGACAGGCGGTTATACTTCAGTTTACGAACACTTCTACAGATCTATGTATACCGATGATTGACTGCCAAGAAAGTTTTATTTCAATCTGAAGTTGATTTTCCTCAGTAGCGTTTATATTATAATCTAAATACACATAAGAAATACACCCATGTGTGTATATAACGGCTGGGTTCCAAATTCCTATAGATTAATTTTACTTTTTATATAGGCTAGTTTCAGTGGACTTCTAGTGGTCACTGTTTTAGCATTTACTTGTCAGTAAAACTGATCAACTTATAGGTTGAAGATACGCGCGTGTTAATCTAATTTGAAATTTGAAATCTTAATTAATGTACGATTCCTAAAATTATCAAGAGTGAACAATTAATAATTAGATATCTAGTTTTTTAATTCAGAAATAATCTTACTTAATAGCAAATGATACCATAACAATTACATCAATCTTCGTATATTTCTCAACAAAATGATTTTAATTACTAACGGAGGGAGTATTATCAAAGTTTTAGTACACTATAGTCTTTTACATCAGATCTTTTCAATTCAATTACTGAGAAAAACACACCAACAAAGATGCATATGAACTGAAACACAAGTGAAAACTTGCTGGCTTGAGGGCCTAGAGTTAATGCTTTTCTTTCTAACACTCATCATCTTTTCTTTTTTGGGGGAGCTAGTGCATCTCTTCAGCTTTCCCATCTGACAATATCTATATATTTATATCTTTGCTCAGTCAATTGATTTTCAACAAAAACATACCTTTACGTTTACCCACTCATCCTTCTAGGTTTACTTCTACTATTGATATCAAATTGTTGATTTTCTATCTTTTTTTTTATCCAATTTTGTGTAATACCTTTTTTTTCTGTATAATAATAGCTCTCGTTTAACGCTTAAATGCAGAACTAAAGAATTGAAGATAAAGGGAAGAGCGGAAATCCTCTTTAGCTTACACGGAATGGTTTATATATACCCAATGATTTTTCTAACGTTGCAAAATGAACTACAACCTAAAGCTCAAATATAACTGCCGCTGTTAAATATTTAACTCCATTGTTACAATATTATTGAAAGATTGCAACTTGGGGATTGTTTTTTCACATTGAGATAGCAACTATATGTTCAGGAATGCTATTTCCAAAAGTAGTCTTGAAATTTATAGTGCTATTTATTCTTGTGTTCCATATATATTGCGCTATAATAATATTTTTAATGCAATATACAATATGTCAAAGTTTGACTTTGAGTTATGCAAAATAATTATATACACTGAAAATAAAGTACACTAGTTATGTTTTTGAGGATATACGTCGCAAGTTTCTACTCAAACTCAAGGAAAACTTAAACAAACCTAAATTGTACTTTGCTCCCATCTGAGAAGAATAATATAAATTGGCCTCAGTTCCTTCTGTAAAATAAGAATGTGAACTAAATCGATTATTATCAAGAACTTAGAAATAATACTTCATTATATACATGATGAGGTTCATCAGTTTCTTTCCTATAATTTTATGGGTGCTTAAAGCTCAATTTACTTTAGCTCAAGAAGCACCCTCTTCATCAATTGCTGTGACAGAAGTTACAGATGGTGTTTCAACTGATACTGATCCAAACTTAGTTCAGGTTTCCACTACT
Source organism: Phaffomyces antillensis (assembly GCA_003707195.2). NCBI lineage: Eukaryota > Fungi > Ascomycota > Saccharomycetes > Phaffomycetales > Phaffomycetaceae > Phaffomyces > Phaffomyces antillensis. The sequence goes on from PPNI02000031.1 coordinate 112,427, forward strand.
ATCTCAAGTGTATGTGGTGACGCTTCTTCCACTGGTGCTATTGATGGAAAGAAATTTGCAGTCGCATATGAAATAACAGGAAAGTCAGTAACTGAATTTCCAAGCTTACTTCCAGTTAATTATAGAGAGTATACTATCAACTGGTACTTCAAATTTGATGAAGCTCTTAATGCCAGATCCTTCAATGTTATTAGAGCAGGTATTAGTATTACTGATCTTTCTGCCACAGCCAACTTAGAACAAGGGTCATTTGTTGCATCCTATACAATCAAGGTACCATTGTTAACTCATAATCCATCTGTTATATTAAGTTGTACCACTGATTTTGTCAGTTTCAAGTTTGTTACTTATGATGAAGATACAGATGATGATAAGTATTATGTGTTTTATGGTGGTGGTACTACTATTCCAGCTATAGTCAGAAATTCCAACTGTCCAATTAACCGTTTGCTGAACTGTCCTATTTACACGTCTCAGTTAGGTTTCCGTTGTCTAAATTTGCAAAATTATGTTTTACCAAACCAATGTTCAGAAAGAAGAGTTTTTACTTTTGATCCTGTAGGTGGAGTTTCAAGTTCAGCAGAAAACCAAGTTTCTTCTTCAGTTAGTGATGATGATGCTACTTCTGCTGAGTCAACTTCTTCTGATGGAGCTTCTTCTTTAGTGACCGGTACTGGTGATGCTACTTCTACTGAGTCAACTCCTACTGATGGAGCTTCTTCTTCAGTGACCGGTACTGGTGATGCTACTTCTGCTGAATCAACTTCTTCTGATGGAGCAGTGACCGGTACTGGTGATGCTACCTCAGCTGAATCAACTTCTTCTGATGGAGCAGTGACCGGTACTGGTGATGCAACCTCTGCTGAGTCAACTGCTTCTGACATTGCCTCTTCAGTAACTGGTGACATCTCAGCGACAGAAGTTACAGATGGTATTTCAACTGATACTGATCCAAGCTTAGTTCAGGTTTCCACTACTATCTCAAATGTATGTGCTGATGCTTCTTCCACTGGTGCTATTGATGGAAAGAAATTTGCAGTCGCATATGAAATAACAGGAAAGGCAGTAACTGAATTCCCAAACTTAATTCCAATCCATTATAGAGAGTATACTATCAACTGGTACTTCAAATTTGATGAAGCTCTTAATGCCAGATCCTTCAATGTTATCAAAGCAGGTATTAGAATTAATGATGTTTCTGCTACAGCCAACTTAGAACAAGGGTCATTTGTTGCATCCTATACAATCAAGGTACCATTGTTGACTCATAATCCATCTGTTATATTAAGTTGTACCACTGAATTTGTCAGTTTCAAGTTTGTTACTTATGATGAAGATACAGATGATGATAAGTATTATGTGTTTTATGGTGGTGGTACTACTATTCCAGCTATAATCAGAAATTCCAACTGTCCAATTAACCGTTTGCTGAACTGCCCTATTTACACGTCTCAGTTAGGTTTCGGTTGTCTAAATCTGCAAAATTATGTCTTACCAAACCAGTGTTCACAAACAAAAGTTTTTACTTTTGATCCTATAGCTGAAGTTTCAAGTTCAGCAGAAAACCAAGCTTCTTCCTCAGTTAGTGATGATGATGCTACTTCTGCTGAGTCAACTTCTTCTGATGGAGCTTCTT
>PPNI02000032.1:6795-108799 GCA_003707195.2 Phaffomyces antillensis
AGCGGCTCATATAAGGAATTCATCTCCTTATATAGTTTTCCAGGGTGGCTGTTGTACCAAACATTCTTTCTGGAATCTTCTATTCAATATCAAATCAGTCTTTCTAGAGATATCTATAAATCCGATTAATCCGAATTCCCAGACTTCATTTCTTTATTATAATCAATGAGTACTTCTAAATCATAACTATTACAACATTGAATTAACATAGTTCAATATAAATATGCCCATCAAATAATACATTATGTTGTAAACTCGATATCCTATTATCTATATTTACCATTATTAACCTTGTATATTCTACTGATTCTCTAAACAATCTACTTAGGAGATCCTCTCTCCTTTTATACACGTATATGTCAGACCTTATACCGAAACTTTTTGAAAAAAATAGATATACGGTATAAGGTGCGCCTTCCCCATAGTTACGGTATAAGGAAAAAATAAAAATCTTATTCCCTATAGTTGCGGTATAAGGTGTGTCCTTATACCGCACCCTACAAATAAATCTCTAATAAAATGCTCAATTGTAGGTTAAATCAGTACCTAAAACCCTAAAGGGGTTCCTAATGTATCCAGGTTCGTATATAGGCGGTTGAATATCGTTTATTCAACCGTTTTGATCGCATTTAGTGGCTCTGAAAATTTCTACACTTTAAATCGACAACAAAAAAAAGCCCCAGAAATAGGTCGGAAACATCGTCAAAAAACTCAATAAGAATATGTTGAACTATCCAGTCATAACCAATTACACCCAAACTGAATGCACCAATCCTGTCATACCTGGAGAATATATTGACGATCTCCATTTAAGAGGTGGTTTAGGTTGATTAAACAATATTGGAGGTCAAAAAGTAGACTTCATAAAATCATCTGATATCAATAAAGTCATTGCTAGTGGTAAAACCAAGTTCCCAATTACTTACTTGCTTGATACATTCACTGAAGCTAGTATCAAGATTGATATGGATGTTGATGAACACGCTCATGTAAGAGATGTACAATTTGATAGATTATTTGGTTCTGTTGAACGTACTGTTGTTTCTTACTTGAATTTCTCAGAAATCTTTGAATCTGATGCTTTAGATAACCATTTCTTCAACATTGTCTCACCAGTAAACCTTAATGAGGGAATCGAACATTGGGTCACAATTGTTGGTATTCTTCCATAATTTTCAAGAACAGGAAAAGTGTTTTGTATTGATTCACTATATAATAGTTCGTATCACACTGATGGGTCTAATTATTCTAATTATCATGAAGAGTTACAGTTCTCAGTCACCATTGTTCATTTGTATTTACCTTTATTCAGTTATATGAGAGAATATAACATTGCTTATCTTGACAGTAAATTTGGTTTAGAAGATTACAAACAATTCCTCAAAGTTGGTGATTACTCTTTTATTGAAGAAATGTTTCAACTTGACAATAAAGGTGCGGTTAAGGGTACAAACTATACTTATATCTATCAGAACAAACAGAATGATGGATCCAATTGTGGGTTTTATACTTGTTACAACATTTTCAAATATTGTACTTTGCTTTCGGATATCTCAAGTGCAACACTAAAAGATGTCCATGCGTTAAAGCTTCAATTGAGTGTACCATCCTTTGTAAAAAGCATCCTGCTAATACAGAAATTTGCAAAAATTTCAGAAAATCATTAGGGAAAGAGGAGAAGTTTGTGATTGAAACTGATGATGGATTGAAAGAAGTGGATATCTCTGGCAAAAACAAGAGAGTAATGGTTTGATAAAGCTGGTCAGCCACCGTTAAAAAGTAGACATTTGAGCTAATAAATAGATACAGATATAATTTCGGTTTTTTTTAAAAAAAAACATTCAATAATTAATTATAATCAATTACTGTAGAAATTTTCAGAGCCACTAAATGCGATCAAAACGGTTGAATAAACGATATTCAACCGCCTATATATGAACCTGGATACATTAGGAACCCCTTTAGGGTTTTAGGTACTGATTTAACCTACAATTGAGCATTTTATTAGAGATTTATTTGTAGGGTGCGGTATAAGGTGTGTCCTTATACCGCAACTATAGGGAATAAGATTTTTATTTTTTCCTTATACCGTAACTATGGGGAAGGCGCACCTTATACCACGTATATAGTTGCGAAATAAGAGAGGGTGCGGAATAAAGCGCGACACACGTATGTCAGGCGTTATTCGGTAGATTTTTTATTCGGTAGATCTATACCGAATAAGACACGCCTTATTTGGTAGATCTACCGAATAAGCCAAAAAAAAAAGGTGTTCTTATACGGTAGATATACCAAATTAGAGGTTTATTGCTCAGAAATTAGTTATAATCAATGTTTGTAGTGCTCAGATGGTCTAAACAGCTGTAAGCTTTGTACTGATATCTTCTGAAATGCGTAAAACTGGTTTATAGCTCCAAATTTCTGATCAATTAAATTAATCAGTGATTTAAGTAGTTTTTTCTCAGATAAATATTCTGTTTTAATAAAAACTTAAAAGATGTCCTACTTTCCAATTGTGACAAACTATCCACAAGTGGCTAATGAAATTGCACTTTCAGAAACAGATTGGCTTTCAGACAATCAGTTAAGAAAGGCGATAGGTCAACAGTCAGCTTATGATAATGATTTGGAGTTCATTGATTCAGATAGAATTACTAGTAGAAAAGTTTATGGAGATATTGCTAGAGGCTCTATTGAGTCTGACGGTAATCAGGATATTCATCAATATATCTCTACTTACTTGTTGGATCCTTTAACCATTTCTTTTATCAGAACTGATTTAGGCATTGGTAGAAGGGGAACTATTGATGATGTTAATAATTTAGAGAAATTATTTGATTGTGTTAGACGTTCTGTAAATCACTTAAATTTCTCTGGTATTATCGAATCACCAGACTTTGATGAAGAAAAGTTTAGTATTGTGATTCCTGCAAATTTAAATTCAAATCATTGGATTACAGTCTTTGGTATTTTACCAAAGTCTTCCAGAGTTGGTAAAGTTTTCTGTATTGATTCAATGGAAGGTGATTCGTATAAAAGTACTGGGTCTGATTACCCTGGCAAACATATCGATTTGCAGCTTTATATCGTGGCTATTCATTTTCATTTATCTTTATTCTGTTATATGAGAGTGAATAAGTTAAAACATGTTGGTGATGATTTTACCTTCAAGGAATTTGAAAATTTCATAGCTGGTGGTGTTGATAATAGTGATTTGTCTGATATGATGTGTGTTCAGGGAGATAAAAAAAGTATTAGAGGAACCTGTTACTCTTACATGTACCAGTCTAAACAACAGGCTGAAATCTATAATGATAATTGTGGGTTATATACTGCTTTGAATATAGTTCAATTTGCAACTCTTATGAGTAGTATTTCAGATAAAGACCAGCAAGATTTGTATGATTTTGTTGAATTTTTGGAAAGAATGGTAGATGAAAGCGATCTAATCGAAGACTATTTTCCTGTTAATGTCTCTGATATTCCTTTAATTAGAAATAACTTGAGAATATCCATACAAACAGAAATAGACCACAGAAACGGAGTTTCCAGCACTGAATCTCAATATTACAAATCTGAAGATGATGTTGTTTATGAAGGCTCTCCAAAAGACATATATTCAGATGTTAAAAGTGGTCCCAAAGAATATAGAACTGTCAAAGATTCTGATAATGATAATGGATCAATAGATGCTTCATCTTACAATAAATTTAAAATGAAGACAAAAATCAGCCATAAACTACAAATTCAAAATTTTAATAAGAAATTTTTTAAAGAAACAACATTTTTAGAGGACAATTATATTGAAAGAGATGCTAACGGTAAATTATTTTACAACGATCCCACAATAAATAAAATGAAGACAAAAGACAATCAGGGAAATATTGGTATAAATAAGAAAGAGAGAGGTGTGAATAAGAAAGGTCTCTCAATGTTCAATGAAGAGTTATTGGTCAACATTCCCGTAACCCAAGAAGGAGATATAATGAAAATTTCAAAGAAGGAATATTTTGAATTCATACCGGATTATTATAATTTTTCTGAAGAAGATTATGCTTTCATTAAAAGCCATAAAGCTGTAGATAAAAGAATTGATAATCTTTTACAAAGGTTGAAAAAAAAATACAGAAGAAATAAGAATAATGAACTATATAAAGTTGGTACTGAGAAAGAAGATCATAACTCAGAATCCGATCATGGTATGCGATTTTTTTGTGTCAAATTGTTTTTATCTTTTTTACTAAGAACTTCAAAACAGAGAGACGCAGGGTCCACAAAAATAGAAATAATGATAGAAAATATCTCACTGGATCTGAAATATTTCTAAGAGTCTACTTTGAACATATTCAGCGGGGTCATGCTCGAGTAAGTTCTATCTTTACAACATTGGCAGAAGAATTTGTGAATATTACTCAGAATATGGTTGAATATATACTAGATTTATGTAGCATTTGTCTTCAAACTAGAAAATTAGCTAAGGACCATGATGACCCAGTTAAAGCTGTTGTGTCCTTATCACCTTTAATTAGGATGCAGGTGGATATTGTTCAAAACACTGTTAATTTATCGACAGAAGAGAAATTAATTATTACAGAAATCAAAGAAGAGAGTTTCACTGGTAAGACCAAAAGAACTAACAAAAGAACAGCTTGAACTGTTGGAAGAGATTAAGGCTGATTTTGAAAGGAATAAAATTAAGAAAATCTACAAATATATTTTAACTTTCAAAGATCACTTTAGCAGATGGGCCGCAGCATTTCCTTTAGAAACAAAGAGTGGTGAAGAAGTGGCTAAGGTCATGGAACAGTTCTTTTACAGGTTGGGAAGAGTTCCCGTAATACTCCACCATGACAATGGTAAGGAGTTCCTAAATAAAGCTGTGAAAGAGGTTGTAGAGAGTTTTTCGGTTACTATTGTAACTGGTAGAGCATATAAGCCTTCAGAACAAGGAAGCATTGAAAACTTCAATGCAATCTTACAAAGAAATCTAACTTACAATTTAAAGACTGCATTAGAAGATTTAAACACTCCATTTAATTCATTGAAATGGGGGATCAGTTGGTGGGATTTGCTTGATAAAACCGTTTACGAATATAATACCACTGTCAATAGAGACTTAAAATGTTGTCCTAGTGATGCATTCTACCTGACTCCCAGTAGTGTACATCTAGCTAGATTGAAAGTTCAGAATTTGGCAAAAGCAAAAGTCAATGGTCATAAATATTCTTCCTGTTATATTGTGCAATTAAATGAAGATGAGATTAATCAACTTATCAATGAATTATTTCCAACAAGTGATGCATCTCTTGAAAAAAATGAAAAGTTTGATGGTGTCGAATCTGCTGAAAATGTTCGAAATGTTAAAACAGAATTCACTTCATCCGATTCAGATAATAATCCAAGTGATAATCACAAAGATGATCAAGATTATTCGAACTTAGATAATATTTCAAATAAATCTAAAACTAAGTTCAGTTCATCTAGGCATATGAAAGATTCTAAAACAATAGATCTTTTAAGTGAAAATCATGGGGAAAATGCTGATAATAGTAATACCGATCAGGTTGGTAATGAGAGAAGACTAGAACAGCAACACCATTCCAAATCAACTGATTTGAATCATTTAGTTGAAAATCATTCAATGTTAAATCAGATAACTGAAATGAAACAAAACCAAATCAGATCTCTTAACAAAGATAATTTGATATATAAAAGAAGTATAGAAGCACCAAGAATAGACTCAAGAGACCTAAAGATGGTAGTGGGTCTGAGCAATCACCATATTACGACAATTTAAAAAATTCTAGAAAAAAAATGCCATCAAAAATTGACTCTAATTCTTCACCAAATGATCTTTCATTTTTGATAGAACTTCAACTTTTCAGTAGGGTTGTCGTTGATCTCCAGAGTGGTGTTAACGTTGTTGGTTCTATGACTAGATCTAAGAAACATTTCATGTCTAAAATTGATGGAATTATTGTTGGTAAAACACAAATAAAAAGCAAAATTATGTATCACGTCTTAACTTGCTTTGGCTTTGTTGATAGATTATTGGATAGAAGTGAAATTGATCCAGTCCCTATAATTTATGATTATACAGCTAATTGTGAAACTTCCACCAATTTAATTGACCTGAAAGTTGTTATGTCAGAGATCCAAGACTTCCTAACTGAGATCAACAATTCTATCCCTTATGTCACACTAACTAAGAAATCTATGTAACCAGAAGAATCAAAAAAAGTTGAAAAGTTTGTGATAGATGAATTGAGATTAAATAAGGATGTATTTTCATTGGAAGAAATTGGTGTCAAATCGCAGATTATCAATCATAGACCGGAAGAACTCTCAAAACATCTTCTAGCCAGTTTCAAAGGATGTGGGTGCTCAACTTTTTGTAATGATAGAAGATGTCCCTGTGTGAAGTCTAAAATTGAATGTACCATACTTTGTAAAAATCATTCAGCTAAATCAAAAGTGTGCAGAAATTTTGATAAATCATTAGGTAAAGAAGATAAACTTGTGATTGAAACTGATGATGGAGTGAAAGAAATTGATATAGACTCTTCAGAAAAGAATGACCAACCAGCTTTGAAAAAAAGACGTGTGGGTTGATCAGTTGAAAAAAGATATATAATTAAGAATATAACGATCATAATCATTTTTTATTACAAAAGATATTGAAATATTATATCGATTCGAAGACTAAATTTCAAATTACACCATTTAAATGCTTAAGAGAGCCGTTTAACGCATTTCAAAAGATAGCAGTACAAAGCTTACAGCTGTGTAGACCATCTGAGCACTACAAACATTGATTATGACTAATTTCTGAGCAATAAACCTCTAATTTGGTATATCTACCGTATAAGAACACCTTATCCGGTAGATCTACTGAATAAGGAGAATTTTTTTTGTCTTATTAGATCTACCGAATAACGCCTGACACAAGTAACTCGACATTCTGAAATGTTCCATTTGTATAGTAACTACAGAGTCTAGACCTTTACTTCAACAATATTCCAGTTTTCTAGAATGTTCTTCAACACATTATTTAAATAGATTGATTGTGTTACATGAATTGAAATTAAAAAATTGGTATCATCAAAGTGATGTCTTAGGAAAATAAGAATGTGATATGATAGTCTAGATTAAATTGTTCAAAACCGGTACCTCGGATAATTAATAGGTTATCATAAATTTTCAATTAATATATTTGAGAAATAAGAATAAAAACTGATCTCACTAGAGTACATAAGAGTAATAATAATATGTTCATGTTAATATTTCGATGTTAAAAATTGATGCCTAGAATTAGAATCGAACATTTAAAATGAGCTGAGAATGATAAAAAACAGAGTAAAGAAAGAATTTAAAAATACACCATTTCAAGCTGGTTTTCATACTTTTCACAATTTACAAAAAAAAAATTTAAAAAGGAACTAATGAATTATCAGATGAAGAAAACCAACATAGAATTATACTAATCCTACGTTTAAATGGCAAATTAAGTTACATTAGTTACATTAGTTTATGGTTACCATCAATTAGTTATTATATAACCTTAATTGCTCGTTATGCTACCAAATATCCAAGCTTAATGTTGAGGTTTATGCCTCAACTCTATATAGTTTTGGTAAGGCCACACTCTCGGGAAATAGTTTTTATCAGGCCACACTCTCCGGAATATTTTCTATATAAATCGGAAGTTTCGCATTCTTGGTAAAAATTATATTTAAAGAGACTTTAATCAAATTAGGCCGTTTAACTACAGTGTAACAGTTCAAGAGATCTTCCAGCTAGATAAGCTGACCTTAATTCAACAAATCTCAACACATTTGACGATATATGTTACAAGCCGTAAGATGTAACTGAAAGTTTGGCCTTACTGGTTTCAATTTCCAGCAATACAATATTACTCAATATAGATTCTTGTATTCAAAAAAAGTTTATATGTGCAAAGATAAACAACCTAAGTCTTAGTAAAGCAATCTGCACAAAATTATAGCACTATTCTCTAGTAGTTTAACATTTGCTGATATAGAAATAACATAAAAATAATAAAAAAAGTTATAAAAAGTAATTCAAATAAAATAAAGTAGTAATGAAAACTGGTTAACTATATAATCACTGAAGAAACTGGAGCTAATATATATATCATTTTAAATCATACATATATCACTGGACCATTTGACTTGATGTAAATACTAATAATTACTCAGAAATTTAATTAGTCTCAGCTTTATGCTGTACCATCATCACAGATCTGTTCATCATACCACTCCTCATTGAATCCAAATGATTGCGTTTCAAGAATCGTACGAACTCCGGCAACTTCACGGTTGTGGTTATTGTCGATGATTCTAAAGTTTTCATAATTTTTCATCCAGACCCCATTATTAGTAACGGCTGTTACTAAAGTCAACATAGAATCAAAATCATACTGACCATTAACAGACTCTTCAGACCCTAGGTGTTTATGACAGAATTGGCCTTTTATACCCCCGTTATAGAAAAATTGATCTCCATACCAATCACCAGATCTTTTAACCAGGTCACCCTGAATACCACCTATAATAACTTGAGAGGCATTAGTACCTGGTTGAACGTATGTGGTAATATTATTAGCAACATCATAAGCCTTAACAATACTATTAACACCTATAACACTGTCTTCAAATAAGTAGTAATTCGCAGCAGGATGGTCGTAAAGTTCGACATCATAACCAGCAGCAGCTAAAGAATGAGACAAATGAGACAGGTCGTGAACATGGTCAGTAGTAAAATCTACCAATGAGTTATCTCGTTTGACTAACTTAATGGGATGCTCATTTTCCTTTGCTTTTCCAAATCTATCAACCAGCGCAACTCCTGCTGACACCGTTGAATCAATCGAACCAGCGGTTAGTAATACTGAGGTAACAGCAGCGAGAACACAAGCACTTGTGGTGATAGGATGAGGAATTGGTAATATCCAAGAACATTGATTTGTCAAGAAGTAAAAAGCACCAGTTGCTGCAATACCTATATCCACCATACCAAGAGAAATCCATCCCGCAGTGGCATAAGCATCTCTTTGAACTAACTCATGAGCTTTAGTAACAACTAAACTAGCAGCTTCACTATATGGAATGTTCGACATAACTATCTACTTTAACACAATATTATGAAGTGATGAGATCCTATAAATAATACCAGTAGCTTCTTATTTAAATAAGAAATAAGTTTGGTAAAACAGGTTTTGCTTTTCAATATCATTAGTGACTAATCGTTTCAGGTTATGATCATTCATTTATATATTGAAGGCAGAACAATTTACAATGAAATAAACACCCAATTTATAGGAACTTCAACACCTCCTCCAAGTGACCAAGTATATCTCTGATTTACGATATCAATTTCTTGAACTGAAAATTTACGCGTGTAATCTTTTATGATAAATTTACAAGATATATGCACTCCAGCTTGCATCCCACCAGTCAAAAAAGCACGTGTACGTATATATATGTATACATAAATTATTTTCCAGAGGCCGGTGAATAGATACATGTACATTGCACAGTGCTGCCCAATCTAGCTATAATATATATATATATATATATAAAAATCAATGCAAACTTTAAATATTTGGAACTTGCAATTCGTGTTTGATACTATAAGTTTGAACTTTGAAGTATAGCTAATTTGGTTTGGGCTAAATATTGTATCGAATAATGGGTCTGAGTCTTATATCTGATACAGGAGACTAATATTACGTAGATTGGCTTTATGCGGTAGTTCGCTGCAAGGGTCTAGAAAATTAGTCTTAAGTATGAATAATTAAAGAAAGAATATTTAATTATAATCGATCTGTATTCAAAATAAAGGTATCGTTGTTATCTAAATTTAGGATAGAATATTCATGGGAATATTCTACTCCTTATATAGTAAGAGTACGTGGCGAAGTAATCCTTTCAATACAAGTAATAGAACTTTCTAGAACCATTTAGAAAGAATTATGATCATAAGATTGAGATCTCATAATCAGAGCTGTAAATTCTGGAAAGAATGACGTCACGGATTGAGTGTTAGTATGAAATACACGTAACAATATAAGGTTCTACTATATATAATAAATATAAGCTTTGCCTAGAAAATGCCATGAAAAGATATGGATTTGAAGATCATTTCTTGGTGAATTGTTAAGCATTATTATTTTTTATATGTATATTCATGTTATGTATTTTATGGGTGATTAAATTGTATTAGTCTATTTGATACGTCAGTGATAGTAATACTAATCTCTTGTGTATATAAAATAAGTATATAATTTGTGGACGACTAGAGGTCCTTATATAGACATTTAGTTGTAGCTTTGTTGTAATAATAAAATGTTCTGGAGTTAGATGAGTAGAATATTCTAGAAGTAGACGAAGTTAACAGGATCAGTTATGATGTGAATAAGTCATGTGGGTAACTGGTACAGTAGTACAGTACTGTAACAATTCAATATATACGTACCAGGGCCAATTTTACATGTATTCACGGTGAAAAAAATTCCCAGTACTAATTCTTCATATACAAATTGTACATGCACTCTACATATACTACCAGGATTGTATATATTATATATGGATCATCAAAAGTAGTGGAGCCACCATATATAGAAATCCTGCATCACAGTTTGTCTGAAAATTATTGGTAATTACAAAAAAACATCGCTTATATAATATCACAGTTGTAGGTGCATATATATAGTTTAGTTACATCGTAGCGTTACAAGGGTTTATCGGTTATTACTTACTAGTAGGAAATTCTCCTTAGGTGTAATTGACTTTAAATTGGTTAGTAACGTAAGTCTATCCAACTCAACATAGTTAAAGCCTTTTGATACCCATATTAGACTATGATGGACCAAAACTCATTTTGAGATGGATAAAGCATGACAATATATTTAAAAACAGGGTCTGAAAAGCTTATACAACTTATGTAAAAAAAGTTTGACGCTGGCCGGCCTGTGACTTCCAAATTTGTAATATTCATATATATAAATATGTCTACCACATTAATCCTAATTAGGCATGATTTGTTATACACTATTATTATTATTTTATCCTTAAACTCTTTATATAGCATGTATACTTGATAACTAATCAACTAAACTTATTTCACATATCCTTTTAATATAATATTATTAAAGTGTTACATACGCTATCGTACGTTACATTCCTGACCAGTTGCTTAAATGAACCTTTCTGTTACTAGTCCCTAAAGTCGTATAGGTTTACACTCTCCGATATGATTATTAGTTTATTCATATTGAGGATTCCGGCTCAGTATTCAAGTGTGCTATATGTTGTGTTGACGGGTAACAAAGACTCATTGATATCTGTGTATTAAAGAGGGATATTAAGTATAACAATTATATTTCAGTGCAACTGATTAAGCAACTAATGAGACGATATAAGAGACTTTGTATATTGATAAAAGTGTATAAAAAGGGGTGTATGATATGAAGATTTTTATCATCAAAATATTACAGCAACTTGTTTACCGATACCTATATACTAATACTGAAATCGGGTGTTGGGATGGTTCTGCAAGTATTTACAGCTAAAACATTGAGGAAATGGTAACCATCATTCGTCGTTCATGTACTGAATTGTCACCATAGAGAGAATATTTAGTTGACATAAGTGAGACTCCAACTTGTAGCTTGAAAAAAGTAGGGAGAACTCTATGTCAGAATACCTTTTGTAATATCTTGCAATCATATATTGTTTTTTTTCTTGATCAATAAGATCCTGAGATATACAAATTATTGTATCAATTTCCCCGACCTAGCTTGATGTAGTCATTTATTGTTGAACAGATCATGTACGTCATTAACAATAGAACGTATAGGGTGATAACGTAAAGAGCTTTAGTGGTAAATGACCAGCTATTTATTCTTTCCATCATTGAAGTTTCAGTATGATGTTGATGTGTTTGTTGATCAATTGGGAATTTAGTAGCTTCTTGATGAGTTGACATATTCAAAAGTGAAAAAAGATAGTGGGACTGATCAGAGTTTTAACTTTATAAAGTGATAATAATCAGTATTTATATTTATTTTTCATGTTCTAGATTTGGAACATGATAGGCTACACTCCAAACCATGCACGATTTTCGAGTCTTATGCACCTTCTGTCAGCTAATGCATGTACAATTGAATCTCAGTTTTTATCGAACACAATATTATTATTACATAATTACTTATATACTGATTTGTAAGGAGTACTTTTAGAGATGGTGCCAAAAAACAAAATGGAAAATTAGTATGTGTTACTCACCATTAACAGTATATGGAGAGCGATGTCACTTCTGCTTATGAAATCAGGTAATTAGTGGTACCTTATATTAAAGAATAGTATGCTGTATTGCGTACTACGTAAATGTAGTTCCTATAGATGATAATCAGTAATACTAAATCCACTTAAGAAGTAAGAATTTTTGCTTACATCATTCTGATGTGGATTTAGGAATCAACTTTAAATCTCATTTTTGCTTATTAACGAGTACTTACTACTCACCCAGAGTTTATGTGATGCATGATCCAATATTCTAAGATAGGTATAAATTATTGGGGAGACTCTTTAACCTCGTCTTAAGAGTAAATGATGATGAAATTATGTCCATTCAAATAGATAAATTGAGGAGTTCAAAATTTTTTTTCTTCCATCACCATTCGCGAATTTCTTTGCCACATATTGTCTAATACATGTATATCTAACTTCTACCGATGCTAAATAGTGTGCAACACACCCATAAGGAAAGGCTAAGCTGAAAAAAGACTAAAGCAAGAAACTTGAGAATGAATAGAGTCCTAAAAGAGAGGTTATTAGTTGTATAGATACAAATATAAGTTATTTTAGATACGAAAAACAAACTTATTTGGAAAGATTTTGATCTGTACATTCAAAAAACTGCTAATCAAATTATACTCAAGTTATGCCCAACTATTCTGCTCAAGCCCAAAATATTTGCTATTAAAGTTTTCAGTGATGAAGAGTGCAAAAACTGATAAATCAAATTTTGATGTTTTTTGAGTATTAGGGTTTAGATCTACTTCCTCTTTGGCAAGGAGAGTTAATGATTGAAAAATGGATCTCTTTATTGTCTCATATTTTGAATAAATACTTGATGTACCTAATAATTGGAATCCTGTTAATAATTTATCGTGTGTTAATTCAACGTATTGATTAATTTCTCTTTTTCTTTCATCGTCAGTTGATTTATTTGAAAAGAACCTGTCTAACTTAGGATCACACTAGCATAAAATGTTTTGTTTTGTAGTAGCATCCACCAAAGATTGTAAAATCTCCTTATCAACCAGATTTAGATTTCCAAGAATCGAGTTAGTGATAAAATTTCTTTTAAATTTCTTTAATCCAAATGGTGTTAATTCCTTAGTATGATTAAGAACTTGAGTATATTTTTTTAAGTCTTCATACAAGTTACTCAGCGCTTTTGCTGTTTCAGAGTGGTAGATATAGTCATAATCAGATATAGTTCAAACATGCTATTTAGTTTCTGACCTTTAGAACCATAGCTTTCTAGTTTAGTAAAAACTTCTTCTTTTAAAAACTTAGAAATCTTTTCAGAAAATGTTTTAATGACAGCATCTGTATTTTCTTTCTTATTGCCTTTTGATATTCTTCTTTTTAATCTATTGACACAAGCATTGATTAAATCTCAATTGTGGTCTTTGTCAAACAGAACCAGTTTTACCCAATCGGTTTTTTCTAAGTCTGTTGGATATAATGGTATTGATTGACTTAGCGTGGCTATCTTTATATCACACTTGTTACAGCAGTAACTTAGTCTTGTGTTGCCATAATATTTTGTATTATAATTTCTTCTGTGACCTTGCTTGATTGGTATTTGTTTTACCATAACTAAGTGCACAAATATCAATAATTGTCCTTGAGTAAAATTTTTGAACATTGTTTTGGAGGAGGTAAGAGCAGTTAGTTCTTCACGATAAAGCCTTGTGATGAAACCTCGATATCTATTAGCGTCTTTTTTAATTGAATCTTGTTCTGCTTGAGTGTTCCTATTGGAGTTGTATAATTTTGCACTTGCTTTGAAATCTAAGGGTATGCCTTCTGACTGCGACATATTTCTAAGCACAACCCGTTGATATTCACCATCATCATCCTCATCATCTTCGTCGTCATCATCTTCATATGAGTCATTAGTAGAAGTTTGGTTTGTGGATCTATTTGGACTTTGGTTATTTGTTCTTTTTCCTGATTTGCTGTTTACAGCTGATTGATCTTCCTTTAGCTCTACTGATTTTATTTCTAGCTTGGATCTAAGAAGACTGTTCTCTGACTGTAGTAGGTTTAGATTTGTTTCCAGCGCAATTATTTCTTCTTTAAAATCCTTTTTTTGATCTTCAGATTCGACTTCTTTTAAATTTAATTCTTCTTTCAGATCTAAAATTTCTTTATCTTTGTTGGCTATATGACTATTAGCTAGATTTAATCGGTTTTTAGCTTTAATGGCTTCCAATAAATATTGATGTACCGATTTTGGCATGTTATATGAATTATCAAAGAAGTCTTCTGTGGGAAAAATGGTTAATTTGGTGCTTATTAAGTGCCTTATTTCCTTATACTGAACTTACGCATATCAAGAATTTGTGAAATACCAGCTGGCTGCGGAATTTCATGTCTATTATAGCTCATTTCAATAGCTTTATGTTACTTTTGCTTAAATTAAAAGGATCAACTGTCCTTCATACTAAAAAATGAAAATTGACAGATTTGAGTGATGAGTGCCTCTAACCTTAGGGCCTCTTTCTTGATCATGGTCAGTGCTAGTAGTAGAAGAGAAGTAGTTAGAGCTGTCCGGTATCCACGTTGATGATTGTATAAGAGCTGCCGTATCGAGAACTCACGAGATTCCAGATAACTATTATCTATAGTGTAATATACCATGCGGTTTGCATTTATTGTGTTTTATTCAGGTTTCATGGTCAGTTTTCAATAATAATCATCAATCACATATTCTGTTCACCGTATATCTCATTTTTTGCTCTGAGCTCTCATTGTATTTACCATATAAGAGTTACTTAAAAGTTCATTTTGACTATTAAACTATTCCTTGTTCAGTTACAATGTGGAGTGCAGTAAATGTAATATGAATACAACAAGATCCCTATAATTCCCGCTCTTCTATTTAGCTCTGACCTGAATACCATCTCCAATTTCATTTTTATTGGCACTATATATTAGTTCCATATATTAATTACACTCATAATAACTCTTAAAAATCATCCAATATAGCTTTTGTTTTCGTAAAATGATCAGTAAATGTTTAATTTACTCAGGGCTGTATAGTTCGCGTACACCAGTGAACAAGGTACATGTCACTTGTACATAACTCTAAACTCAGCATGCATAAGTTCTGTACCCAATATCTTGAAAGTTATGATGGTTTCTTCTCTCCAAGATCAAATACTCCATTGTAATGTCTTTGGCTGAATTGGTTATAAATGGTACTAATGAAGAATGTACAGTTGTATAGAGCATCGATAATTAGACCAAGAGAGCTCATATAACTATCTACAATTGAGCTATCCATTGATATCCACTTAATGAATTATCGAACCATGCCACTAAATATCATAAAGATCAAAGGAATAAAATGTTTAGTCTTAATTAGTGTTTGCAATATTATTTAGTTACACCAAGTAAATGAGATATTAGTTATAATTAGTACCTATAATAATATACTACCTTCAGTACTTTCAAATATTTGTCAAACCAAGTCGATAATGTTATCAATTATATAAATATTAACTAGTCTAGTTATATACTGGAACATTATAGGGCCTTGATAATTATGGCAGTTAGCTACTGCTTAAATATATGGCAGTACATCTAGACGACGTTACTGAGCCCTGACGACGTAGTTATATAATAACAGTACTATAATTATACACGGTACAGGCATTGTAAATGTACAGACGATCACGCGCGTATATTTATAAGCATTAATTATATAATTAATTTATAATATTATCATTATGAATATAACTAGAGATATAGTATTATTCCGAATACTCTCCGACGGTGATGAAATGGAATTGCCCAGTTTTTTTTCAATTTTTATGGGCAAAAAACCTTTTTTCATTATAAATACCTCCAATCAAAACTTGGAAGTTGGAACACAAGAGGAAGTACAATCAATAATTATTCTCATTCAATAGCCTACCCCACCCGCACCCTATTTAAAATTCTCTCTAACTCAACAATTGCCTTTATTTGAATGGATCTCAAGATTTCAAGTTCTTACTAATTATTTCATTGTTATTTATGTGTACTTAGATCAGTAATGAGATCACAGAGAGAACTACAGTCAATTAACAGAGTCATGCCCTGGCCTACTACACCCACCGCCCTATTTAAAACTCTCCATGACTCAATAATTACATAAGTTTTGATGTTTTTGACCATGAATATTAGACCACATTTATTCGTGAATGGTTGAAGTGTAATGTGATGAGTTCCCCACGTCACTAACTAATAAATCGTACTTAAATCATATCACCAATTTTGAAACATGATCATTGGCTTCAACAGTGGGCTGAACCCATTTACGAGCATTTTCAATGGCAGTGCTAGCTGCTTTGAGAAAAAGTTACTTTAAACATAAAGTTGTTTTCATTATAAGACTTACAATACACATGGAAAGTGATGATTCAGATGAAGTAGAGAAACAGGCTCATTATCTTATTGAAGTTATTGATGAAAAAGAACAGGCTGATAAAAACCCAGAAGAGAGTGTTCAAGAGATTGATGCTGAAACACTAAACAAGAATATGAAAGACAAAAGAAGGTCGGAGAAAGCCTATGAGAAAGTGTGACCAACAGAAAAGGTCTGATGATCTTTATAACATTCAGTTATTGAAGCTTTTCCACTATCCGACAATATTTCTATATAAATTGCAGTTAATTCCACCAAAGTAACATCTAATGTAGAGCAAAGTTCATTAATTGCTGTCATATTGATATCGTTATTGGTATCTCTCAATGAAGATAAAATTCTAGATTTCTCATACAATGACAATAATGTCAGGAAATCACGTTTTTTACTAGCTCTTTTAAAATATCAAAAGAATGAACGGTTTTTACTAAATGTAAAATAGATGAAGAAGTTTTCAAATAATTTGGAGTAGGAACTTCCTTCTAAGATTCATTTCTTAATTTATTTAAGAATTTGATATAGTCTTCTTTCTTTGAACAATCACTTTTCAACCTGTTATTTTGTGATAACTCAAATCTAATTGCATAAGAAAATTTTTTTGAAGCTAACAAAGTATCTTCAATAACATCAGCGATTTGTCTTATAGTACTAAATATTTGTTAATATCTAATTTCACCGATCAATCAAAGCAATAGCGATCTATATTTTTGATCTCCAATTTTATGTATCTGTTGTTTTTTCTGAAATTGTGACACTACATCTATCAGATAACATACTTATTACTTTATTCACGGTCAAGCCCTTTGTAAAATTGTTGATAAGCAGTAACTAAAAGAATCAAAGAAATTAAATCAGTACTAGTATTAGAAACTAAAATTTGTGAAAATGGACTATTTTATTGGAGCTTTTTTCATGAATTGGAATGTGGAGAATGTGAATATGTACTATGTTAAGCTTCTCAATATTAATAATTTATCTAGTTAATAATATTTATAATAAATCATTTTTTCAAATATTATAAATCAACATGAAAAAAATGAAAAATAAAAACTTGAGACCAATTTTTAAAAAACTAGTGATCAAACTAGTGACACAACTCGCCGACGTCGGAGTGACGTAGGCAAAATCCTCAATTGATAGTACTGTTGAAGAAAATGAGTAATGAGGATTACTCATCTTATGGTAATCAACCTGATGATGTAATATAAGTCACCTACAATTTATATACAGGGGTTTTAGATATAAATAGGGACAATATAATATACTAGAGAGATTTGATATATACCAAGATATATATATACCACAGGAGTAAACAAGAAGCCATAATCAATAAACACATTAGTCTATTCACTCAATGGCTAGATCTCACTCTCTTAAACAAATACGTTGTTATCTTCTACTATTAGAATCATTAATTACAATTAATATTACTTCTTATATACAATAACAAAAAATACTACTGCGTATTACTAAAACTTTTCCCAGCTAGTAGAAAATGTTATTCAATAATCATCAAACGACAGAAATATTTTTGGAAAACTGAACCAATTGGTTATCAGTGAATTTGATGTTCAACCTGAATATGGCCATTGATCCTCAAACACTATTATGCTCACTTCATTCAAACATTACGGCTTTTCTACTCACCCACTTGACCTTTCTTTTTAGCTCTTTTGAACTCTGTAAATTAAATAGAATCATCAGACACTTCTGATAAGCTTTAATCGAATCAAGCTCTTCTAGACTAGGAAGTGGAAGTTAGTTGAAAATTTTTTATCCTCTAACTTTCAATTCATGTCCTCTATAAACCACATGATAACGGTCTATCTCTGCTAAATCTTTTTTGAGTTTAAATGTCCAATTCAATCAGGAGAAATAAACAACGAGATCTGAAACTTTTTCTTCTGTTTTCCTGAGAAATGCCTGAAGATAGAGAAAGTAGAGATATGAAGCTGAGAGATATCTAATAAAATAGACCCTACTGAAGATCTCATAGTCATTTCATAATTAAACTTAGATCTACTGGGTCTTGTTTATAGAAGAAGACACTATATTGATATTAATAGGATTTCAAACTGGACAAAGGGCTAAAAATTGAATCATATAATCAATTATACAGCCTTCTGATGTACTCAAAATAGTATAGCTAACAAATCTCTAGAAAATCACTCATAAATTGAACGGAGTTTCATAGTCCAATTGTTATTTTATTTAAATAGAATTTGATAATTCAACATGCAATATCAGTTTGCTGTTTACTGGAGAGTATTATTAAATGCCTAAAGGTTATGAATCTCTTAGCTGTTTAAATCTTTCTCCCAAGTTTCGAATCTTGTTGCCCTTGGTCACTTTCTCAATTTCAGACATAGATCTAAAAGATTGACTTTTGACACAAAAATGTCTTAGAAAAAGAAATAATCCCTTGAGGCTTACACAAGATAATATAGTTGATTCTGTTCTTCTATTCTTTAATCAATCATACTGCTAAAATGTTGTCAATCTATAAGCATTGCACCCCACCAACACTAACAGCTTGCTTGAAATCACCTGTTGCTGGATTACGCAGTTACTCAGTTATCAAAACCCCAGATGATCATGCAGTTAGCAAAATAGAAAAAAAGAAAGTCAATGAATTTAAGAGCTCTAAAGGTACCAATAATGTTCCATCTACATTATTCCCACATCCTTCCTTCAGTCAAAAAGATTGTGAGAAAGTTCACTTCACTCATAGAAGTCCAGTTACTTTAGGTGATACAATTGCTGATCGGGGTACAAAGTTTTGTAGATATCTATTCGATTTGATTACTGGATATAAGAAACCAATTGATTTGGATGATAATATCGACAGTTGGGAAGGTACAAGATGGCAAATGACTGAAGAAAAATGGATGACCAGAGTCATCTTTCTTGAAAGTATTGCAGGTGTTCCTGGTATGGTTGCAGCTTTCTTAAGACATTTGAAATCTTTAAGATTGTTGAAAAGAGACAATGACTGGATTGAAACTTTATTAGATGAAGCATACAATGAAAGAATGCATTTATTAACTTTCATGAAAATTGCGAACCCTTCATGGTTTACTAGATTTATTATCTACACTGGACAAGGTGTCTTTTGTAATATATTCTTTATGATTTATTTAGTCAGACCAAAATACTGTCATCGATTTGTTGGTTATCTGGAAGAGGAGGCAGTCAGCACATATACTCATTTTCTACATGATATTGATGCAAAAAGATTACCAAAACTCAATGATGTCAAAATTCCTGATATTTCATGGAATTATTGGAATGATTTGAATGAAAATAGTTCTTTTAGAGATTTAATTTTGAGGATAAGAGCAGATGAGTCTAAACATAGAGAGGTGAATCATACCTTAGCCAGTTTAGATCAAAGAAAAGATCATAATCCATTCGCAATGAAAATCGATGGAATTTCTAAGAAAGATCAGCCTGATTCAAAGAACTCAAAAAGGTGAAGAATGAGAAGCCAAAGGTTAAAGATTTGAAATTATCAGTCATTATTAAAGACATTATACTCAGATTTTAACATGTTGTATTTAAACGTAAATATTACTACTTAAGTGTGTAATGTAATCATTTGGTTATTTGCATCAACTCGGGCCTGTAAAAAAAAAACTGTGGATTAACCGGAGTAAGCATAATTAATAATTTTACAATTTCTATAAAAATCAAGGAAATTTCCATCTTTTTTTCCAAACATAACTCATCAATCAGGTCAATTGCCCACTCAAGATGCCATTAGAATATTTTACTTTAAACAACGGAAACAAAATCCCTGCCATCTCAATTTTTGGTACTGGTACTAAATGGTTCAAAACAGATGAATCTCAAATCAATCAAGAATTAGTCGACCAAGCTCTATTTGCTCTAGACTTACCAGGTGTTGTTCACATCGATGCTGCTGAAATCTATAGAACATATCCTGAACTAGGTGAGGCTTTAAAGAAAACCACCAAACCTAGGGATCAAATTTGGATCACTGATAAGTATTCTTATATAGCCAAAGACCCTAGAGAAGCTTTAGAAGATTCATTGAAGAAATTAGGTGTTGATTATGTTGACTTATACTTAATCCATAATCCATTTCAAGGTGATTTTGTTGAAACTTGGAAAATTCTAGAAGAATTACATGAAGAAGGTAAAGCTAAAAACATTGGTGTTTCAAATTTCACTCCTGAACATTTAGAAAAATTATTGAAATCTGCTAAGGTTGTTCCACAAGTTAATCAAATCGAGTACAATGCATTCTTGCAAAATCAATCTGATGGTATTTATGAGTTTGCAAAGAAACATAACATTTTATTAGAAGCTTACTCTCCATTAGGTCCATTATATGCAGCTAAGGAAAAAACTGGGGAATTCTACGATTATATCAATGAATTAACTACTAAATATGGTAAAAATGACGGCCTAATCTTATTGAGATGGGTGTATCAAACTGGTGTTTTACCAGTCACCACATCAGCTAAAAATGATAGAATCAAGGAAGCTGTTACTATTTTTGATTTTGAATTACAAGATTCAGAAGTTGAAAAAATTTCAAAATTAGGAAATGAACATTCAAAAATTCGTCAGTGGTGGATTCCAGAATTTGCTGATTATGATAAATAATCAGTTACAATTTAGCGTAAATTCTATTATTATATGTTTTTTTTTCTTTGTATTAACTGTACAAAATTTATACTGGTGGAGCATTACTGAATAAATATGAAATACTTTCACCGTTATGCAAACGACGAATGGCTTCAGCTAAAGTAGGACATATATCTATCTGTTCTAATCTATCATTTTTGATGTTTAATGGAACTGAATTAGTACAAACAATTTTTGATAATTTACTGCTAGCTAATCTTTCTTCAGCTGCACCACTGAAGATACCATGAGTAACAATTGAAATGACTTCTTTAGCATTATGTTCTAATAAAGTATCTGCAGCTTTAACTAAAGTACCACAAGTATCTGACATATCGTCAACTAAGATACAAGTTTTATCAGTAACATCACCAACTAAAACCATTCTTGAAATTTCATTAGCCTTTTGTCTCTCTTTATGAATTAATGCAAAATTCAAATCTAGTTTATCTGCGATTGATGCAACTCTTTTGGCACCACCGGCATCTGGTGAAACCATAATAGCATTTTTAACATCAATATTTTCTCTAATATATCTTAAAACTGATGGTTCAGCATATAGATTATCGACTGGTATTCTGAAAAAACCTTGGATTTGAGAAGCATGTAAGTCCATAGTGATAACATGATCACAGCCTGCAGTTTGCAATAGATTAGCAATTAATTTAGCAGTGATTGGAGCTCTTGATTTATCCTTTTTATCTTGTCTAGCATATGGAAAATTTGGTATCACAGCAGTGATACGACGAGCTGAAGCTGATTTACTGGCATGAATCAATATGAGTAGTTCCATTAAAAAATCGTTGATATGATTTTCACCAGCACCTGTTTGAATGATGTAAACATCTTCATCTCTGATAGATTCACCAATTGTAACTGAAGTTTCTTGGTTAGAATATTGATGAACTCCGATTTTACATAGAGGTATGCCTAATTTTTTGGATATTTTTTCAGCTAGTTCAGGATGGGAGTTACCTGCTAGTAACTTGATGGAGTTAGCAGCGACAGACATGGTAGAAACTTGGTAAAGCCTTACCAGATGCTTATGATGCCTTTCTCCATTGTATGAATATAATTTTTTTTTTTCTGGCACGTTTGGAGTTCCGGGAAAAAACGCGTGAGAGTCACGTGAATTCTTTTAAACCCGAAGAGCTATGATATTAATGTGAGATTCTTCACACTGAGTGGGTGATGAATCAAGATCAATCACAATACAAAAACCTATTGTTTTCGTAATTTTACTCATAAGTTATTGTGACTAATAAATAAGTTATAACCAACAAATCTGAAATAGTAAATTACAATTATCATTAGAAATATGAATTGTTTGCATTCTGAAATATCCAAAAATCTAAATCCAATAATATACCTCAGTGCTCACTCAAACTATATTAGTAAGTTTTAACTTCTATGATCTAATTTCCTATATTTTGGGAGATCAGGTTTAGTCAACTGAAAAATTAACTATGAAATTAGCACTGATCAAGAGGTCTCTTGGTGGCATTAGAAACACATGGGCCGGTTAATAAGAACATGATGTATTATAATGACCTAATGGCTAAGCCAGTTAACTTTTAAGTTAATAAATCATATTGGACTAACTCTACTGATTAATCCAATTAATTATTGTCTTGTCAAACGTTAATTTGCTAACTTATTGTGATTTAGTTTATTAAGTCATGTATTTTTAGAAACTAAGCGAATTTGATCCAATCAGATTTTTTTATTATACACAAGAAATTTTTAATAGTGAAAATTCTTTCTGGAGATTTCGCTCTATAGGTGATTTGGAAAAAAAGTAAATGTCTTATGGAGTAATGATTGATGAACTTTAGTTTAGGAACTGGATAATACAGTCTCAATTAGAAGGATATCATGTAGATAATCAAGTCTTCGAATCAATTGATACATATACTGTCTGATAATAACCCCATAGTGTAAAACACAACCCAAAATCCAATTTAACCAGCCATTCAATTTAAGTATGACGCATAATGCATTAATTAAATAACCGGCATGTTGATCTAAATTAGGAACAGCCAGCCATTTATGAACTTTTTATTTACTTCTTTCCTAATCCGGTAAACGAGATCATTGAAAAATTGCATAATTCAAGTTTTTTTTCAATTACGATTCCTAATTAAGCTAAATTAGCTGCATGAAAATGATCTAACTACAAATCAATTTAATCAACCTGCCATCTGGGTTGAGTGTCTATTTTTAGTTTATGAATTAGTATAAAAGGACATGAATTTCCACTAATTGTCGTTTAATATCTTTCTCTTATAATTATCAAATATCTTCAATAGATTTCAATTAAAAACTTTTTTACAAATTTAATATTTTTTCATAATGCAATTCAAAAACTCTGTTGTTTCAGCTTCATTAATCGCTTCTTCTTTAGCTTCTTACGTTCCATCTGAACCATGGTCAACTTTAACTCCAGAAGCTCCAGCTCCATCTGGTGCTCACACTGATTACACTCACACTTTCGGTATTGCTGTTGTCACTATCACTACTGGTTCTTTAGCTCCAACTGCTGCTCCTAAAGCTAAAAGAGATGTTGTCTCCCAAATTGGTGATGGTCAAATCCAAGCTACTACCTCTCAATCTCCAGCTAAAACTGTTACTGTTACTAAAACTGAAACTGAAACTAAAACTGAAACCAAAACTGAAACTAAAACTGAATCTTGTGCTCCTCCAAAAGCTACTGTCATCTCTCAAATCGGTGATGGTCAAATCCAAGCTACTGCTACTATTGTCTCTCAAATTGGTGATGGTCAAATCCAAGCTACTACTGCTCCACAACACACAGATGCTATCTCTCAAATTGGTGATGGTCAAATCCAAGCCACTACTGCTCCACAAAACACAGATGCTATCTCTCAAATCGGTGATGGTCAAATCCAAGCTACTTCTACCAAAAAAGATGAAGCTGAAGCCACTTCTACTCCAAAAACCTCATTTGAAAACTTACCACAATCTTGTTTAACTGATTCTTCATTAGCTATCACTTTATCAGACGGTGTTTTAACTGATTCTGCTGGTAGAATTGGTGCTATTGTTTCCAACAGACAATTCCAATTCGATGGTCCACCACCACAAGCTGGTTCCATCTACGCTGCTGGTTGGTCTATTACTGAAGAAGGTAACTTAGCTTTAGGTGATTCAGATGTCTTCTACCAATGTTTATCAGGTACTTTCTACAACTTATATGATGAAAAAGTTGCTGACCAATGTACTCCTATCCACTTAGAAATTGTTGATTTAGTTAAATGTTAAGTGCTTTAATACAATTTAACACAATTATTTCATGATTTTCAAATTCTTTATTCGTTGTTCCTCTAGACAGGACTTTTCTTTCCATTTTCACATTTTATTTTTTGGGTTTTACGTTGGTTGTTGCATTTTCAAAATTTATCATATATTACAATAAATACTTTTATCATATTTGAATTTCGATTGGGAGTAGTCTTTTCTTCATTCTTGTGATTATCACACTAGTATTAATTTTTTTACTTATCTCTTCTCTATTTCGATATTAAAAAACGCGAAATTTCTCACGTAATTACAGCTCCTTGATATCATTTTATCAGTACAATGGCCACCAAAGCTGCTCACAAGAGACTAACCAAAGAGTTCAAATCCTTGCAAGAAAGCTCTCCTCCTTTCATCACTGCCCGTCCTTCTGAATCGAATATCCTAGACTGGCATTACATCATCGATGGGCCTCCAGATACTCCATATGAAGATGGTCAATATCATGGCACAATTACATTCCCAATACAATACCCTTTCAAACCTCCAGCTATTAAAATGATCACACCAAGCGGTAGATTCACACCCAACACAAGATTATGCTTATCAATGAGCGATTACCATCCAGAACTTTGGAATCCAGCATGGAATGTTGCTACGATATTGAACGGATTAATGAGTTTTATGACAAGTAATGATAGTACCACTGGTAGTATCATAACAGATGTAGCAGAGAAGAAAAGATTAGCTAAGCTAAGTTTGAAATTTAATGTTGATAATGTGCTTTTCAAACTGATGTTTCCTGATATTGTGGAGCAGAATAAAGAAGTCATTGTAGGGAAGATAACGAGAAAATCACAAATCAGAAGCACTGAAAGTAATGTTAAACCATCATCCTTGTCTTCTAATATTGAAATATCAGACCCTGCTAACCCGTTTCAAATTTCTCGACCACCTGTGATCAATTTAGATGAAGATTCAAACGAAGTGGTTGATCTGAACTCATCTCCAGTCTCTACGAAACATTCTAAAAATCCAGTCGTGATTAATTTAGAAGATGATGCCCCAAAAAGGAAAAAATCCAAATCTGTACCCAACAAAACCACAAAAGTCGACTACATTGATCTGGATGCAGAAGTCATTGAACTGTAATCAAATTATTATTAGCTAATTTAATACTAGTTGATCCACGAATAATTTGTAGTACTTTCGGGAAATTTTCTAGAAAAATCAACAATTAATTTCAAAGCAAAATCACAAAGTAGAAAATTTCAGACCCATTTTATCCAGAATCACAACGTTAACTGATTCGTACTGAGACTTACTCGCGCTCACTATCCACCTCCACCTCACAAAGATGGCCACAAAACAAGCACATAAAAGACTTACAAAAGAGTACAAAGCTTTGATAGAAAATAGTCCACCATATATAACAGCACATCCATCAGAAAGTAACATTTTAGAATGGCACTACCTTATAGATGGTCCTAAGGACACACCATACGAAGGTGGCCAATACCATGGTACTGTCACTTTTACCTATGAATACCCTTTTAAACCTCCTGCAATTAGAATGATTACACCAAATGGTAGATTTCAAACGAATACAAGATTATGTTTATCCATGAGTGATTTCCATCCTGATTTGTGGAACCCAGCTTGGAACGTTTCCACTATATTGAATGGGTTATTGAGTTTTATGACCGGTGATGAACCAACTACAGGTAGTATACAAACCAGTACTGAAACTAAAAGGAAATTTGCAGAAGCAAGTATTGAATGGAATAATACTAAGAATCCTAAATTTAAAGAACAGTTCCCAGATATGATTGAAGAGAATTCAAAAAGAATGAAAGAAAAACAAATGAACAAATTAAAAGAACAACTCAAGGCCAATAATGCAAATGCAAATCTGACTAGAGTTCCAAGTTTGTCAAATATTGATTTAAATAAAATGGATGTTGAAGATAGAATCAGATATCTGGCTGCTCAGAATAAGAATAAAGCTAATAGTATTGGAAGTAGCTATTCCTATTTGGTGTATTATATTTTGGGTATTGCTTTAGTCCTTGGTTTTTTCAAATTTGCGAATTAACTCTACCTACAAAATTTGGTTTGTAATTTGAAAGCGTGTACAATATATATTAGGGAATGTAAAGATGAATATATGTGCGAATAATTCATTTCAAGTAGGTAATTACATTCAAAGAATCTGTATAATAATGATAATCTGTAAATTGAATTTATGTACAAAAAATAAAAAAAATCTCTTTAAAACACTTCAACGTTTAGAACAATTTTACCATGACAATGACCACTTCTTAATTTCTTCATGGCATCAACATGATCTTTCCAATCATATACCTTATCAATAATGTTATCAATCTCACCTGTTTCTAACATATCAGTACCTTGTTTAATCCATTCAATTTTCTTTGGATTTAAACTGATATTAAATTTCCAATAACTTAACCTCCAAGTAAGTCCAAACATTGAACGAGTATTCATTGCAACTGAATTCCAATCGTTATAAATATCCTTAGCATGATTGAATTTCTGATCACCAACAAGTGTGACATATTGACCACCAGATTTCAAATATTTACCAGTATTATAAACCAAATCATAACCACCGACACAATCAATAACTAAATCAAATTTCTTTGCTGGAATTTCACGAACTTCAATTGGGTTACCTTCATCGTCAAAATCTTTATAAACGCCAGTTGTAACTAATAATTGTAAAACTTTTGACAAATCTGGATTAACTTTATAATTGATACACAAACTTGCACCGACATCCGCAACTAATTCTCTAGCTGAGCCAGCTGTAGAGGCAATGATTGATGAGACTTTATAATAAGCCTTTAATATTTGAATAGCCATTAATCCAACAGATGAAGAACCACCATTAATGAAAACACTTGAATTTGATGTTAATCTATCATATTTATTAGCTTTTTCTAATAATTGGAAAGCTGCCCCAAATGTAATTAACCAGCTACCTGCTTTTTCAAAACTAATATTCTTTGGCTTCGGGGTGATTATATCAATATTTGGATCAATATCAATACTTGAACTTAAAGTACCAAACCCATTTGGATGGAAATAAATCCCACAAACTTCATCACCTTCTTTGAAATCACCACCAAGGTTCTTAGAGCCAACATGGGTAACAACACCTGAATATTCACGACCAATACCTCTTTCCTTATTGAAATTGGAAGTATATGAATTAATTATTTGCAAATCAACTGGATTTAACCCAACTGATCTAACTTGGACAACGATATGTTTTGGATTAATAGGGATCTTTATTGGAAAATCATATGTGAATTGTGGTTCTTTATTTTTGGAATAGAATACTAGTTGCTTTGTAGGAATGTTTTTAACATGTCTTAATGGTCTTGCAACTCTTTTTAGTTTAGCTGTATCATCTTTGATCTCAACTGGTGCTGGGGTGTCTGGTAGGATAAGAGAAGCTTTCAATCTAGGATCTGAATCTTCAGTCATTATAAACTATGTAGTGTATGTGTAATTGTAGAGGGTATCTTTAGATGAGTGTTCGAGAGAGAGAAGTGGTTAATAATTTTTTTTTCTATTGTTTTGATTTCGATAAGAGCCTGTTTTTCCAGTGGTGACTGGATGGATGAATATGCAGAGAACTGCAAAGGTCGCATGAAATCAAATGCTGCAGCGATTTGAAGCTCTGTCTTTTTCAGTAACGGGATTAAAGAATGAGACAGACATCAATGTATCTAAAAAACAAAAACAAAAACAAAAAGGATTCGAACATATAATTTATAAATGAACAACATCAACACAACACAAAACTCCTCTGGGTCACAAAGACAAAGCTCTATTGGATATCAGTAATTCCTTTAACATTCCAGGAAACACTGCAATTATCAACAATGAAAAATTCCAGAGACTGAATGGCAATGACCCTAAGAATCACAATTTCGTTTCTTCTGATACTTTTCTTCGAATGGACAGCACTTCAAATCATTGAGTTCCATCAGCTGTAATTCCATGCTTTAATATATCTAACTCATCAAATTGTGATACCCAAGATACTAGCTTCACTCAATTACAAGCAAACAGTTTGTTAATTTCTAAATAAAAAAGCTGTGGGGTCAACAACGTCAAATTTTTCGACACCACAAACTCCAACTGAAGCTACCTCAATATCTCAACTACCGGATGATTTTGAGGATATTCCATACAATGAATCATCTTTGCACCAGAATATGAAGAAAGTCAAGAGGCATCTGATTTAGATATTGATTCTGAAGATGATTTTGAATTTGATTCTAAATGATGGATCCAGCCATTTTATTGATGAAAAGTCTAGCAAGTTTGAACAATTTAAAAAATTATCAAGAGCAAGACAATGTTTCTACAAAGGGTCAGCTCAAAATATTAGGAAATCAAATCTTTGATCTTTTGAAGCAGAAGAACTATTGTTAAATGTTTTAGCTCTTCAATATGAAACAACATTAAATCCACTATACGTTTTGCAAAAAAAACAGATTAGAACTAACAGATCAGTTAAATTGAGGGCAAACATGGATGAAATGCAGGTTAGTAAACTTCAGTCCATTTACTGGAACACAAGTGGAATCTAAAATATCGAATTTTCAACAAGCCATGGTTATTTACCAGCGTATGAACAAGGAAGGGGTTCATATAAATAGTGAAGGTGTTATTGAACTGAGCTGGGATAGCTTTAAACATTATTTTTTGACTCAAGAGACTAAGTTTATGAGATTCATTGCATTCAAAGGTATTCATAAAAGAGACTTCGAAATAGTCACACAAATAAGAAAAAAAGAAATTAAACATATACCAGTAACTTCATAAAACATATCCATGGATAAAAATGCTGAAAAATCCTCAAAATACAATTCAAGTAGTGGAAGAAATAAAAGAGATAAACTTTTTTTTTGATATATTGGTTAGTCTATTACCTTCATACAGCTCTGAAGAATCTAAAGAGGAAAAAGGCCGTTAAACAATTGAAAATATGCTTGAATATAAGTAGATTAGTTTAGCTGATGCCATAAAATTACAATATAACCTTGAACCAATTGATAACGAAACTCAAACCAAGGCGAGACTTCTAATCAAAAAAGTTCAGTGTTTTGAAGGTGATTTAATCAAACGTGCTTTGATTCAAAGATATGAGGACTCAGAACTTAGGAGTAATTGAAGATGAAGACGTTTTTAACAGATTGTAATATTTGGTCAAATTAATTTCATTTTTTAGTACATTAGGCAATATTTATAGTGAGTGTATATTTGAACATGCATAAGTTATGATCCATTTGAATGGCATTAAAAATGATATAAATTGAAAGAAATGTAAAAGAATGGGTCAATTAAATGTCAATATGGGGATGTTCCATCTCTAAAATAGTATTAGTGATCTTCCATTGGCCTCGGGTTGGGGCAGCATGAACTGAGAAAAAGTGAATTATTATTCCTACAAAATTCAATTAACAGTTGATTCCTTTTTCATAATAATACACAACTCAAGTGAGTTGAGTTTTTACTTTTGATTATCCTGGACCTGAAAACTATATATAAATTACCCGTTTTTGTTTTTTTACTTTCCAGTGACAAATAGGTGGATGAGATGGTGTTACCTCATCTAAATGATGTGAATGGAATGATCCACTCCTTGTTAGATGAAACCAACTTGAAGTTGATAGTATGCATATTGATGAGACATGTAAAACAGTGACTGGATGTATGTATGTCTTTATTGTTATGAATTTTCCACTCAACTTGAAATGAGTGATGACTTATTATGTAAAATACTGTAAAGATTCACTTAAGCAGCAATAGCAGGAGCCATAGCACTATGATCCTTTAGTTCCATATAATATTCTTCTAGATCTTCAGGTTCAAAAATGACTTGAACCATTAATGAACATGATGGACAAACTGCAACATCTTCACCATCTTGTAAATCATCAATAAATACTTCAAAACGATCACCACAAGGGCATGGATATGTGAAAAGTTGTGTCACTGGATCAAAATTCATGTCTTCAATTTCAATTTGGTCGTAATAAGACATCTTTGGAATTTAGATAGGATAGATACACTGATAATCACTAATTTCAAGATATCAACCGTCTTATTGAAACAAATAATAAATTTTGTCACAAAAAGAAAAAAAAAATATACGTGCAAGGTTACCCTACGGTCTCACTAGGGCTCATTCTCTTTCTCGTGTTTTGCTATAGGGCTTCAGTTTCCCACACCCGAACCTCTGTATGTGACTGTCAAAATTTACCCGAGTTTTGTGTCCCAAGCCGAGAAATATAAATCAGTTTTTCGGTATGCGCCACATATTGCTTACATAACCAACCTTTTCAATTTTTTCTGCGTTTGGGGACTCGCAAAAGTTTTGATGAAAAGTTGAAATTGTTTGAATCTTACTTATTCTACTCTTAAAAATTATCCATCAATAACCTTTTTGTAAGTTCAACAGGAGGATAATATCACGAGGAATAAATACGAATAGCGAGCTAATCATCAGTACAATCAATAAGCACTCTTTCAAAGCGTTCAAATATTCAAATCTTTACATTGTTGTTTCAATTAATATCATTTAATTAATCATAATCTATCATGAAATATTATTTGCATAAACCAAAAAGCATCTATAAAAGACACATGAATCCTTTATTTTTATCACTCATCAAAGATCCACCTGCCTCAATAGTACAAGAAAAGTTTCCATATTCAATTTGTTTTCTATTCCTTTTGAAATTTTTTATCAAAACAAAACAATCTTTAACTTGAACAATATACTAACTAATTACAACCAGACTAAGCCAAAATGGGTATTACTCGTGATTCACTACACAAGCGTTCCGCTACTGGTGCCAAAAGAGCCCAATTCAGAAAGAAGAGAAAGTTTGAATTAGGTCGTCAAGCTGCTTCCACCAAAATTGGTGCTAAAAGAATTCACACTGTTAGAACCATGGGTGGTAACAAAAAATTCAGAGCTTTAAGAGTTGAAACCGGTAACTTCTCATGGGGTTCAGAAGGTATCTCAAGAAAAACCAGAATTGTTGATGTTGTCTACCATCCATCTAACAATGAATTAGTTAGAACCAACACTTTAACCAAATCTGCTGTCGTCCAAGTCGATGCTCATCCATTCAAACAATGGTACGAAGCTCACTACGGTAAATCATTAGGTAAAAAAAGAGAAGGTGATGAACCTTTAGTTGCTAAATCTGAATTATTAGAAAAGAAATGGGCTTCAAGAGCTGCTAACTCTTCTGTTGAAGCTGCCGTTGATTCTCAATTCACTGCCGGTAGATTATATGCTGTTATCTCATCAAGACCAGGTCAATCCGGTAGATGTGATGGTTACATCTTAGAAGGTGAAGAATTAGCTTTCTACTTAAGAAGATTAACTGCTAAAAAATAAGTCAATTATAAATAGTTCTTATTCTCATGTATCATCAAATCTAAATCTTTTACGTTTTAATTATAATCTTTGCTGTAATTTTAATTTCTTAGTTAGAAGGTATGTCGTAGTTCAAAGATACTATAACCACTCTTCACATAAAGCTTAACACGCTCATGTAAAAAGCATAAGTTTGTGATACACCATTACAATGATTTTTGATAGAATTGATTTTTACGTAGTGTAATTAGTAATAGTTTATATAGTGAAGTAAATATAGTCATTTATGTTTATCTTTCTGAAGACAGATGTAGGTAGGAAAATTACAAATATTATTCTATAGTAAATATTTATTAATTGAACATGGAAGAAAATATGATACAAGACTTGAGAACATGTTAGAATGGATCCAGAAACCAATCATAAACATTTTCTGTATATAAACAACTCAATATGTTTGAAATTTTGAAGTCAGCTAAGGCAAAACACTCTCTGCATTTTAGAATCAGATCAGGTCTGTGTTAAATATTCATCATAAAATATTTCAAAGAGTTGCTCAATTCAGAATGTTAGTCAATAAAAAAATTGACTTACCTTTTCCGATTTACTGAATTTTACAAATACTTAAAGATTTTAAAGAAGTTTAAAAGTAAATTTCTGAATGAATTTTTTCTTCAACACAAAAAAAAACTCCCAACGAGACTTTTTGGATTTTTAGGGCTTAGAAAAAATGTGGTGTTTGGATTTATTTACAGTCTTCTAATAGTAAGAGTGTATATTAATTATTAGTTTATTAGGAGTGTTTATTGTATTAGTTTAAGCTGATTCGCTTGAGTTTTCCTTTTCTTCATTAGTTGCAAGAGATTGTGTCTTTTGTTCTGGTTTCTCAGTAACTTTTTCACTAATTTTGAATGAATCTGGTTTATAGAATCTTAAATCAATTCTACCAATAATGTATAAAACATTGACAAAAGTTTCTAAAACACCAAACATAACATACATGACAACAGGATCAAAGATCCAAGAGTGTTCGAATTCATATTGATGAATGAAAGTAGAAACACATCTAAACATATCAGCAATGAATAAAGCTAATGTAGTTAAAGCAATAATTAAAATTGAATTATTATGTGTTAATGTAGTTGATTTAGCTTCAGTACCTTCTGATGATTCTTCAGTTTGGTTAATGGTCTCATGATGGTAGCTTGATGAGTTGATTACTCTAATTGCATGTTTTTGTTCTTCTGAAACTAGGTTAGATTCAATTTCACAAGAATTTTTAGTGACGAAATAATTCCATTTGAACGATTTGATCCAAGTTGGTTGATAAGTTAAAACTTTTGAATCCTTTAAAGTAGATGGGATAATAAAAGATATTGAAACTAAAATGATTGCGATTAATGAATAAATGATGATAAGGATTGATGAAGCTTCAATAACGTTTCTTGTCATATTAAAATGTTTGACACTTAAGAAATAATCAGTTTGAACAACAGCAGCAATGATGGTCATAACAATAACAATAACAACAAATGTATAAATAACATACATTAAAGTTGTGAATAATTTATGAGAACCAACCATTGGATGTTTCCAAGTGAAATATCTTTGAGCTAAAACTAAGTTTAATGATGGTAACATAGTAGTTGGAATAACAATGAAAATAGTTGATGCTAAACCAACCTCAATTTTTAATAAATCAGTTGACCAAACTATTCTTAATAAAAACCCTAAAGTTCTGCATAATGAATAAAACGATAAACCTAATGAAATATAGAATTTATGACCTAATGATTTATTCTTTAAGAACAAACCAGCATGGATTAAAGTAAAGAAGAAAAAAATCGCCATAAATATTGAAGAAGGAGCGATGTCTCTATGTCTTGGATAACCACCAAAGATAGCAGGTTGATAAGCAGCGATTAAAGTGGCTAATCTCTCTGGAACTTCAACTTCATTTGAATCAATTGGATAATTTCCAAAGAATCCAAAGATCAACTTTTTAGCAACTTTAATTAATTTTTTAGAACCAGTACCAACTGCAGCACCGTTTGATAAGATTTGGAATAAGCCAAGTAATTGACTATTGGTGAAAGTAGTTTCAATCTTACTTAATAATAAATTGACTAAAGTTTTACCCGTTGTAGCATAAGTAACAGCAGCTTGCGTTGAAGTAGCATTTAAAGCAGCGTTGAATAACGAACTTGTAACATTTTGGAAATTACCAATGATTGTAAATAATTGAGGTGGAGTTAAAGATTGTAATAAACCACTGACAACAGGAGATTCAGATTGTAATAAACCTTCAATTTGAGTGATATTTAATTGGGATAAAACAGCTGGTGTATCAAATGTAGTTATGTTTAAACCTGAAGCTTGCAAAACTTCTAAAGTTGAGATGATTTGAGATGAGTTTAATGGTTTTAAAACTTCAACAATAGTAGCTGTATCCATCTTATAATTTATTAGAGCCTAAGTAAATTATTGTGTGTATTAATGAAAAGGAAAGAAAAAGATTTTAAACTTATATCATTTTGTTCAAAACAAAATCCAACAACTTGAAAGTTAAAACATCGAAACAGACGTTTAGGAAAAATTTACCAACATTAATGTCACCAATTAAATTATCTAATTCAAGTAGATTTTCCTTTGTAGGGTTTTGTAAAATCATGCACAAAGTCTCTAAATCCTGCATAATTAGTGTCAAAACAAACAAAAAAATTTTCTTTAAGAAGTGGCCTCAAAATTTAAATCAAATTAATGAGCCTATAATTCATATAAGTTAGAGCCTAATACCCAACAATCTCTCAATATTGATACATTCATGCATGATATATCAAAACAAACTGAAAAGTTAGTAATTTTGAATATATATTAGGGTTTTGTGGATTAATTGATGATTATCGAGTAGAAGTGAGGATAGAGGATTCAAATCTCAGTTCAATTTATTTGAATTACTGGTCGATATATCTATAATTCATGCTTATTGGAACTGAAATTGTTGAGTAATGAGTTATATGATAACTGTCTTATTGCCTTACACTATTTCATGGAACTAAAGTAGTAAGTAGTCATACGACTAAAACAACCAGTGGGAATAAAAGCCAATTAAAATTTGTTTGGTTAAATAAAAATTTGAAAACGGCCGCTGTTCAAATTGAAATTGTGTGCATGAAGCTTAAACTATATATCATCTACACAATTTCAAACACCGAAAGAGGAAGTTCTTTATGTTAGATTATCAGCCATGGATCCAAAATTGGATTTGTAACTTGTCATAGAAGATTCTTAGATTGTAGAAGAGTTCCTTGACAGCCCAAGAGATGTTGGTTTGTTAACTCTAAAATGGAAACAAGACTTCTCGAATCTCAAATCTCTTATGTGTGCATTTGTTTAGAAACGCATGGTTTAAACCGTTTCAAGCAGCTCAAAGTGATGATGATTTATGCAAAAGGAAAAGTTTTCAAGTTCCGTTCTATGTATTCGACTGATAGAGAATTTGAAAATAATTGAACACTGAGCAATGTTGAGCCGATGCATTGCTAACCCTAAACTATTGTTGCTTACATATTAGATACTAGTAATTGTAGGACTCGAAAACAGCATGTAGTTTTTAGGACTTTGAATGATTACAATAAATGAAACTTAACTCCTCAGTTTCTCGAATGTGGATAAAGATTCGATATATCTCAGTGTCTCACTTACTTCAACTGAGACTGAAAGTGAAATTATGTTTCCCTAAGTTAATTATAGAATTTTGTTGGATCTGGGATCTAAATTCTGATAGTTCTAGTTTCAAAAAACCCAAAGCTCCATGCAAATGAGCTTAAAAGATTCATTTGTGTTCTTCGTGAGGTTCGAGCCTTTATATATATAGAGTACCTGAGAGACACAGACATATGTATACTATCAAGTCTCAGTTAAGATTACTTTAACTAATTACTAAATTCGAATTTAAAATACTCAAATAGTTGATAGACCCGTTTTTTTTTTTTCGTAGTTAGTATCAAAGATTCAGATAGATCTTATGAGTAAACTGAGTTAAAAATCCCAATGGTTGACTTCTTCAAAAAGTTTAGAGATGTCATTTTTTCCGCTATGTAAACATGTAAAAGAGATAATAACAACTAAAATTAGCGAAAACTTCGCTTTTTCAAACAACGCAAATAGATCAAACATTGAAAATCAAACAGAAAACATTCAGCAACTTTAAGCCTAATTATATTCGTCCACTAAAACAATCAATTGACTCAAAATGAAACTATCACTCATCACACTGCTATCCTTAATATCCACCGTGCTATCCCATGGGAGTCACAAAGACACAGACCTAAAAGAACCTGTCCCTGAAGGGCTGACTTGGGAACAATGGCATATGAAGAAAGAACATGAAATTGATGAATACGTACCTGAAGTGTTTTTCCAACTACATGATACTAAATCAAAGGGATATCTTGACTCGATTGACATTCTGAACGCTTATGGGCTATACAGAGATGAAGTCGTGGGGAAAGGTGATGGATTAGGTTCTCATGATGATAGTGAAGTTATTGACGAAAAGACAAAGAAAGATATCGTTGCTCAGATATTGGCATTGATGGATACAGATGCAGATGATAGAGTCACTAAGGAAGAATATTTGAAATTTGCTAAAAATGGTGGTGGATTTCCTGATTTAGGTGTTGGTGTTGGTCACCATGGAGATTTTGAACATGAATATGAGGTTCATCATTGGAATAAATATCATAGAGATCAAGATCCTGATATCAAAATCGTACATAAAGAGGACATTGAACATGAACTATTACATCATGAACATGAGATTGAACATGGCGATGGAAAAAACGCTGATTTTTTAACAGATGAACAATTTGAATCATTTATTATACTTAAGAACATTCCAAAAAAGTTCAGAGCTTAATTATGGAAAAAAGAGTATAAAAAGCAGTTTTACAATTGAATTCACGAATACAGGCTTCATTTTATTCATCAGAAATTTCAATTAGTTTTTAATTAATGTTGAAAAAGTTGTATGTAGTTCATCGAGATCATAAATATCGATGTTTTCATTTAATGCAGAATCTTTCTTAACTTTAATACACTTGATTCCTAAACTTTCAATCTCTTTAACGTCAACTTTGATTTCTGAATCTTCCATATACACTAAATGAGTTAAAACCTCATTATATTGAAAAATTATATTTTCATACTCCACTCCAAAACTGTAATGAAGTGCTTTATAAATGGTTTTAATGAAATCTAACGCAGTAAAGCCTTCAGTTTCTCTATCAAGATTCCCATTCAGTAATAATATTTTCTTTGACTTACTTTGTTTGATAGCATATCCTACACCTTGTAGAATAAGAACTGGAATGATACTGGTCATTAATGAACCAATTGAATATATGATGGATTTACTGTTGTTTAAACTCATTATAGTCCTTGAATTTGCCTTTGGACGGATTTCTTCACCATATGAATTTATATAAAAGATTCTTTCTATTGGTGATTCTAATGGAAAAGTTGTACTTTTTGAAAATTTCAACTGTGATATTAAAAGATCTGGATGTTGATAAGGAATGTCTTCATGTGTTTGAATGTTTTGAATATTAGGTGAAAGATCAGATAGATTGGTATTATCATAGTAATTTAATGATGATGATGACATTATTGTTGAATTACCTGGTAATGTTTCAGGTGGATGTGATATTTGTGATTGGCCAGTAATAATTTTACCATTTGTTAACTTTGCTGAAATGTGATAAGTGTAATTAGTGTTTAAACATGGTAAAATTTTGATACTTGAGTCTATTCTTGTCATTCTTAAACATAATTCAATAGCACTATCTAAGGAGCCAACAAATAATCTTATTCCAGTCAATAGAAGATTTCCAATACTAGCCAATTCATATCTGAAATTAGTTGAAGAATTTCTTGATTTTTTTAATAATTCCATATGAACATGAATTAGAAAACTTCTAATCATTTCTTTGCATTGAATTTCAACATTATCCCAAATTTCATGATTTCCTTCAACGATTAAGGTCCATTCATTTTTAGCTTCTTCATTATCTTCAGAAAGTCTATAACTCAACAATTTCTTAAACCCTTCATCGGTGATCATTCTAGTTATTCTTGATCTAATATCACCAATTGCTGGACCACCTAATACTCTCAAGATCTCAGAAGTTGAACCACCATTATCTGAAATTGGTAAGATGAAAGTGATTTTGTCAGACAGTTGCTGGAAAATATTAACGAGTGAGTTGGTTGCAGTCCCTCCAGAGATCACAACGATTTCATTGTTTGGAGACATCTTTTAGAATTTGTTGTTTTTGTTTGTAAATCTGTTAAATTAATTTTGTGAAACACGCACATCGTTCATTCTATTTTGTGAAATAAAAACTCAATAAAAAAAATAAAGCTCTTCCTCCTTCACACACTCCTCCATAAACGCTCACTTCACATTATGCTATTCCCAATCGTCACTTTATTCTCCCTTCTAAACTCCATCTAATGCATGAAGACATTTCAATAGTTTTAAGAACTAAAATTTCGACATATTAGCTTCTTCATTTTATTATTGAAATTCGACACAGCTAGTTGAATTTTAGTATAGGAAAATGGCTTGAGATTATACAGCTCGGATTTGTCACGGATTTTAACAATTGGGTGAGGTTTTACTGAATTTGACTTTTCAGATTATTAGAGACACGTCTTGCATGCTTCAATCTACTGATCATGGATAATTTATATGAATAATTTATATGAATAATTTATAGCTAGGTTATAGATCTTCGAAGATATTCATATAGTATTACTAGTACAAGAAAGTGTCAGAATTGTGAGATATTATTATTTCGTATTATGTAATTAATTACAATATATTATAGATGTTTCGCTTAATGCTTTGTTATCGTTTCTATTCGTTCGATCTAAATTGATCCTATTGTTTGTTGTTCTAATTGTTGATATGCAAATTGTTGATGTGCGAATTGGTTGTTGTTCTGGTTCTTCTTCCGATTGGATCTGTTTTAACTATTCTATATAAAGGTTGAGAAATAACAGCTAAACTCTGGATAGATATTAGAGATGCACTCAAACATGTCTTATTAAATCAGTATGTATCATAGGAGTTGTGTTGAAACTTGATTATGATGATGTATAAAAACTTTGAAATTTGAATCGTTTTCAATTTTGAGACTTCTTATTGTTTTTTTACAGAGTTTTAGTGATATTTTCCAGTATTTATACGGTATACTAGTGAAAAGGCAGACTCTATCATTTGAAGAACAGATTGAAGGTTTTCCATGGACTACTAGATTTACTAAACCAATCGCACTCACCTCACTATGCATATTTCAAGTGAGAAATTTTGCAATAACTGAAACAGATTCAGGGATTCTATAATATTCAGGTTATTTATCACAATATTTGCATTAGGTGAAATTTATTCAGGTGCTTTTCTGGTCTCATGTATCAGAGAAGTATGGTAGAAAACCAAATATCTTATTGGGATTGATAGGTTCAGTAGTTTCCTTATTATGTTTAGGATTTTCCAAAACTTACTACTGGGCTTTAAGTGCAAGGTTTTTGATGGGACTATTGGATGGGAATGTAGTTGTTATTCGTGCTGTTATTGAAGAGATCGCAACTGAAAAGAAACTTCAAGCATTAGCTTACTCCACTATGCCTTTGACGTTTGAAATTGGTTGTCTATTATAGGTCCTTTAACGGGTGGTTTTTTTAGTGGATCCAATACTTCAGTCATATGTTTAGAGCAATTGGTCCAGAGTTATCCATACCGCTTAGCAAACATTTTGATGAGTTTTCAACTTATTATATATGATGAGTTTTTATCAATCTTTCTCGCTTATGATGTTGCTAGAGATGATTATGGGGGACTTAAAATAACTGGTGGGTGGATTAGGATTCATTTCAGCAGAGACTGGCCAAGTTTTATCCTTACCAGGAATCTTGGGTATTGTGATAGTTATTTTTGTGTTTCATTTTCAATATTTACCAACTTTTCAGACTTTCATCTCATTATATCCAATAATGTACACTGTCATCACATTTATCGTGTTCTTAGCAGATTATTCAAATACCCTCAAGAAATCGGTGATATTTTTAATTACAGCCACAAAGAGTCTAAGCAGTA
The DNA here is from genome assembly GCA_003707195.2 of Phaffomyces antillensis. Lineage (NCBI taxonomy): Eukaryota > Fungi > Ascomycota > Saccharomycetes > Phaffomycetales > Phaffomycetaceae > Phaffomyces > Phaffomyces antillensis. The sequence goes on from PPNI02000032.1 coordinate 47,031, forward strand.
TCAACTGCATTCCCACAAATGATGGTTATTATCCATCGCAGTTCTGACTCAAGAAGAGAAATAGAAGTTTGGTCAACAGCACTACAATCTCAGCATCAGCAGCAGCTAGCTTCATTGGCCCACTGCTTTGGGGCAGGGGGGCGGTAGGGTTATTATGTCATGGGGTCAACAATATGATGTGGCGTGGCTCGGGTGGTGGGCGCTAGCTGTTGTCTCGTTGATTCCTGTGTATTTAACGAGGTTTTGAAAGGACCCTGACCAGTGACCAGCTGGTGTTCTTCATTACACGGTAGTATATATAGTAGTATCATTATATATATTCATATACGTTTTCACTGTGGATGATCGTGAAAATTTCATTTTTTTCCTAATACTGTTATGGCTTTTAATTTATTTTCAACTCTTAATCGTCAATCAACTTCATGGTTAATGAATCGAAAATTCTGAGTCATTTACAATTACTACTCATAATATCTCACACCATTAACCAAAATATCCTTTGACCCAAACTAAACACTACTCTCATCGAAACACAACTATTTATTCCGCATCATTCCCTATCAGTTAGGCACATCATATTAGTTAATTAATTATTAAGAATGGCTAAATCCAAAATCTCCTTCAAAGAACAAATGGATGGATTTCCATGGTCTCAAATCATTGTCATTGCAACAGTGAGATTCGCAGAACCTATCGCTTTCACCTCATTGTTCCCATACGTTTATTTCATGGTTAGAGATTTCAAAATAGCTGGTTCTGAAGCCGAAGTTGCCAAATATTCAGGTTATTTATCATCTACTTTTGCATTATGTCAAGTTCTAACAAGTTTCAACTGGGGAAAGTTCGCTGATCGTAATGGTAGAAAACCAACCATTTTGATAGGTCTTACTGGTTCTATTTTATCTTTATTGATATTGGGATTTGCAAAGAATTATTATTGGGCTTTAGGTGCAAGATCTATAATGGGATTATTGAATGGTAATGTTGCTGTTGTTCGTACCATTATTGGTGAAATTGCTACTGAGAAAAAACACCAAGCTGTTGCATTTTCTACAATGCCTTTAGTTTTCCAATTTGGTTCTGTGATTGGTCCTTTAATTGGAGGTTATTTAAGTGGTAAACATACTTCTTTAAAATTTTTAAAACCGTTAGTGGAAAAATATCCATATGCTTTACCAAATTTATTTATTGCTTCTTTACTGCTCTTGAGTTTATTGACTGCAGTTTTCTTCTTAGAAGAAACTCACCATAAACATAAATTTCGTCATGATTATTTCCTAATGACAGGTGATTGGATACTTAACAAAATATTTGGTGTTCAAACAAAAGTTAGACCATGGGATTTGAATGGAAATTCAAATTCATTACATCGAAACATTTCAGAAGAAAGTCCATTGTTGAATGATGATCATAGTGTTGATGGTTATACAGGACCTGTTGATATAGAACAACCTAAAGCATCTGATAATTCGGAAGACTCAATTCAAGCTGTCGGTCATATTTTAACAAGACGTCAAAGTGTTGCATTGGTCCGTACTTATTCAATTCATGAAGAAGGAGATGAAACTAATGTTAATTACTGGGAATTATTAAATCCTCATATATTCTATGCTTCAGTTTGTAATTTCATTATGAGTTTACATCTTGTTGTTCATGATGAATTCTTACCAGTCTTTTTAGCTTATGATGTTGCTAGAGATGAAGCAGGAAGTCTCATTTCGAAATTCCCATTCAAGATAACTGGTGGATTGGGTTTTTTTTCACAGGATACTGGTCAAATTTTATCATCAACTGGGTTGTTAGGTATATTTTTCATCATTGTTGTGTTCCCATATGTCGATAGAAATTTTGATTGTTTAACAACTTATAAAAGATTCATTTGCATTTTCCCAATCATATATTTATTGACCCCATTTTATGTCTTCTTAGCTAATTACTCAAAGACTACAGCAAAAGTAGTGATTTATACAATGACTGGGCTCAAAACTTTAGCAACCTCTATTGCATTTCCACAAATCCTATTAATTATTCATAACAGCTCAGATCCAAAACATAGAGCATTAATTAACGGTGCTGCTATTTCAGTTTCTGCAATTGCTAGATTCCTTGGTCCCTTATTATGGGGTTTCTTAATGTCTTGGGGTCAACAGTATAACATTGGTTGGATTGGCTGGTGGTCATTATGTTTGTTATCATTAGTGGCAATTAGACAAAGTAGATTCTTGAGAGATTCAACAGTTGAGAATGATAACGAAGAATAGTTCGATGGTTTTTGTGTATATACGATTATTTCAAATATAATCTATTGAAATCTAAATGAATTATTCATAATTAATATACAATGAAAAATAACAACTAAAAATACAGGAACAAAATGGAATTATAATGTTTAAGCAGTTGATTCTTTAGCTTCAAACAACTTCTTCGACAATTTCAGCATCAGTAGTATTCGTTTCAGGAGTTTCTTCAGTTGCTGATTCTTTAGAGACTTCAGCTAATGGAACACCTGGACCATCTGGTTTTTGTTTGTATGGGGTTTTGTCATCAGCAATAACGTTAAAGACTCTGTATAAAGTTTCATAAGTTTCTTGTTTGGAAATCATTAAGTTAATACAAGTAGTACCAATCCAAATTGGATATAAAGTACCCTTTGGATCATCTTCAATTTTGATGAAAGCACAACCTTGTTCCATACCTTTTAATTCAGTGGCTAGTTTTGAATCCAAAGCTTCTAATTCATGAAATTTAGGGAATGCTTCTTTCAATAATTTTTCAAATAATGATTTTGTTGAAGTTAAAGTTCTTGAATCACCTAATTTATTAGCAAGGATTTGCACAGTATCATTTTGTAATCTCCATTTACACTTCAAATCAGTTCTTTGAGAAACAAGGGCTTTGACACCTGAATGAACAATCTTCAATCTATCTTCATTGGCAATCAAATATTTTTTAGTTAATGGACTTGATAAATAAATACCTTTGGATGGTTCACCAGTAGCATTTCTAACGAAACAAGATTCAGTGATATCAGTGTCTTCCGGATCAATACCATAGAAATCCCAACATTTAGTTAATTCTTCTTGATCTTTTGGCAAGAAAAAAAATGGTTCAGCACCATCATTAGCAATGTTGGATAATTTTTCTTTGGTTGGTTCAGTAGTAGTTGTAGTAATTAGTGTATCAGTAGTTTTAATTTTTTTCTTTAATGGTTCTTCCTCTGAACCGGTTGAAATATCAATTTTTTCTAAAACGGTGATGAAGAAACCACCAGTATTTTGTTGTTGTGGATAAACTCTAATACAATCTTCTAAATTATAATCTTCTTCAGCAGTTGGAGGGAATAATTCATCACCATAGTTTGGATCATCACCTCTTTGTTTATTAACGTGATCTTTACCAGTGACTATCCAATTTTTTAAACCTTTAGAATGGACTAAGCCTGGTAATTCAGTTTTAACTAATCTAATATCTTTATTTTTTCTTAAAGCTTCTAAAATAACAGCTTCATTTTCAATTGGATTAATTGAACAAGTTGAATAAACTAATCTACCACCTGTAGCTAATAATTCAATACCTCTTTGTAAAATTTGATACTGTAATTTGTTTAAACCTAAACCATCACCAATGGCCCATTTTTTCCAAATTTGAATATTTTTTCTCATGGTACCATCACCTGAACATGGAACGTCACATAAAATTCTATCGAATTTAACAAGTTCATCATCAATCTTAGTTCTTGGATAAAATTGTGCTTTATGATTAGTGACCAACATATTTGGAGATGCTAATCTTTTAATTTGATGGACTAACATATGAGCTCTTTTATAATCAGCATCATTAGCAACAACAAAACCAGTTGGGTTTGGAACTTGATGTAATGATTCGATTAATTGGGCAGTTTTGGACCCTGGAGCAGCACACATATCCAAGACTTTATGATGAGGTTGAACGTCTAAAACTAAAGGTGGAATCATTGAAACGGCTTCTTGTCTTGAAATGTTACCAACTTCAGTTTCAAGGACTAAAAATCTTTGAGTTTCTGAAAATCTTTCATTTTTACGGATTGCTTGTTTAGAGATCTCAACTTGCCATGCTAATTCATTTGGATAAAAAGCAATAGGTTTTGGACCTGGTATTTTTTCACCTTCATATTCCATGTCACCTAACATTGGGACATGTTTTTCTTTGAACATAGTTTTGATTTCATCTGCATAGGTAAAACTATTGATTCTAAAAGTTAATGGTAATGGAGTTTGCATAGATTTTTTAAAATTTGCAAATTCTTCTTCTGACATTAAATTTTGAGATTTATAGTAATTTTCCCATTTTTCATTTTCTTGAACGATTGGGGACCAATCTCCTGTTCCTGAATTACGATCAACTCTTGGTGCGTTTGATCTGTTACCACCACGCTTATTTTTGAATTTTCTAGCCATGTTGTTATTGTATTTCAAATACTTGTTTAGACTAGACGTTAATCTCATTCAAAATGAATTTTAGAAACTTTTCATGCGATGAGCTCTGAAAATTTTTGATTGAGAAATACTAATCACCCGGGCTCGATAACCTTTTTAGTCACGTGTGTTTTAATTATGTAATCGTTTTTGCCAATTCCGATGCATCTTTGCTAAATGCGATACTTTTGAAGTGTTGGGAGTGTAGAGACTGATCAACGATCATATCAAAAGCTTACCTCTCATTATTCTCTTCTCTTAACGCTCATCTTATTTGTAAAAACTTCTAGATCAATCCATCATTTTCAACCTTATAAGTAAATAAATATGACACATAATTTTTTTTTTTGAAATAACTTCTCACTCCACAATATAGAATTTATCGTAAGAGAAATGTCACAAACTTCAAATACTCGCACATATTTCATCACTGGTGTCAATAGAGGCATTGGAAGAGAGTTAGTCTCTCAGTTATTACTGGAATCAGAAAATAATATCGTTATTGGTACTGTTAGAAAACATCACTCTGATGATTCAGGGTTATTAGTTACAAAAGATCCAAGATTAACTATTTTAACATTAGATTATAATGATAGCGATAGTTTTATATCATTGACCAAGGAATTAGAAAGGTTAAATACAGGAATCGACGTTTTCATTTCAAATGCAGCAATAAACACAGCGAAGGGAAATGTTTTAAATTCATCACCTGAACAATTCATGAAATTTTTCAAAATAAACGCAGTTGGACCAATACAACTTATAAAGGTCTTAAAACCGTATCTTTTACTCAAAAATACAAGAAAGATCATATTAACATCGAGTGTGTTAGGTTCAATTGGTGAATTTCCACAATTTTTATCAAATGCTTTCCCTTGTTCACCTTATGGAGTTTCTAAGTCTGCATTGAATGCATTAGGTGTTCAATTGAGTCATGAATTGGCAAATGAGGATTTCATAGTGGTCAATTATCATCCTGGTTTGATCAAAACAAGTGAAAAATTCGTGAATGATGATATCAGTAAAACAAAGGGCTTTGAAGGTGATCAAACTTTCATTCAATATGTTTTGAATAATTCATTTAATGTCAAGGAAGGTGTTGAGAAGGAATTGAGAGTTATCCATAATTTAGATGAGAGTGATAATGGTAAATTCTTGACATTTGATGGGTCTGAAATTAAATATTGATCGTTTGGTTGATCAACAGCTCATTAATCTGTTTTTTTTATTCATTTATATTTATTGAATTTTGAAATGTTAATGCTAATGCATTATTTTTATTTGTTTCTGATCGTATTTTTTGATGTTAAGTTCAATCAACTTCATTTATTCTATACTGATCTAATCCATGAAATCCAGATGGTACCTTCTTAACTTTTCCATTACTGTTGATGTTTTCATCTTCCATTTCTTGATCACTCACTTGCTCTTCATCTTGGTTACTGTCACCTTCGTGGTTTTCTTCATCTTCATCTTGATCTGCAGATCTCTTCATGTATAGTTTATAGCTATCTTCATTCAATGCCTCATCGACCCAATTTTCAACTATGATTCCCAAAGTCAATAACACAGTCTCATCGAACATCTGTAAATTATATGGATACTTCATCCCAATATAGTAGTGTAAAGTCTCTAATAATTCACTGGACGGGAGTCTAAACTCATCACTTCTAGGTATAACTGGAACAATGGGTGGTACACCTTCAAGTTTCCCTAACACTTCATCAGGCGAGTAAGAGCGAGTGTGATGATACGTATTTAATGTGTTGTATAAAGATTTGTAAAAGATTTTCTTCTCGTTTGTATCATCAACTTTTCCATTCTTCCTCAAGATATCTTCCATCTTCGAATTATGATTTGTATGTTTTGTTTAAAAGAAAAAAAAAATTATTATACAGATCAAAAAAACAACAAAAAAATATTATGGTTTCACTAATAAACACTGAAAAATCCGTTCCTAGAAGAAGTGCCATCCCAACCGCCTTTTAACGGTCAATTGTGCTGTGCTGGATTGCTCCCCTTCAGCGGTGCAATTGACTTTACTAGCAAATTCAAAACTAGGTTACCCATAGAGTAAATTTTGCCTTCCGCCAAAATCGAACCAGGACACTTTCATCCTAATATGGAACAGCTCAACCAGATTCCAAAGAGGTAGCGATTCCACTAAATTGCCACAACAGCATCAGAATTGTTTTTCTTGGCTACTAATATAAAACAGAGTAGTTCACCGGAGTTAACGGATTTAACAATTTTCAAGAGAAAAAAAAATGGAATTCAATTTGTCTAATTATGTCACAAATACAATATATTCAACATATTAACATTTTAAACATTACAACTGAAGAGTATTCAACATACTAGAAATTATCACATCACATTAAACACACAGGAAAATACGTACTATGTACATACATTACAATCAATAGAGACAGTTTATTGGTCAATTAATGAACTTGCATCAATCAAAGAGATAGAATCATTGATTTATTGGTCAGAAATAACGAGCATACAGGAAAAGTTGCATTAGAATGTGAAGCAGTCGATACAATTGGTTGGATAGATGCAGGAACTACAGTAACTGGATATAAGTCAATGAAACGTAATTTATAGTATATTTCTGAATAATAATTATGAAAAGGTTTATAGGAAGGTTTTCATCAAGACTCCATATTTTGACAGTATAATTTCAGTAAATCCTGGTTATAAAAAAAATTAATAATATTGATTTCATAATTTCTTAAATCAAATAACTTACTGAGATTTGATGATACAAGTAAAGGTATTGGTTTAAAACTGCAGTGAGCGGACTAACATGCTTAGTAGTACTATGAAATAAGAAGTATACAGTAGACTAGACTGTATACCAATGATTTTCACTTTGTCTTTTTTATTCTCTTCCAAACCAACCTTCTCCAGAGAAAAGTCATTGTAGTTACAATAATCTTTGATCCCTTGTAAAAACTGTGTCTCCATTGATCCATTATACTTTTTAACCAGCTCAAAATCATTTGGATCAATTTAACATGAGAAAAATCTAAAATCACTGTTTTAACCTCATTATTAATTTGAAGTTTGAAAATCTGATATCTAATTGATGAATCCCTGCTTGTTAAATGGTGAAAGAAGTCATTTTCTGATTGAATTAACCTAAAAAAAATATAAGACATCTGATATACTAATTAGAAATTCGATACAATCAAGCTTAATCGAACAATTAGTGTTCTGTAGTTATTGTAATATCACTTCTGATTAGTAAAATAATTCATTTACTACAGTAGTTAAGAAAGAACACATATTAATTAGCTATATAACAATTGTATTTCTTTCTTTCATTAAGTATTAAGGTTTAAAGTCAGCAAAGGACTATATATAAATAATCATATAAAACACAGCGATTTTGGACTAGTCTATTTTGGGGGTTGAGCTCTTTTCTCTTTATATCAATAGTAGTATGTTAAAGTGATTTTCCAAAGATGAGATTCTAAAATAGACAAAAATAGATCCAAAAAAAAAAAACAAAAGATTGTATTTGATTGCTTTTATAAGATTTTGTGAGTAATTTTTTTTTTCCTGTTTTTTCTATAGCATAAGTTCGTTTAAGATAGTGTCATAAAAATAAATAGAAGAGATATAACGCTGATCCAAGCAGTATAAAGTCTTGATTGATTGATAGTTTGTTTGATTGATTATAATTGTTTTGATGATTGCAATCTTGATTTCCAAATTAATAATAACATTTCCCAAGCCATGATCAATGCAACAATACCAACATTAACATTTAATGTAAACATACCTGTTAATCCTCTATATTCTAAAGCTTGAACTGTTTGATCATTACTTTCCATGAAGATTAAACCACCGGCTAATAAACAGAAACTTGTGATCAATTCAGTAAATGGTCTTGCTGGCTGTAAGTTTCTATTAGGAACTAACATTAACAAAATAAATGTCAATAATCTGAAAAATGAACCATAAGCTAACAAATAACCCCATTGCATATGAACCATTGTTGAGATTTGAGATGATTGTTCATGTTGTGACATTAAAATACCAGTCCAGAAAATAGTGAAAACTGGAAATGGATTTGGTGAATAACCTGGTGTCCCAGCATGGATTGCATTTGAATTAATTTTAGTGTTTGATAAAAATTGATTAAATCTCCATTCAGATAAAATATACTCAGTGATTAAACCACATAAACCTGCACCTAAATACATAAATGCAATTGAAACATGTTGTAAATCTTTAGCATCCCAAGCTCCTCCAGGTGAAGCTAAATGTTCTAAGAAGATATTAGTTGAACCATAGAAGAAGATTAAGAAACTTTCATAACCTTCCATTGTGATCATTCCTCTTGGGGTTAGTTTGAACCAAATTGAATTTTCATTGACTTGACTTTTCAGAGTTAAAGCTTTATTCCATGCTAAACCGTATTTTTGTAAAGCACCACAATATCTTGCTAATGATAATAAACCTAAAGAGATGAAAACACCACCTTTAATTAAATGGGCTAGAACACCAAATATATGTTTACCTTGACCAAGTAACGTGCCAACTGTGATACCAGTGATAAAGTAGACGAATAAATAACCAAACATTGGGACTTTCAAAGAATGGAATAAAACTGTGGCAAAAACATTAGATTTTTGAGCAACTGATTGAAGTGTTTTATTTTGAAATAGTCTGGATAACACAGAGTCTCTTTTAAAAGTAAATGAATTTTTTGGTTTGAAAAAATCGTCCGTTGAAAATTCTTGTCCTAATTCAATATCTAAATTTAGAGAATCTCTTCTATAAATAGTTTCTGGAGAGTCTTCTCTATCATTTGAGTTTCTACTTGAATTTATTAAAGTTGGATTAGATGGCTCATCTTCAGAGTCGTTTCTTTCATTGCCTAAGTCTTCTAATGGAATGAAAGGTTGGGCTAAACCACCTTCTAATTCTATCCATGTATTCGAAGCCCATCTAGTTGCAGTATATAGAATAGCAGTGATATATTGGATAGTAGTAAGAACTAACAAGATCCATGACATTTTGAAATAAGCATTATTAGGATATAAATCAGAAACTGATGAAACATAAACTTTTAATGAAACTAATGAGGAAATTAGAAAAGCATTGTAAAGGGTTAAGATCGGAATAAACCATTGAGATTTCACCGTGTCTAACATCATACAGATTGGATATAAAAAGACAAAGCAACTCATTATAGAAAGAGAGTGATACCATAAAGAACCTTTTGAGTCCGACTCAATTGTAAAATAGGTCGTAGTATTATATTGTTCCCAGTACAGACGTTCTGCAGGAGTTAAATCTGTTTTGAGAATTGGTAAGCCATGATGATGAGCACCTTCATGAGGGACAGGAACTATCTCGGTTTCATTTTGTATGGATAAGTGTGATTCATGATGCTCTGAAGTCATCTCCATGTTCATTGCACTGGCGGCAGTCAGTAAACTAGTGAACAAAACCAATGATCTATTTAAAATCATTCTCAAGTGTCTTTAGTCTGAGTGTCGGTCGGTTGATAGGTTTAGTCTCTTTGACAATATGAACTTGGAACAATAAGATACGATTGAAACCGGGTGGTATTGAGTGATTAAATATATGATGAGTAGAAGACCAATGAGTTGTTGACGACTAGTTTAACTCAAACAGTGTGATTATATGAACAGTTTGTTGGTGGCAAGTTGATATTGCAGTTTCTGTGATACCAATTGAGTGGAATTGACCGCACCAAACCCATAAAAGAAGTGGGTCTCTCCATGTTTATATACTTTTTTGAGTAGTTTGTCATATAAATTTTGCTCGTTTTGTTTCCATAGATTGCCTGCATTAATTTACAGCCCTACCGGTAAGGACACGGCATCGAGGTGCAGGAAGTCAGCCGATTTTTAGGGAGTTTTTAGCTGGTTTAAGGCGAGCTGGAACTTTCTGGAAGTTCTTGTTCAGGCGGAATTACGCGGAGTTACTGATAAAACGGAATTAGAGGAAATTAAGATACACCAAATGCCATTTCTACAATGAAAGAATTCAATGAAATCTGGTACTGAGATTCCCTTTTTTTTTAGAGCGAATTAGTTTTAAGCTCTAACTTCTAAGTTGCAAATTACAACCCAAAGACCGGTTTGAAACAGCCCTTTCTTCAATGTAAAACAAGTCCAACCAGCTTTCGGAATAAACGCTTGCAAAACAATAGTTCCGAATCCCGCGATGTTTGACGAACCAATTAAATAATTGTTTACTAATTAATGATAGTTCAAACCCCAGAACTTCGTTCTGTACACTCTACGGTTATAGAATTCTCTTGAATGAGTAATGTAGTATAATGATCTTACAGAAATGAGAGTTACAATGAGCAGATTCAGCGGAAGTTTCAATAGTATTTACTATTCTTTGTAAAATTGAAATTGATTATTCATGTGTTATTTGGATATTGATGTGTTCTTCTTCTAGTTGGATTTCTTCTTGTCTATATAAATTTATATATGAATTTGAAAAGATCATATGAGGCTAGGTTTTCTTTGATATCAGTAATTTAATCGTAGAGGTACTTAACGCAGCTCAGTTAATGAATTGCATAATGTGTACCAGAATTATTTGGCGGCTACAAGTCCTCTTGATTTGTACGTTTATTCAAATCTTTGTCTCAATTTCAATTTTCAGGTTGAACTTTGTAGATGTTGAATTCAAATACAATCAAATATGTAGAGCTTAGTATTAACAGACTTTTTTTTTCAGGCAACTATAATTAAGGAAAAAAACTGTCACATAAATTTGTTCCTTGATTTTTGCGACGCATTCAATAAAATGTTTACAAATCACCTCGTACTATTAATTGGACTGTAATACGGCCACATATGGTATCTTTCAAATTTCAGTCTAAACAAATTAGAGCTTGATTCATCAGACATCAGTAATCTCTTTGATACATGATGATGTAAATCATTCATAATTGTCTCAAACAATTCGATACGGTAGGGTCTCAAAAAGAATTAATTGGCTTGAGCGGGTTTATGCACCTGTAGAACTCCCAAATTAAATGATTAATCGAGGAAATCTGAGCATGTTCTATTTTTACTGGGGCGTAGAGATTTTATTTCAAATATTAAGAGTTACCACTTGAAACTGAAGTACTTTTTAAAGATTTACTTCCTTTGTTAGTATTTTTTTTTGTGTTTATATTTCAAGATATTTACCAAGGCATTATTTATTATCTACTATAGAGCTTTAAAAGAAAAAAAAAAAACATAACCCGATCACATGACACCCACTTGACATCAAGATAATACTGATAAGTTATCAGCTCATCTTTTAAGACTAATACTATGAGTCTTTTTAGTTAAATCTGGTAGATCTTTAGGGTTAGTATGAAATGTAAATCTACACACATTCAGCTTCTTCTCTTAATATAGCTAAACGAATACTTATTATAGTTACTGTTTCTGAACCTGATTCTGTACCTAATCTACTTAGTCATTTAACTCAGTAATGCATCATTTTCAATTATTTCTTAAGTTCATTTGAGCTTTAGTCTGTTATAAACTATCTGGTTTCTGTAATTGGGAACTTAATATCTTAAACTTCAATGAAAACGATATGATTGCAGAGATAAAGATCTATATTACACGAGTTTATACAATTTAAAGTATATAGTGTACACTAATTCATTGGATGAGTGACTTCTAAAGCAAAATTACTGAATTTTGAGTTCATTTTGACTAGTATATCGAGAAAGTGCAGTATAAATTCAACCAAATACGTTTCTTGAGATTTTAGGACATCAAGAATAAGACTAGTAATTATAGTTAGAGATCTCAGAACTAGTTAGAGTCAAAGTATAAAAGATAAAGATGATTAATTTTTTCAATTTTCAAATGTGTCCTTCATCTTATAAGTCGAAACTGTTCTTCATATATATTATTTTTTTGCTTTTGTGTAAAAAAACAAATTTCAGAAGAATGTGTGAAAATCAACTTCATAATCCAACTTAACAAAACAATCAATACTTAACAAATCACAATCACTGGACAATTTCAAGTGATTTGGGTAAAATGATACCGCCCGTTAACCTTTCCTCAGGTCAAGGTACGGTAGAAACCAACTCAGATCAATCTTCCTCTGATTCCAAGTATACAGACACGCCTGAATTTCAAGAAAGACAATCTTGTATGAAATACCGTTAATCAATTGAACAGTTATACCCTTCCATATTGAACATTTTTCTAATTATCCAGATTCAGCTGTTCCTGAGAATGCAACTCATGGCTTAAATTCGGCATTAACAGGCAAAAGCGCCTTTCCTTTTAGTGGATTCAAAACTCCTCAAATTACAAGTGGCCGCTGGAGTGAAAGACTAAGAGGCGACCCAATTGGACAAAATGAAGATTACTGTAAAAATGAAAAGAAACCAGGCGAGGACTTTGCTGAAAGAGGTATATATGATGTTTTTGATCATTATCATGACCCTTATCCTGCTTGGTCAGATGAAGATGAAATTCCAATATCAAGACAAGAAATTGAATTAATATTTATTGAATTGACCCAGGTCTTTGGCTTCCAATTAGATAATACTAAGAATATGTTTGATTATTTATTAAGATTATTAGACTCAAGAGCTTCAAGAATGCACCCTGTTCAAGCTTTAAAGTCGTTACATGCTGATTATATTGGTGGTTTAAATTCAAATTTTAAAAAATGGTATTTTGGTGCACAATTAGACATTGATGATACTATTGGCTTTGTAAACCTTAATAAAAATGGAAACCCAAAGAAATCATATGTTAAAATGCAAAAACAAAAGGAAGGTAATAAAATTAATGATGATGATGATCATTTACATCCTGGCGTTATATCTTTAGAATCATCAGAAAAAAGATGGAGTGAAAATATGAAATGTTTGTCAGCTGAAGACTCAATTACCCAACTAGCGATTTTTCTTTTGTGTTGGGGTGAGGCCAATAACATCAGATTCATGCCTGAGTGTTTATGTTTCATATTTAAGTGTTGTAACGATTATTATTATGGTTTAGATGCTGCAAAGAAAAAATATCCTGATATCCAAGTTGCTTCATTTTTAGATCATGTCATTACGCCTTTATATGAATATTACAGAAATCAAGTTTATGAACTAGTTGAAGGCCGTTATATTGTCAGGGACAAAGATCATGCTTCAATCATTGGGTATGATGATATCAATCAATTCTTTTGGTATAGAAAAAACTTAGAAAATATTTTCTTGAAAGAATCAAATAAACAGTTAATGCAATTTCCACCGCATGAACGTTATCTATATCTAAATGAAGTTAAATGGTCAAAATGTTTCTATAAAACTTACAAAGAAAGAAGAACTTGGGCACATACAGTTATAAATTTTAATAGAATATGGATTTTACATGTTTCAACATTTTGGATTTATACAATGATGAACTCTCCTGTTATTTATACCAAGAACTATCAACAACAGTTAGATAATAAACCTCCTATACAGCTAAGACTATCTGTGATTGCTTTACATGGTTGTATTTCAACTCTGATTAACATCATTTCAACAATACTAGAATATTTATTTGTTCCAAGAAGATGGCCAGGCTCAAAACCAATTGGTAAAAGGCTCATTGCTCTAATTATGATATTCATATCCATTGGTCTGCCCTCCATATATATATTTGGTTTTGTATCTGGTGCAAACCCTGTTTCTTCATTAGGTTTAGGGATTTCAATTACTCAGTTTGTTGTTTCATTCTTGGTTACAATATATTTTGTTTTCACACCATTAGCATTTTTGTTTGGTGCTTCTTTCAAAACTAACAAAAAAAGAGATTTTCTACCAAATATGAACTTCACTAACTCATTCCATAAATTGAGAGGTAAAGCTTTATTGTCTTCCTATGGGTTATGGTTAGCTGTTTTCATTGCAAAATTCATTGAATCTTATTTTTTTTTAACTTTATCACTCAAAGATCCAATTAGGGAATTAAGTATCATCAGGGTTAATAGATGTGTTGGTGAACATTATCTTGGAGATTTTGTTTGTCGTTATCAGCCAAAATTCTTATTGGTTCTAATGTGCTTGACTGATTTAGTTTTGTTTTTCTTGGATACTTATTTATGGTATATCATTTGCAACACATTCCATTCAGTCTTTCGTTCCTTATACATTGGTGTATCTATCTGGACACCATGGAGAAACATATTTTCAAGATTACCAAAGAGAATCTATTCAAAGATCATTGCAACAACACCAGACAATAATTTGAAATCAAAGTTAATTGTCTCACAAGTCTGGAACTCAATTGTTATTGGGATGTATCGTGAGCATTTATTATCACTAGAGCATGTACAAAGATTGATTTATCAACAGATTGTTCAAACTGGTCTGAATGGAACCGAAACTGTGATTCTAAAAGAACCAAATTTTTTCATTTCTCAAGAAGATCAAATTTTAAAGTCTCCTTTATTTGAGGCTCAATCTGAGGCACAACGAAGAATCACGTTCTTTGCACAATCATTATCCACGCCAATGCCTGATCCTATTCCCGTTGATCAAACCCCTACCTTCACTGTTTTAATTCCTCATTTTAGTGAGAAGATCACACTAACATTAAGAGAAATTATCAGGGAAGAAGAAGGATACTCAAACGTTTCTTTATTGGAGTATTTGAAGCAACTACATCCCTTAGAATGGTCTTATTTTGTCAAAGATACAAAAATGTTGGCAGATGAGATTGATGTTGACTCAACTCATACAGAATCAAGTGCAGAAGTTCTATCATCAAAGGATAGAACTGATAATCTACCTTATTACTGTGTTGGCTTCAAGACTGCCACTCCCGAATACATTCTTAGAACAAGAATTTGGGCTTCTTTAAGATCTCAAACTTTATATAGAACTATTTCCGGGTTTATGAATTACTCAAGAGCTTTGAAGTTGATGTATGATGTTGAAACTTGTTCAAATGCAAACTCTCAACAACAATTAGAAAATGCTGCTGTTATGGCGCTTAGAAAATTTAGAATGATTGTTTCTATGCAACGATTAAGCTCTTTTTCAAAAGATGAAGAAGAAAACAAAGAGTTGATCTTAAGAGCTTATCCTGAATTACAAATTGCTTACTTAGAAGAAGAAGTTGATCAACGCACAGGTGATAAAAATTATTACTCAGTATTGATTGATGGTAGTTGTCAAATCATGGAAAATGGTTCAAGAAAACCAAAGTACAGAATTAAGTTAAGTGGTAATCCAATTTTAGGTGATGGTAAATCTGATAATCAAAACCATGCTTTAATTTTTTCAAGAGGTGAATATATTCAATTGATTGATGCAAACCAGGATAACTATCTAGAAGAATGTTTGAAAATTAGAAGTGTTCTAGCTGAATTTGAAGAATTTTCAGACTCTGAAACTGATCTATATTCAAGTGAATCAGTATCTCATGAGAAAGATCATCAAAATCCAGTTGCTATCATTGGTACGAGAGAGTATATCTTTTCTGAAAATATTGGAATACTAGGTGATATTGCAGCTGGTAAGGAACAAACTTTTGGTACTTTATTTGCAAGAACTTTAGCAAGAATTGGTGGTAAGCTACATTATGGTCATCCCGATTTCTTAAATACGATTTTCATGACTACAAGAGGTGGTGTTTCGAAAGCTCAAAAGGGATTACATTTGAATGAAGATATATATGCTGGTATTACTGCAACTCTTAGAGGTGGTAGAATCAAACATTCTGAATATATTCAATGTGGTAAAGGTAGGGACTTAGGTTTTGGGTCAATTTTGAATTTTAACACTAAAATTGGTGCTGGTATGGGGGAACAGATGTTATCAAGAGAATACTTTTATTTGGGTACTCAATTACCATTTGATCGATTTCTATCTTTCTATTATGCTCATCCTGGATTCCATTTAAACAACGTTTTCATTATTTTATCGATTCAGTTATTTTTAATGGTTTCAATTAACTTAGCAGCCTTAGTCCATGAATCAATTATTTGTAATTACAATCCAAATGTTCCATTCACAGATCCAAGAAAACCTGCTGGGTGTTCAAATTTAATTCCATTAATAAAATGGCTAGAAAGATCAGTTTTATCAATTTTTGCTGTGTTTTTCGTCTCATTTGTTCCCCTATGTGTTCAGGAGTTAACTGAAAGAGGTATTTGGAGAGCTTTTACAAGATTGAGTAAACATTTCATGTCATTATCCCCATTATTTGAGGTCTTTGTTTGTAAGATCTATGCACAAGCTTTAGTGAATGATCTATCAGTTGGTGGTGCAAGGTATATTGCAACTGGTAGAGGATTTGCAACCATAAGAGTTCCATTCTCTTTATTGTATTCAAGATTTGCATCTGAAAGTTTTTATTTTGCAGCCGTTTCAATGGCAATGTTAGTTTATGTCTCGCTTGCAATGTGGAATTTTGCATTATTATATTTTTGGGTTACAATCATTGCATTATTCTTCAGCCCTGTGTTATATAACCCCAACCAGTTCTCTTGGAACGAATTTTTTTTAGATTATAAACACTATTTAGACTGGTTAAGTTCAGGAAGTACAAAATCTGAAACTGATTCATGGATATCTCACATCAGAGCAATTAGAATTCAAGTAACAGGCACTAAAAGAAAAAGATTAGGCAAACCAGGAGATAAGTTAGCGTCAGATTTCAAAAAACCTTCATTTATCAACATATTATTCTCCCAAATCCATTCTCACATATTTTTAACAGTTACTGTTCTAGTTGCTTATTTTTTTGTCAATGCCCAAAATGAAACAAGATCGCTAAATCGTTCCCATACTTTATTGAGAGTTTTAGTGTTTTCAATTGGTCCAGTTTTAGTCAATATTATTGTTTTATTCGTTTTATTTGTTTTCTCAGTTATTTTGGGTCCTTTATTCACATTTTTAATTCCTTCATTCCCTTCATTTATTTCAGGTTTCGCTCATACATTGGCTATTGTGAACCATCTTTTTTTCTTTGAAGCTTTATGGTATTGTCAAAATTGGAATTTTCAAAATACTGTGTTAGGGTTTTTAGCTTGTTCATTAATTCAAAGTTTAATTTTTCAAATAATTATCACTGTTTTCCTAACAAGGGAATTTAAACATGACAAAAGCAATAGAGCTTGGTGGTCAGGTAAATGGGCAACATCAGGATTAGGATGGGGAATCTTCACTCAACCAACTCGAGAATTTATGTGTAAAATTATTGAAATGAGTTTATTTGTCAGTGATTTTGTATTAGGTCATCTAGTATTAATCATTCAAATACCAATATTATTCATTCCATATGTTGACAAATGGCATTCATTATTATTATTTTGGTTGAAACCAGATAGACAAATCAGACCTCAAATATTCTCCGCTAAAAAGAGGAGAAAAAGAAAAACATTGGTTCAAATTTATTTGTTAGTGTTTTTATTGGTTATTTGTTTATTTGTTGGAATCCTCATGCTACCGTATATCGTTGACAATGTTTTGCATTTGAATATCGGTAGATATATTCCAGAGATGGGTAAACTTTTAATTCAACCATCAGTTGGAGTTAATACAAAAGTTGGATTAAGCGCTCTTGATTCATTAAAAGCAAAATCTTCGAAATCAGTTAATGGTTTCTTATGATTACTTTTATTTATAATTATATCCTATAACTTCTATTGTTTATTTATAGTCTAATTTAAATTCATTTTTTTCTTGTATGCTGATTACTGTAACCATTTTTGAATTTGATTTGAATTGTTTGTTAATTGTTGGATTTTCTTAATTTTTGATTTATCAATGAAAAATTGAATAAGGCCAAACCTAGGAAGTTTTGGTAAAGTTTCTAATAGTTGGTTAGCTTTATCCAGTGATCTAGGATCTTTTTCTAATGCATTAATTATTGAATCTAGTATAAGATCAATTGATTTATTATCAATGTTTCCGTTTTTGAATAATTTCAAATATTCTTGAGATTCAATGGAGAAGACATATTCATATGCTTTCTGTGAAGGTTTTGAGTTATAGATGACTGATAATGAATGTATTGTTGGTGGATTTGGAAAACTCTGGTTATTGATTATATTATTAGTTGATGTTAGATTGATTGGGGATGTTGTATTTTGTGAAGTTACTTGTTGAATTTTTTTGATGTTTTTTGATTTTGAGTCTTTCAATTGTTTGAATGATGATGTATTTGTTTCTTTAGTATGATCATTGTGAGTAATATTATTATCATTATTATTATTATAGTTAGTGGTGGATTGTTGAAATTCTAGAGGTAATTCATCAACTTCAAAAATAGGAATTTTTTCAAGCTCTATTTTGATCCTCTTGTCATTCTTCTCAAATTCATCAACACTATGACTTCTCTTAAAGGTTGATTCCTTAACATCCAACTCTTTAATTGATTGCAAAACACTTTGATTTTTGAAATCGATTTCTAGAGCATCATTATACGATTCTCTTGCCCTTTGAAATTCATTGATTGCAGCCAATGCAGTCCCTTTCCTCCATAGTAATTTCACTTTAGTCTTAACGTCTGGATCTTGTAAAAGTCCTAAATTAACAACATCTATGCATTTTTCCCATTGTGATAATTTGATTAATGTCATTGATCTGTTGGAATATAAGACAGGATTAGATGGATCTAGTTTGATGGCATCGTTGTAGAGACTGTCTGCTATCGCATAATCTTTCCTCTTGAATGCTTCGTTTCCTTTTTCTTTCAGTATTTCAGACATGTTTTAGATGTTTGGTGTATGAATATTGTTGTAGTAATAATATTGATTATTTTTTTCGGATAGTCATCTCATCTCATCACCTATATAGAGATAAGTATGATTTCTGAAGAAGTTCAAGATGAAATGGACGCAATAGAGGCAATCTACCCGAGCTGTCTCACTGTGCTCAACGAGGGCTTAATCGACTTGAAGATACCACAACACGAGGAATACTCGGCTAGGATTTCGTTTCCTGAGAATTATCCACTGCGAGAACCACCACATATCTTACAAGTACGCAGTAATGGCAATGACGACCAATATCTGCAAAGCCTGTTCACTGAGGTTCTGGACTCAGTGTATCAAAGCGGAGGTGTGTGTGTGTTCGATTTCCTTAGTGAATTAGATGGGATTCTATACGTTGAAGAAGATGAAGATGTTGGTGATAATGATGATAATGATGGTGAAGTTGTGGAAGTGGATGCGTTTGATGGCTGGACAATGTCTGAACCTGTCACTGATAGAGGATCCACATTCATTGCGTTTGTTAGAGAAGTCACAAGTCAAGAAGAGATGGAAGAGAAATTGTACTATCTGAAAACAGATCGTAAGATATCTAAGTCTAATCATAATATGGTCGCTTACAGAATCCAAAATCCAAATGGTACAAAATTATCAGATTGTGACGATGATGGAGAGACAGCAGCCGGTGGGAGATTGCTGCATCTACTACAGATCATGGATGTTTGGAACTGTATCGTTGTTGTGAGTAGATGGTTTGGTGGGACTCATATTGGACCTGATAGATTCAAACATATAAACTCTACTGCAAGAGATGCTATTATAAAAGCAGGTTTTGTTAAGGATCCAAAGAATGAGGGCAAATCTAAAAAGAAGAAATAATTCAATGTTATGTTGTTTTTGTGTATTATTCATGAATAGATTCTATTTTGTTAACTCATCATGCCATTTTTGTTTCTTATTGCTTTTGGGTATACTTGAATCCATGTATCTTTTACTTTGTTTTGCGTTATTTCTATCTTGTTTGAAAGCTTTACTTATATCACTTTCCTCTTCTTCCTCTTCTGGGTCTAATACTTGAGGTTTTGGCTTTTCTTCAATTCCAAATGCTCTTCTTCCAATAACAGGAGAATCATTTTGTTGTAAAATATTAAGACTTGAATAACCTACAGAAACGACTTTTGGTTTCTTTATTTTAGATTTCAAAGATTCTGAATCCTTTCTCTTCCATTCTGATAAATCTTTCAGTTTTGTGCTTTTTTCTTCAACTTTCTTTTCTTCTTCTTTAATAATAGCTGTTTTCATAAACTAAAATAATTGTTAATATTCTTTAATTGTGTCAAATTGATAACCTGGAAAAAAGCATGAATGAGCACTTACCTTCATGTTGAGCACTTTGCTGGACATAAGTCCCTTTCCTTCACTCATTTTTGGTATTTATATCGAGAATGAGTCTCAAATCAGTTCGAATTGGACGATTCAATGATGGTAGACTCTTTCATTTTAATTAAGTCTCATCTCTTCACAAAGAAAAAAAAAAAAATGTGTGGTGTTTGGGTGTGCTGTTGTGAGCGATGGTAAATTTTCAGAGACTCGTTGAATTTAAATGCTTTGATTAAGAGAATATTTCGTGTGTTTTTGCTACTTGCTGTGTTTGTTACTGGTAATAGGCTTATTCTCTATCTCTATCTCTATCTCTCTCTCTCGACTTCTGAATCACCAACAACTTCCACAATTGAACCACTTTTTATAGGAAAATCTTGAGTTCCGGGTAATCTTTAATAAAGAGTAAAAATTTATTTTCTATGCGATGAGCTAAAGATTCAAAAGAGATATTATAAAAGAATAAAGAAATTGATCTCAAATGAAGTCTGATTTCAAAGTAAGTTCAAAATGTGAAGCATTCACATACTATAATACTAACAACCGTATCCAGTTTTCTAATCTTCTGGGTACTGTTTACTCAAGAGGTAATTTAGTATTCACCAATGATGGTACTAAACTATTAAGTCCTGTTGGAAACAGAGTTAGTTGTTTCGATCTAGTCAATAACAAAACAATCACATTACCATACGAACATAGAAAGAACATTGCCCGTATTGCACTAAATAAACAAGAGACTTTGTTGCTATCCGTTGATGTTGATGGTCGTGCAATTTTAGTTAATTTTAAATCAAGAATAGTTTTACATCATTTTAATTTCAAGGATAGAGTACAAGATATCAAATTCACACCAGATTCTAAATATTTTGCAGTGGCTGCATCAAGATTCATCCAAGTTTGGAAAACTCCCGATGTCACTGAGGATAGACAATTTGCTCCATTTGTTCGTCATAGAGTTTATGCTGGGCATTTTGCTGATATCACCTCGATTTCATGGTCAAGTGATAATAGATTCTTTTTATCAACTTCAAAAGATTTATCAACTAGACTTTTCTCTTTGGATAATTCTGAAGCTTCAGCTGCAATGACTTTTGCAGGTCATAGAGATACAGTTTTAAATGCATTTTTTTCTTCAAATCAAGAAATAATATACACTATTTCCAAAGATGGTGCTTTATTACAATGGGAATATGTTAAACCTCCAAAGTCCGAAGAAGAAGAGAGTGATGATAGTGATAGTGAAGATGAAGGAGACGCATCAAAATTCAGATGGATAATCACTAAAAAAAATTATTTCTTTTCAGATTCAGTTGTTAAATGTTCAGCTTTCCATCCTGAAAGTAATCTATTGGTTGTTGGTTTTGCCAATGGTGAATTCAGATTATATGACTTACCTGAATTCACATTAATTCAACAATTAAGTATGGGTCAAAATGGTGTTAATACAATCAGTATTAACTCAACTGGTGAATGGTTAGCGTTTGGTTCTGCTAAATTAGGACAATTATTAGTCTATGAATGGCAATCAGAATCATATATTTTAAAACAACAAGGTCATTTTGATGCAACTAATGCTTTAACTTATTCACCAGATGGTTCAAAAGTTGTAACTGCTTCAGATGATGGTAAAATTAAAATTTGGGACGTTGTTTCTGGGTTCTGTTTAACTACTTTTGATGAACATTCAGCTTCTGTCACTGCTGTTAGATTTGCTAAAAAGGGTCAAGTTTTATTTAGTGCTTCTTTAGATGGTACAATTAAAGCATGGGATTTAATAAGGTATCGTAATTTTAGAACGTTTACCGCAACTGAAAGGGTTCAGTTTAGCGATTTAGCAGTTGATCCAAGTGGTGAAGTTATATGTGCTTCATCTAAGGACACATATGATATTTATGTTTGGTCAGTACAAACTTCTCAATTAATTGAGACTTTATCAGGTCATAAAGGTCCTGTAACATCATTAACATTCGGTGTTGAAAATTCAACATTAGCAAGTGCAAGTTGGGATAAAACAGTCAGAGTGTGGGGATTATTTGGTAGATCTCAACATGTTGAACCATTTGAAATCCATTCTGATGTATTAAGTATAGCAATGAGACCAGATTCTAAAGAAATTGCAGTTTCTACATTGAATGGACAAATTCAATTATGGGATATTGAAAATGCTAAACAAACAGGGAATATCGATGGTAAGAAAGATATTATTGGTGGTAGATTTTTAGAAGATAGATTCACTTCTAAAAATTCAGCAAGAGCAAAGCATTTCACTACAATTGCATATAGTTTTGATGGATTATCATTATTAGCTGGTGGTAATAACAATTCCATATGTTTATATGATATTCCAAATGAAGTATTATTGAAAAGATTTATAGTGTCTTTAAATATGGAGTTGAATGGTACTTTAGAAATGTTGAACAGTAATAAGATGACAGAGGCAGGATCAATAGATTTGATTGATAGAGATGGTGAAAATAGTGATTTAGAAGATCGATTAGACACTTCATTACCTGGTTCTAAAAAAGGTGATCCATCATTAAGAAAGACAAGACCTGAAATCAGAGTCACATCTGTACAATTCTCACCAACTGCCGAATCATTTGCAGCTGCTTCTACTGAAGGTGTTTTAATCTACTCTGTTGATCAAGAAGTCATATTTGATCCATTTGATTTAGATATTGATACTACCCCTGAATCAGTTAATGAATCATTAAATGAAAGAGATTATTTAACTGCATTAGTCATGTCATTTAGATTGAATGAAATTTATTTAATTCATAAAGTTTATGAAACTATTCCAATTAAGGACATTCCTATCATTGCACATGATTTACCTATTGTGTACGTTGAAAGATTATTGCGATTCATTGGTGATATTTCAATGATAAGTCAACATGTTGAACATAATTTAATTTGGGTTAAGGCATTGATTTCTAATCATGGTAAATTTATTAATTCTCATAAACATCAATTTGGGAAATCATTGAAGGCAATTCAAAGGTTCATTGCAAGAATCGCAAAGGAAGTTATTAAAACTTCTAAAGAGAATGAATATACTTATTTATTTTTGGAGGGAACTGCTAAAAATGATGATGAAATTAATGATGATGACGAAAATGATGTTATAGTGGATGTTGAAGAACTAGAACAAGAATCAGATGATGATGAAGAAATGGAAGATGATGATGATGAAGAAACTAATGGAGGTTGGTTTTCAAGTAAAGAAAATAAAGTCATGTTAGAAAGCGATGAAGATTCAGATGATGAATAAAACATTTATAAAGAATTATAAAAATTGTATAATAGGATAAACTAAAAGTACTGTCTTGGATTCATTGGCAACGTAACAACCCTTGGAAGAATAATTGTGGTTCCCAGTAATTCTTAATCTTAATGTAATATGTTCCAACTAATATTATTAGGCGATTTGTGGATTTATATAGTGAAATGTCACAATATGTTTAATTATTAAATACCATAGTAATTATGAATCATAAGATATTAAAACAAATAATACGAATAGTAGGCACATGAATCAATAAATTAATAAATGAATAAATAGAAAAAATAAATAGAAATAGCAAAATAAGAGTTTTAAATTATTGAGAAAAATGGGACTAAACAAACAAATTTCTGGTATTCAATTTTCTGGGTCGATGTTTTCGTCATTATTGAAATTTTTCTTTGATTGAATAGCATTAAAGTCATTTAAAACTCTAATCTTTTCTGTATTGTTAGTGAAATGATTTAATTGATTCTTATTGGATACCAACAACATATCAACGTCATTTTTCTCAGCTTCTAATCTTTAAATGTTTTTAACGTTATTCTTCTAACCAACTCTTTCCAACCGAATACCATTCTTTCCACAATAGTCTCTAATCCCATCCACTAACTTTTTCTCCATCAATTCACTATTCTCCTTAACCAGCTCCACCTCTTCTGGATCAAAAAACTCAACATGTGAGTAATCTAAAATGAGAACTTCACCTTGTGAATTTATTTTGAAATTGGAATATCGTATGTCTAAGTGACAAATTCCAGCTTGTGCTAATAACTGAATTTGCTTCAAACCATGACTAACGGTGTTGTGGCATAGCTTATTAGGAAAATCTTCCAGATATTCAAAAATCAAACATTCCCCAAAACAAAACCATCCATATGTATCCAATAAACTTAATCTGATTCTACCAAATGATACCAAACATGGAGATAAGATTCTATTTGCTGATTCATTATTGGAATTGAACTCCTTGATTTTTAGGTTTGCTTCAACTTCTGGCTCAAAATGATTCTCTAAAACCCTATCAACGTATTCAATTGCTGTTTCATGAGCCTCGCAAGATTCTTCTGAATCTTCACGGTATTTTGTATCTAATGAATCAAAATCATAAATTTTAATGACGATGTATTCAGGAAGGTTTGTTGGAACTTCTTCAAACTGAGTATGAACTGTCGCTTTATTTTGAAAAAAGGACAGAAAATCAAGTGATTTGATCTTTAGAACTTGTGTATTGTATTGAAATCCGTATTGTAACTTATCAAACAAATCACAGTCTTTTAAATGTAATTGAGCAATTAAATTTTGACGGTTCTGAGGATTAAATGAACCTGTTTTGGATTTCTTTTCCATTGTATGGTTCGATGATGAGTCACGTCCTCTCTTTCTAGTTTCTGGGTTTCGATTTCCATTACCACCAACATTTTTTCCATTGAGTGTTACCATCACCAGTGGGATCATCATCATTATCTATTTCTTGTATTTCATATAATTCAGAATCATGGGTGTATTTCTCTTTTGTTATTTTAGGATCATATAAGCCTTTCATTAGCTCATTAAAATCTCTTTGTGTTTTTAAACTAATTGAAGCAGTCTCTCTCTCTTTATGAAGATCTTTAACTGTAACTCCCTCATGAAGTTCTTCTTCATCTTCAAAATTTAGATTAAATAACATAAATCTAGAAAGCATCATCCCAGCTGCAGTGATCTTAGTAGATTCATCCCACTGATTAACGTAGTATATTGAAAAACTGAACTCCAAACCTTGTATTTTAACTCCATTAAAACCAATATCTGAAAATTTTTGACTATCTGTGAAGGGTAAAAACTTGATGAGTATATAATTATTTGAGTCTGTTAATATTGCTTCATTGAGATCATATATATTGCAGTATAGAAAGATTTGACGAATCAAGCTGTGACCTGTGCAATTTATGTTGTTTTCTTTTAGAATTTTAAGATACTTAGCCGTTTGAAGATTATTTTCATGTTTAGGACAACCTCCAGAATTAGGATTGTTTTCAGGTAATTTTGGAGATAAAACATAACCATGTTTTATTATGTCTAGATATAAATTTTTGATACTCTTGTTTTTAATCTCCACAATAAGTTCACATTTCTTTATTTTTTTGATTTTTTGGTTGTCATTGATTTCATTAATCCTGTTGATGGCTAAATCAAGTTTAGAATCAGAAATTGATGCTGTTGAATTATAACTGATATCATCAAATATAGCATTTGATAAATAGTAAGAAGTATCAAATTCGGCATTAACGTCCAATTCTCTTGATTTTTTCGAGGAATTGCGCCACTCTTCAAGGGTATCTATTTAAGATATATAATTAATTGATGACAGTTTCTCGTAGTCAAATTCCTGCTTATGTTTCAACTGGTTGTAAAAGAGTTTAGCAGGATAGTTCAATTGTGCTTCTGATATTTCAGAATCTAAATTAAACTTGAGATGATAAAACAACAAGTCTGGGTGGGCTTTAGTGCCTATAGTGCCAGTGGCAGTCTCTGAATTGAGTTTATCTATAGCTCGTAATGATAATCTATCATTTCTTTTTTCAGGCGGCAACGTTTCAGCTATTTGATCTTCAATATTCTTCAAATCGTTTAGCAAATGGGGAATGCAAATAGTTTCTTCTGTGGACCCCCAAATAATATTTAGAAAGTGACAGTAAATCTTCTTCATCCATCAAATAATCTGTAAGTTTAGCATAGTATTTTATTGGATACTCTAAGGCCATTTTAAGAGGAAACGGGGCATGAAGATGGTTAATGATTGAAAACGAGTCTTCTGAAGTCTCCTTGAGCTGTTTATGAATCTCTGGAAGCTGCCCACGAATGTAATTAGGCTTCAATTGTGGTATAATAGCAGAGTCCATTTCAGCCATTACTTTTTTCAGCCAGCGCTAATAATTCTTGATTCTTAATAATTACTGAAATTAATGAAATATGTGCTTTGGATTCGACGGCTTGCTGATCTATTGAACGTCCAGACTGTGTATAGTGATCTGAGCAGAAGCGTATATGAGATAAGCAATAGGAGTATATGTAGTAAAATGTTAAATGTACGAGAAGTGAGAAGTTTTATGACTTATATAAGCGAATGATTATTGAATTGTTGAGTCTTGATGACAGCCTGTAAGAAAGTAACTACTCAAATATAATCAATTGTGATATCAATACGATGGAATTCAGATACACTTATTCTAAATCGTAGACATCAACATCGTCAACATCGTGAGAAGTATTACCCTGGTATTCCCTAGTTAAATTCTTGTTAACTTTCCATAAATGAACGATATTATCATCAGATGCACTTGCTAAAGTCCAAGGAATATTAGGATTGAAAGAGATATCAGTGATTGGAGAAGTATGACCAGCATGCATCATGAATAATTCAGGAGCACCATCATCTTCATCTTCTTGAACTTGTTCTTCACCAATCTTGGATATGTCCCATAGGATAACCCTTCTATTTTGTGATCCTGATGCTAAAATACCATCGTTATGTGGATCCCATTCCAATGCTGTAATTGAATCAGAATGTCCCATGATTGTGTGTAGTTTATAGTTTGGATTTCTTAAATCAAATAATTCAATAGTAGAATCTTGTAACCCAACAGCATATAGATTTTGTGAAAAGGGAGAAAATGATATAGTGTTTATTTGTGATTCTCTTGAATTGGATTGAATTGATGATTTTAATGATCTTGAATCAAAGATCTTGATTGTTTTATCTTCACTTACTGATCCAAACATATGTTGTTGATTACGATGCCATTGAACTTCATTAACAATATCAGTATGTTCTTTTATCACATTTTGTGGGGCTGTAGTCTTATTTACATCCCATAGTGCTATTGTCTTATCATCAGATGCAGTCAATAATTGATTTTGTTTATTCCATGATAAACCATACCCATTCTGAGTATGATGGATTAATGACTGAGGAGGAGTTGATGAGTTCGGGTCTGTAGTGATATTGTACAGATTAACAGCACCTGTCCCTGATATTGTGGATATTATATCTGGATTTGCAGGGTTGTAACGGGCACGATTGACTTCATTATCATGTTTGAACTTCTTTATGATTTTTAATCTTGAATTAACTGATTGTTCATTATCTATTGACTGCTTACCGACTAAAGTGGAAGGTAGAGTAGTTGATGCGATTTTCAAATATTCTTGAGCTTCACCGTCTGAATGGGAACCAAGGATTAGTCTTTGAGGGATCCCATTAATTGTACTTGATGGAATTGGGTCTGGTAACCATTGAACGGTCAATGAAGGCCATGTCAGGGCCGTCTCCGACACAAAGTCGTACATTACCGGGCAGTTCTTTCTCCATAGTTGATACTCCTCCTCAATAGAGAGTTCCTGTGGTTCAGCCATGAGTTTTTATCTAAAAAGATTTATTTAAAAAGATTTATTTAATACTCGAAATATTTCACTATTTTCATTATATAGGGAAGTTTCGCGTCGCTGACTAATCTGTTACGTCATCAGGAATTATCGAAAAAAAATCAAAACAAACTTTTTTCACTCTTATAAAATTAAAAGAATCAGTGATAAACTCATCACAATTTTCCATGTCGAAGTCCAGCCAAAGCCAACAGAAGGGAGCTGCTGCTTCTCAGCTCGTCCAGCATGGAGTTACCACCTCACAAACGAGACCAACAGACATCTCGATCCCGAAAACCCTCGACAAAATCGTTCCTGAAGTCGATTTATACAGACAGTTATTAGAAGCTGAAAAGAGAATAGACATTTTCACATCGAGAAAGTTGAGTGACCTACAGGAAACACTCACGAAGCCACAATCTAAGAAACAGCTGCTCAGAATCTTCATCTATAACACAAGTGAGAATCAACCGTGGCAAAGACAACAACAACAACAACAACAACAATCCACAGGTGAGGCAAGTTGGACTTTACGTGTTGAAGGAAGACTAGTCAATAAAGACAAGGCTGAAGATCCAGCAAGAAAGAAGTTCAGCTCGTTTCTAACAGGAATTGCCATTGATTTACATTCAAATAACACAGGAAGTATAATAAAGGAAAATATAATTGAATGGCATGAACAAACCGATTCTAATAATCAAAATGTTGAATTTGACGGTCTAGACGTTAAGAGAAACGGTGATGTTAATATTCCATGTAAGATCACTATCCAACCAAAAGAACTCCCTGTTAAATTACAAACTTCTAAAGAATTGTCTGAATTATTGGGAGTTTCTGAATTATCACAACATGATACATTATATTATATTTGGCAATATATTCAGTTCAATAATTTACAAAGTCCAGAAGATAAGAAAATCATTAATTGTGACGAAAATTTATCAAAGATCTTTAATGTTCCAAGATTTGAATTTAAAGATTTATTACATTTATTAAGTAAACATTTATCACCAAAACCTCCAATTGTTTTAGATTATGAAATTAAAGTGGATAGAGCTTCAACCTTAGGTGAATGTGTCATTGATATTGAAGTCCCTATTGAAGATTTACCAGATCAAATCTTTTGGAGAGATGAAATTAAAAAAATCAATACTTTAGACGAATCTATCAAAGGATTAAATTCAAAGATTATCCTGGG
Source organism: Phaffomyces antillensis (assembly GCA_003707195.2). Classification (NCBI taxonomy): domain Eukaryota; kingdom Fungi; phylum Ascomycota; class Saccharomycetes; order Phaffomycetales; family Phaffomycetaceae; genus Phaffomyces; species Phaffomyces antillensis. Next base: position 76,483 of record PPNI02000032.1, read on the forward strand.
AATACAATCATTGAATAACAATTATAGAAAATATCAATTCTTTAATGATCTCTCAATTGATCCAGTCACATTCTTTGAGAAATATATTGAGTCTCATTCAAATTTATTAAAGATCTTAACAGGTGATGAAGGTTATAATGAAAGTAATGTAAGAAATTCAGAATTTTACACTGATGAGTTATTGAGTGAAAATGTTGACATTTTATTGAAAACAAATAGAATCTAAAATGTTCTTTTAGTCTGTATTATTATGTGAGGTGGTTTTTATCATTTGTAATTTTGTAGTTGGTTGATCTATCTTTATATGCTTTATGTTCGTGACGGTCGTGGTCGTATTTTGATGGTTTGGAATGGTTGTTTCTGTATGATTTATCTTTATTGTATCGCTTATTATAGGTATCTCTATTGTATGATTTCTTATGGTGGTTATTGTCTTCATTATTAAATGAGAGAGATCTATTTGGTTTTTTAGATTCATCATCATCTAATATATCTTCGATTGAGATTCTCTTATAACGATTTTCCAACGAGAGTTTCTCATTCAGTTCCATCTTTTTCTTTTCTCTCTCTTTTCTATCCTTTATCCAATCTTCTTTAGTGACCATGTTCTCTTTAGTACTTGGATGTAATTCATCAATATCGGTGTGTTTCGTTTCAAAAGTGACTGATTTCTCAATCATGTTGAAGTTCCTCAAGTATGGAGCAAACTCCACTTCGTTGCTCTCGATTGGATCAGTGTCATTACTGGTTCTTTCTTTATAACTTTTCAACTCTGTTGGATTTCCTAGTTTTGGTTTTGTCTTGTAGTTGTTTGTCTTGTACTTCATCGATTTGAGCAGTTGTTTCGGGAATTTGAAGATGCATGGTATCCTTAGTGGTTTAAGCAGCAGACTCATCTTGTGATTGGCTAGAATTGTGAATTGTGTGTAAAAAAATGACGGATTTCTTTCAGAGTATTAAATATTCTTCTTATTAAAAAATTTCTATACAAAACAAAAAATCGATTCACGTGACGAAGATTTCCTCATTTTTCATTTCTTTTTCAGTTGTGAATCATCATAAAAAAAAATCGAGTCTTCCCAACTAAAATTTGTAAACGACTCTTAATTCGCATTATTTGCTCACATTAAGAATGTCTTCCCAGCAATATCGCTCTACTCGTTCATCCACTGCAGAAACTTCCTCTTTTGAAGAGGCTGTTTTGAAAGGTTTAGCATCAGATGGTGGTTTATTTATCCCAGCAATCATCCCTAAATTAAACCCATCTTTCTTACAAGATTGGAAAGATCTTTCATTTCAAGAACTAGCATTTGAGATCTTGAGACTTTACATCAATGAAAGTGAAATCAACGATGAAGATTTGAAAAAATTGGTTGTTAAATCTTATTCAACTTTTAGACATGATGAAATTACACCAATTGAACCAATCGATAGAGAAAATGGATTATACCTTTTAGAATTATTCCATGGTCCAACTTACGCTTTCAAGGATGTCGCTTTACAATTCGTTGGGAATTTGTTTGAATTCTTCTTAGAAAGAAAAAATCAAGGTAAATCTCAAGATGAAAAGGATATTTTAACTGTTGTTGGTGCCACTTCTGGTGATACCGGTTCTGCTGCCATTTATGGTCTTAGAGGTAAAAAAGACGTCTCTGTCTTTATCTTATATCCAACTGGTCGTATTTCACCAATTCAAGAAGCTCAAATGACTTCGGTCTTGGATAAAAACGTCCATACTTTATCTGTTAAAGGTACTTTTGATGATTGTCAAGATATAGTTAAACAACTATTTGGTGATGCTGAATTCAACAAGAAATATCATGTTGGTGCAGTTAATTCAATCAATTGGGCAAGAATCTTAGCTCAACAGACTTATTATTTCTATTCTTATTTCCAATTATTGAAAAAATGTGGAAATGATTCAAAAGTTAAATACGTTGTTCCATCTGGTAATTTTGGTGATATCCTTGCTGGTTATTATGCTAAAGAAATGGGTTTACCAATTGAGAAATTAGTCATTGCCACTAATGAAAACGATATTTTGGATAGATTTTTAAAACAAGCTGAATATAGAAAAGGTGGTGAAGTTAAAGCTACTTTATCTCCAGCAATGGATATTCTAATCTCAAGTAATTTTGAAAGATTACTTTGGTATTTAGCAAGAAATAACATGACTGAAAATGATGATTTAAAAGCAGGTTCTATCGTTAATGGTTGGTTTAATGAGTTAAAACAAAATGGTTCATTCAAAGTCTCTGAAGAAATCATCAATGCTGCAAGAAATGATTTTGATTCAGAAAGAGTCGATGATGATGAAATTATCACAACTATCAAAGAAGTTTATGAAAATAATTCATTACAATACGTTTTAGATCCACATACATCTGTTGCCGTTACTGCTTCATATAGACATATTGGTAAAGAAAGTGACAAAAATGTTAAATATATCGCATTATCAACTGCACATCCTGCTAAATTCGCTGATGCTGTTAATAGAGCTTTAGAAGCCGTTGAAGGTTATTCATTTGAAAAAAGTGTCTTACCTGAAGAATTAAGTTTATTAGCTGAAAAGGAAAAGAAAATTAGATTGGTTTCAAAAGCTACGGTTGAGTTAGTTAAAGAAGCAATCATTGATGAATTATCAAAAGAATAAATGATATTTGTTTCAAGAAAAAAAAAAATATATTCGTACATAATTAAATGTTGAATTTATACCTCTTTAATTTTTATCCTTCGGTTTTAATTTAACATTACCATCTATTATTTCAACTTCATAACCTGCTTCATCTAACGTTTCATCAGGAATTGCCTGTTTTGCTTCTAATTTACTAACAAATTCTTGATTTTTAACATTATCTAACAATAAGAATCTTAAACAAACAATACTTCTTTCTTTAATAAATGGTTCATTATCATCAATTACACAATTTGATAAGATCAATTCTAATCCATGAATCTCTCTCATCAATTCCTGAACCTCGAAATTTTGATAGACTAAAGCGTTCAAGATTTCAATAATCATTGATTTGGTATGTGGGAATGATTTATATTCTATTTCACCTTCAATTTTAATTTGCTTCTCTGTGTCTTTTAATCTTTTCGCCTTGATGTTCATATTTAAAATTCCTAATAAATGAACGAAATTATCAATACCTTTATAACTTAATAAGAATTTACGTGAATGTTCATAGTTTACTAAGATTGTGAAAATGTCTAAATTTCTAGAGATTTTCTCATAAATGAAAATTAACTCTTCTTTATTATCATCATCATGAATCTTAAAATATTGTTCAACTTCCAATATAGTCCTTTGCAATAATTCATAATTCCATGATAATATCACTGTTAATTCAAAGACTTCCCAATTTGATTTACTCGTGATTATAGCTTCAGCGACTTTATAATATCTAATCATTAATTTATTATCATTGTGTAAAGTGATGAATTTTAAAAAAGATTCATGAATGATTAATTTCGTAAAAATTTTAATGATCAATAGTTCAAATGATGTGTATGATTCAGTTTCTTGTTTAGTATGTGGTGAAATTTTTTCATATTCATTTAATAATCTATTAAATATTGTTGTGCTTTCGCCCTTTGATAATCCAATGTATAAAAATTCATTTGAATTGGTTAAATTATCTAAATTTTTGAAAAAAGGGAAACTTAATTCATCTTCCCAATCCTGAGTATTGTCATTAATAAACTTTGTCAATTCAGTGATATTCAATTTATTAAATGAATTCAACGTTTCAATATCAATAATTGAACTAAAATTACTTAATAATTGAAAGCAACTAATCTTAAAGCTATAAGAAATCAAAACATCACAATCCCATGTATCTAAATCTCTTAATCTCTGATATATCAAATCAATTAAATGTGATGAAATAAAATGTTTAACTGAATTAACATCACTTATTAAATTCCTAACAAATATAACAACTCCTCTAACCAATCTCAATTTCAACACACATTCTTCATCATCATCATTTATTTCACACGCAATAATTCCCGGGATCTTCTTCCAGATGGTGGTATCTTCACCTAATTGTTTCAATAACGTCTCATCTTGACTTGTCTTCTGAACTAACTGTGCTAATGAGTTCAATACTTGCTCAAAATTGTGCGTTTTTTCGCCAGGAAAGCTGTGTATCAGCCCTGCTACGGAGTCTAGTGTCGTATTAGCCCCTTTAACGGTTAAATCCATCTTCAAATACCGGGTATTTTCACTATCGAATACTACTCTAGATATTTTGAAGTAGTCGTGCCGAAACCGAAAAGTTTTGATCTTTTTTTTTTTTTTTCCACACTTCGAGGAATTCAACACAAATTAAAACGAAATTGTTGATTTCATTGGAAGAATTATCTGAGAATGTTCTCCTTTGCAAGACACTCAGGCCTCCGCAGAGTCCCACTCGTTCGCTACTCTGCCCGTACAAAACGTGAGAATCGAGTACAGGTGCAGCTATTGAAGGACTTCCCACAATATGGTGTCAAAGGTGAAATCATTGAAGTATTACCAGGTTTAATGAGAAACAAACTATATCCTAACAATGGGGCCTGTTATATTATCAAGCATTTGAATCTTGGGCCAAGGATCCCCGTGGTGAAGAAATCAATCAAGCAAACTCGTGTCAATGAGGAAGTTAAAGTGGAAAAAATTAAAAAAATTGAAGTTAAACAAAGTAAGAAGATTCAACCTATTGAAATTGATTCATTGTTGTTTGATATCCCTGAACAATCAACAGATGCAACGGATGAGTCATATTCGTTGTTTAATTTGGAAGTTAGATTAGATGTGTTACAATTGAAGAAAGGTTCAAAATCAGAAATTAGTAAAGATGATATCGTTCAATATATAAGTCAAAGTATCTCTGTTGATGTTCCAACTTCAGATTTACAAATATTGAAAGGTAAAGATCCATTGGAAAGCATTACTGAAGTAGGTGAGTATTCAATCAAAGTCACAAAAGGTGGAAATTTTGTTAATAAACTACTTATTGTTTCTTGATTTGATTAAATTGATTTAAGTATAGTTCATGTATGTATAGTTTGTAAATAAAGATAATAAGAAAAAAAGTAGAGAAATATGATTACATATGAATTAACGTAGCCACATTACTATATTTATACAAATCAAATCATATTTAAAATTACAACCAACTAGAACTGAAGAAAACCCACCAATAATAATAATAATATATCTAAGCTTTTAAAATAACAATAACTGAATCACCTCTTAAAAAGAACTTGGAAATGAATCTTTCTTTAGAAACAGGTTTCCCTTTCTTCCCATTTGTGCCTCTTGGTGTCTCAGTCCATAACTAAATAAATATGTTAGTAAAAATTATATGATTATTATTCAAATAAAAAAAAACTCACTTCCTTAACATTCTCCAGCACTAGATTACAATGTCTATCAAATGCTCTAACTTTGGCTAGTAGTTTATGGTTATTACGACAGGAAATCAATACATGAGATCCCTGGGTGACAGCTTCTTGTAAGATTGACATTGGACCATTTTGAAATTCATACTCTTCTAATTTATTCAATTCATCTTGAGTCAATTCTGTTTTTGGACGATCTATCAATTCTCTGTCGTTTTGTTAGTATCATTGTCCGGTATCTTATCTATCTTATCCAAACTTACGCCATTTCTAAAGTCAATTCTAATGAAATTAATTGAATAAAATTCAAACTATCAATAAAAAATTAAACAGAAATTTATTGCAAAAAAAAAAACAATGGGCCGGAATTCACAAGTTCACGTGATCTTCCCGGAATTGACGCGAAAGTAGAGAAATTTCCCGATTTGGACGAAATTGAAAAAATTGGTATCTATTTTGATGTATTTAATACTCGTTTTATACACACAAACAAACATGTCCTACGACCGTCCTGAAGTCTACGCTGCTGCTGTGCTGCCTCCTGATGACTCTGAGCAGGACTCCAACCAGGAGCTGATCTCTCTTTTCAAGAACTTCATTCTGGAATTTAGAGTTAATACAGATTTCATCTATAGAACTCAATTGAGAGAAAACTTATTGGTTGGTGATTATTCAATGACAGTCACTGCTGAGCATCTGATTGGATACAACGAGAACTTAAACAAGGCATTGGTCGATGAACCAAGTGAAATGGTCCCATTGTTCGAAAAGGCAATCACTGAAGTGGCTAAAAGAATAGTATTCTTAGAAGAAAGTGAAATTCCACCAAATTTCCCAATTTGTCAATTGATTTTAAAATCTGGTGCTTCCAAATTATCAATCAGAGAACTCGATGCTGATCATATCTCTAAAATCGTCAGAGTTAGTGGAATCATCATCAGTGCTTCAGTTTTAACTTCAAAGGCAGTCTCTGTGCAAATCATGTGTCGTTCATGTAGACATACACAAAGAGTTAAAATTGATTCAAGTTTTGGTGGTGTTAATCTACCTAAATACTGTGCTTCAATTCCAGCTGATGGTGAAAAGAATCAATGTCCATCTGATCCATATGTTATTGTTCATGATAAATCAACTTTCATTGATCAACAAGTTTTAAAATTACAAGAATTACCTGAAATGGTCCCAGTTGGTGAGATGCCTAGAAACTTATTACTATCAGTTGATAGATATTTAGCTAATAAAGTCATTCCTGGTGTTCGTTGTACCATTACTGGTATATATTCCATCTATCAATCAAAAATCAAAGGTCCTCAAACTGTTGCAATCAGAAATCCATATATCAGAGTCCTAGGGATACAAAAGGATGTTGATACAAATTCAGCAGGTGCTGTTGTCTTCACTGAGGAGGAAGAAGAAGAATTCTTACAAATGTCTAGAAATCCAGACCTTTATGAATCTTTTGCAAATTCAATAGCTCCTTCCATTTATGGTAATCAAGACATTAAAAAGGCTATTGCATGTTTATTAGTGGGTGGTTCAAGGAAATTATTACCTGATGGAATGAGATTAAGAGGTGATATTAACGTTTTATTATTAGGTGATCCAGGTACTGCGAAATCTCAATTATTGAAATTTGTTGATAAAGTTAGTCCAATTTCAATTTATACTTCAGGTAAAGGTTCTTCTGCAGCAGGTTTAACCGCTTCTGTTCAAAGAGATCCATCAACAAGAGAATTTTATTTGGAAGGTGGTGCAATGGTTTTAGCAGATGGTGGTGTTGTTTGTATTGATGAATTCGATAAAATGAGAGATGAAGATCGTGTTGCCATTCATGAAGCAATGGAACAACAAACAATTTCTATTGCTAAAGCCGGTATAACGACCGTTTTAAACTCAAGAACAAGTGTATTAGCTGCTGCAAATCCTATTTTTGGTAGATATGATGAAATGAAAACACCTGGAGAAAATATTGATTTTCAAACTACAGTATTATCAAGATTTGATATGATTTTCATCGTTAAGGATGATCATAATGAATCAAGGGATGTTTCAATTGCTAATCACGTTTTAAACATTCATATGGGTAAAAATAATAATCAAGATCAAGATGGTGAAATTCCATTAGAAAAAATGAAAAGATACGTTTCATATTGTAGATCCAAATGTGCACCAAGATTATCACCAGAAGCTGCAGAAAAATTAAGTTCTCATTTTGTTGAAATTAGAAAAGAAGTCCATGATAAAGAAACTAGAGCTAATGAAAGATCTTCAATTCCAATCACTATTCGTCAATTAGAAGCAATCATTCGTATTTCTGAATCATTAGCTAAATTACAATTAAGTCCAATAGCAAATGAACATCATGTTGATGAAGCAATAAGATTATTTCAAGCTTCAACAATGGATGCGGCAGGTCAAGGTATTTCAAACATGTCAGCTGAAACTAAAGAAGAAGTTAATAAAATTGAATCAGAAATTAGAAAAAGATTACCAATTGGGTTTTCTACATCTTATGAAACTTTAAGAAAAGAATTTGTTATTGGTAAAAAATATAATCAATTTTCATTGGATAAAGCATTGAGTGGGTTAGAACGTCAAGATTCAATAACATTTAGATATCAAAGACAAAATATCTTAAGAACGGCTTATTAAATTTTAATTTTATTATTTATTTATTTTTGTATGGTGTTTGGTGTTTTTTTTTTTTTCAGTGTGGTTTCTTTTAATTCTCATTGTGTTATATATAATGTGTTAATAATAATTTTCAATAAACTATATGTAGTGATGATCTTATATAAATATACATATTTTCAATGTCAAATATGATATGTTTAAAACTTTTATAGATCCTATAATCCTATACAATAAAACCACATCAGTATTTAACCCAAACAAAAAAAAACAAATATCGAAAAAAAAAAAAAAAACCTAATGCAAATGCTTTAAAAAAATTTTAATATCTATCCAACTGATTCTATATTAATTTATTACTTTGTGCCAATGGTGCAACTAATTCAGTTGCTCTATTTAAAACTGTTTCAATTCTACCCTTTAAAACATTTGATGAACAATTAACTGTCAAATCGAAATAATTTATAATTGCTTCATTTTTACCGATTTTAACAACAGCACCACTTTTATCATCATTAAGTTCAAATGAATCACCAAATTGAGCTTTCAACATCTTAGAAATTCTGTTTATTCTTGTTGTCACTGTGGAATCAGATAATAAAGGTTCATGATTATGATTATTACATTTCTTAGATGATAATTTAACAGATGCAGGTGATGAATCAACAGACATTAAAATAGCGACAACGGAATCTGCAATTGTATCATTTATAATACCACTTGTCCATTCAATAGTACAAATTGAATCAATGAAACTAACTGTGATTTCATTCATGATTTTGATTTCATATTCTTCAGAATCATCAATCAAAACTTCAATATATCCAAACATTTGAGATAAATGCCATTGAATTAAATCACGGCCTGCTTCAACTCTAATCGTTTGACGTTCTTTAACAATAGTTGAGGTTAAACCTGCATATTCTCTAACATCATCAACCTTCATTAAATTTAGATCAAAATCTTTGGAAATTAAAACACCATTAATGATTTTATTGGTTAGGTTATTATTGATATCTTTTCTAATTTCTTGTTTTTCACTGGTTGTTTCTTCTTCTTTAATTTCATCAGTTTGTGATATTGGTTCATCAAAATTAAACCCTAGAGCTTTTGCAATTTTCAAAGATTTGAATTTTAGATTTAATTCATCACAATTTCTAGGATTATAAACTTTAACCTCTTTATCAGTGTTTTTAAATTTTGAATATTTTGATAATAAAGCTGATTTCAATCTACCCATTGGATTTGATTCACCATGTACTAAAATAATCGATTTTGGATCAACTAATTCGATAAATTTTGAGTTTTGTTCGTAATCGACATGAGCAGCAAATGAAATTTCATCAACTTTAATCCTTCTTGGAATTGAAGCATCCGGATTTGAAACTGAAGGTATTGAATCAGGTTCTAATATAATACTCTTAGCTAAAGTACCTTCAACGGAATAACCTGTTAAAATCAATGAATTTCTTGAATCTGGTGCCCATTTTTCTAACAATTCTCTAGATACACCATTTTGTAACATCCCTGGACTTGCCACAACGACACATGGTGAAAAGTCTTCAAACTTATCTAAATTTTTGATGTTTTTAATATGTTTAAATTGGAAAGGATTTGAGCTTTGATCTCTGAATTGTTTTCTAATGCTATCATTCATCATGTTGATATATGTTTGGAAAACTGCTAAACATTTCTTAGCTAATGAAGAAGCGTAATAAACGTTGATATTTGATAATTCTGGATGATTTTTCCAATATTCATCTAAAATCAATAAAAGTTCTTGTGCTGTACCTAATGCAAAGACAGGTAATAAGACCCTACCACCTTTCAATAAAGTTTGATGTATTAAATTGGTTAATCTTAATTCTTTTTCTAATCTAGGTTCATGAGTTGCAGTACCAAAGGTACTTTCAGTGATTAAAACATCTGGTCTAACAGGTGGAACTTCAGCAGAATTCAAATGTCTTGATTCTTCTCTTGAATAATCACCTGTGAATAAGATTTTCAAACCACCAATTTCAATTAAATACATAGCTGCACCTAAAACATGACCAGCATGATAAGCAGTAAACCTTATCCCATCGACTTCAATAGTTGAATGATAATCAACGGTTTCAATCTTATCGAATGATTCTAATAAATCTTCATCAGTGTATAAACTTGTACTTGCACCAATAGATGTAACCTTAACGAAATCTGTTAATAACCAACGATAAATAGCTTTTGTTGGATGGGTCATAAAAACACGACCTTTGAAATTGGTATGTTGCATAACATATGGTAATGACGCAGCATGATCTAAATGGAAATGTGAGATTAATAAGATATCAATTGTACTTAGATCGAATTCATCATAGAATGGTAAAGTTGAAAGACCTTGAAAAGCAGGATGGACACCGGCATCAAGCATGATTGTTTTACCTTTATACTGTATGATATGACATGATCTACCAACTTCACTACCACCACCCAAGGCAACAAACTTGAATGAATCTTGATCGTTCGTATTTTCATCCATTTTTATCGGTTTTTTTTTTCAAACTTATTAAATCTAAATTGACTTTATTTGTTTTTGTTTTATTTTTTTCTTTATTATTTTTCAATTTGTTGATTACATAATACAGTAAGCTCAAATATATTGATAGTGTTGTTTGTGGGTTACATCAATAAATTTAGGCTCATAAAGACAATTATTCTGTAGTCTTATCGTACTCAGACTACTAAGTAGATGGTAAGATAGTGGCGTAAAAGCTCTTTAAATGAAACTAGATAAAAAAACAGAAATTTATGTTTCCAATGATGAAGATTTTTTCAAAAAATTTAGAACTTATAGAATTCATACATCCAAACCGACGTTAGTACCGGCGGTTTGTTGTTTGGTTGATCAGCTTCAGTAAATTACTACCTTATTCTTTTAGATGGTACTAGAGCTATATTAGTGGAGAGTTCCCGTACTATTAGCATACCATACGAGTAAAGTATAGTCTAGGTATAAATCTGTCCCTACTTTTAGTGATTTTTACGATATCTGAATAAATTATGTATTAGTGATCTATAAAACTGGATACCAAAATACAGAGAATATTTGATTATGAATTCTATCTTGGTACCTTGAAAAAGCAAAAAATATCAAGTAGAAATGATTATAATTAGTTTAAATAAAGTAATTCAATTTTCTTATGATAACTCGAAAAAAATTGAAAAAATCGAAGAGATTAATTATCAAAGTGATAAAACTATACACCACAACCACACACAATGCTTCGCACTTTCACCCACATCAGATCAATACGGCCATTTCACACAATCCCATCACTGCTATCCAAAGCTAATCAGATGCCATCCAGACCGAAATTACCAGAAGATGAATTGGATGAAGTCTTTCTGAAAGGTGGAAGAGGACCAGGAGGACAAAAAATCAATAAATGTAATTCTAAAGTTCAGTTGAAACATATACCCACGGGGATAGTGGTCACTTGTCAAGCGACTAGATCACAGAGTCAGAACAGGAAGAAGGCTAGAGAAATTTTAGCTATGAAAGTTCAACATTTATTGGAACCTGAAACATCACGACATAGTGCATTGTTAGAAAGAAAATCTCAACAAAATAACACAAAGAAAAAGAAAAGTTCTAGGAAGTATAGAGAGATTGATGAGAATAGGAAACTGGAAAAAAAATTGCTGGAGTTACAAGAGCTAGAAATTTTGAAAATGGCTAATGGTATCAAAGAAGTTGAGATCATATCGAAAGATGAAGAAACTGGTGGATTAAAAGATATATCAGTTGAGACTACGAAAGCTGCTGAGAAGAAATAACACATAATTTTTTGACAATCAATAATAAACAGGAACGAGATCTAAGCAACTCTTTGTAAAGAAGGTTCAAATGGTAAGAAAATTGAACATAAACCAATGACACCAACTGCAGCACCACAAATCCAAACTGGAATTGAGCTTGAAGTATCAGCGTAATAAGCAATTAATGGAACAAAACAAGACATAATTCTCATTGATGCAACAGCTGCTGCATTACCTGTACCTCTAGCAGCTGAAGGCATAACTTCTGGGGTATAAGCGTATAAACATGAGTAATAAATATTGATTGCAATGTAAACTGCTGAAGATAAACCAACATTTTGAGCACGAGTCTTAACTGCAGTATAACCAAAGAATAAAGCCATTGATATCAAAGCACCAGCGGCCATAACACCACGTCTACCAACTATTGGAAAGAAGTATAAGATACCACCTGCAATGATAGCACCACCGATTGATGAAGCATTAGAAATGACTGAATCAACGTAAACACCTGAGAAAGAATCAGCTGAAGTTTTAGCACCTCTTGCAGCTAATAATTGAGGTAAGAAATTGGAATATAATGGATATGAGATACCTAATAAAAACCATGAGCCAAATATCAATAAAGTTGATCTTGTTAATGTTTTGTTAGCAAATAATAATTTGAAATGTGATTTGATTAATCTGAACATGTTTTTCAAAGAAGGATTTTTGTTAAAACTTTGATTTGATGTGATTTCTCCTAATGAAGTTAAATCTTCCAATTGTAAAGATAAGTTCTTGTTATATTTATTAGCAATACCTCTCAATACATTGTAAGCTTCTTCATCTCTACCATTAGCGATTAAAAACTTTGGAGTTTCTTTCAAATTAATAACAGTTAATCTTAAAATTGCAACAATTAAAACAAACCCACCGTTAACAAACCAAATATATCTCCAACCTCTGTTACCTTCAGGAGTACAGTCAAGGTCAGTGGAATCACATCTAAATCTTGGAATTGAAAAGAATAACCACGCACTTAAAACTGCTAAAGTTTGACCTAAAGCCCACCATGAAGCCATGAAAGTAACTAACCATTGGTTACAACTTGGTAAGAATTCTAGGAAAACAGTTGAGTCTAAGACTAAATTACCACCAGAAGCAGCAGCAGATAAAGCAACAAATAAACAATATGTACCATAATTACCCATAGTACCACACATAATGGCAAAAATAGCACTCAAAATTAAAGAAGAATTAAAGGCAGTTTTTCTACCAATCAAATCAGCTCCAAACCCCCAGAATAAAGCACCTACTAAAAGACCAGCGTAAATAGCAGTTGAATCAGCTGGGAAGACAGCACCAAATTGAGATCTAACATAGTGGGCAACTGAAGATTGAATGAAAGTCAATTGAGAGTCAACCGCATAACCAAGACCATTCAAACAGAATAGTTTAAAATGATATGGAGTGAAGCCGATCTCATCAATAGCATCGTTGATTAATCTGATTTTGTGAGTTAAAACTGGATCGTGATTGTCGTAATCAGCTAGATCACCTTTCTTATCCCAAAATCCAGAATTTAAGGTAGCATCAGTAGAACTAACTGACCGTATGTCGTTCAATTGTTGTTTCTCTTCTGTGGACATTTGATTTATGAGTTGGAGGATGTTTTTGAGGAAATCATTACCATACAAATGCATAAAAAGAGAGATCTTTCAACGGTATTTATATCAATGAAGAAATTTATGTATAAACTTTTCACTCGCGAGACAAGCACGACACGTTCTTGAAATTGAAATTGAAATTGGAGTATTAATTTCAAAGATAAAGAAAGAAAAAAAAAAGATAACAGAGAAGTCTAATTTGATAAATAGAGAGCTCCACAGAAGCGTTGAGATCATTTAAAACTCAAACTTGAAACTCTTCAGAGTTGAATAATGAAAATTGTCATTAATCTGATTTGATTAAGCTTGTTTTATATTAAATTCAGTTAAAATTTCACGTGCAAATCTCCAAAACTCTAAAAAATCTAAAAAATTCACATGTTAAATTTCATAAATCATGCTTACATAATCATCATCATCACGTGCGTATTATGTAATTAATGGTGTCTGGGTGTTCCAACTTCATTGATTTGAATAGTAAATAGAACAAAAGACTGTGCAAACTTCAGAGAATTACAAAACACCACCGCAATGCTCACAGAGAAGAAAATACTCATACTCACTTTTCTAGTGAGGCTCATAATTCCAATCATATTACCCAATGCTTCTTCAAATTTACAGAACTCAGTAGAACTATCAACTTTAATTTCTTCTTTTAAATCATTAAGTGAAGGTGTGTTTTTATATTCGAACAATATCAATATTTATGATGGGGGTCTTGTGCATCACTCACCGATTTTCATTTTTATCATGTCAAATTTGATTGAGTCCTCCAACTTACTGTACCCTCTAATCGACACAATTATTGTCTATTATATTATTCAAATCTCAAAAAGATTAAACAACTTGAAAGATTTATTACCTGTTAAAAGTGAAATTTCTCCAGAGATTTTAGGTTTGATGTATTGTTTAAATCCATTATCAATTTTGTCTAATATTGGGAAATCAACAGTGAACTTCAATAGTTTATTTATTGTTTTATCATTTCATTACGCTTTATTCAATGAAGAATTATTAAGTTCAATTTTTTTGAGTATTGCAGCTTACTTATCATATACCCCAATCTATCTATTAATCCCAATTTTAAGATTGAACAAAGATTTGAAAAATTCTAATTTCAAGTTTCTAGTCTATTTAACTTTATCAATTTTAGTCTTAGCTTCATCAAGTTATTATCTTACTAATTATTCTTGGGAATTTTTATATTCAACTTATGGAACAATCATTAAATTTGACAAGATCTCACCAAACTTAGGTTTATGGTGGTATTATTTCACTGAAATGTTTGAATTCTTTATTCCTTTTTACATCTCAGTTTTCAACTTATTTAACGTTGCCTTTGTCATCCCATTTTCTTTAAGATTTAATGGTTTATTTGCATTCATTCTGTCTTTGGGTTGGTTGATCTTTACAAAACCATACCCTGAATTAGGTGATTTGTCATTATATCTAACTTTATTGTTATTATTACAACCTGTTTTCAAATATTTAACCTATTTTGTTATAAGTGGATTATTGTTATTGGTGTCTATAGTATTAGCACCTTTATTCTATCACCTATGGATCGATTTAGGCTCAGGAAATTCAAATTTTTTCTATGCTATTACTTTGACTTATAATTTAGGTATTGCCTCAACTATTGCAGATTTCATCTGGGGTTACTTAGTTCAAGAATATCATTTATCAACTGACAGTAAAAATATAAACAAGAAAATTGGCCAATTATGATAGATTTAAATACTGACATTGAATTAAAGTATCTGTAGATTAATGAATAGACCTCGTTTTCTGACCAACCCTTAGAATCTTTTACTCTCAATTATAGTATTGCTGATGTAGTTAGGAAGCCCCGACACGAAGTGCGGGATTTGAAAAAAGTTATAAACTGAATCTCTAATTGATCGATCGATTATACTGTATTTCCCTTCATTAAAAGAGTTCTAATTGGATTCATTGCTTCGTTTATTCAATTCTCATCTGTTTCTGTATTTTTTGTTTTTTGCTATTTTGGTATAATTCGTCGCTTTAATTGAAGATGGTACTTCCAACTGAAGGGATCAATAAAAAACCAAATGCTAAACATGTATCAAGAGCATGTTTAGAGTGCCGTCATCGTCATATGAAATGTGATGGTGAGAGTCCAAAATGTGGAAGATGTACCAAACTCAATAAAGAATGCTCTTATGTCAAAAGTAATAGAGGTGGTGCTAGAAAGAAAGGTGTTAAAATGGTAAAATTAAACCCTGAGAAATCAGAATTAAATGATTTGAAACTACCTTGTTTAAATTCAGATGGTCAACTTAAACCGTGTCCTAATGGTCATGATGAGAAAACTTGTGGATTTCTAGTAGATAAATCTGTTGGTGCTTTGCCTTGTTTAGATACAAAAGCTTCATCAAAGATTTATATTGACAAATTCAAATCATTATTAAATTCTAAAAAAATCAAACATTTAGATCAAGATTTTAATGCCAAAGAAATAATCAACAATTTCTATTCAACTTTCCATAATGCTCATCCAATCTTAGCACCAATTTCCGAAATTCATGAATTTCTTTCATATATTAATAATCCAAAAGAAATGTTAATGGTTATGAAAATCATTGGAGATGGTTATAGATCATCAAAGTATTCAAAAAGCATATCAGAGATCTTTCAAATCTCAAATGAAATTATAGAGTTCATAAATTCAAAACCAAAAGACGTTATAACGTTACAAACAATGATTTTATTGTCTTTAGTTTGTCATATTTCTGCATTACATGACTTAAGTACCAATTTGAGAAAAGAGGCAATCGAATTAGCAATTAATTTAGATATCAACAATCTAGACTTGAATGGGTTTAAAGGTGAAGATATCAATGGAAACGTTTTGAAAGTAGAGACTGAAGAAAATAATGATTTGAATATAAATTTTCAAAACACTTCAAGAGTAAGGAATTTACCTGATAAAATGTTAAAAGAAGCAGCAAGAAGATGTTTTTGGGAATTGTTCTTCTTAGACATTATCATTGGTTCAGCTGATGGTAAAACATTATCAAAATTAACTTCAATCAATTGTTTTGTCAAGTTTCCATCAACACCGACAAAATTCCAATTCGATTATGAAACAAGATCTTATACTTCAAAATTAGTTGATGACTCAGTTAGACTAAATAACATTATCTTCTCAGAAATGAGTATTGGTTATCAATACACTAAGTTAACAGCTTCATTATCAAATTGGGAATTAAAATTTTCAAATCCTGATTTTTATAAATTACCTTATCTAATTGATAATTATGGTAATGTCAATGAAGGAATCCAACAAGGCTTGATCATGTTGAATTATGCAAAAATTTTTACCCATAGACCTCTATCATTTCTTTGGAGATCTGATATTCCAAAGAATTTAAAATGTGTTGAAAAATTAAATGATGAATTGAATAAAACGAACTCAAATTCTCAAGAAACTTCATCAAATCAAAAGGATTTAATCCATTCAAGAAAAATAATTGAAACTAGAAAAACAATAGATGCTGCCAATTTAATTGCTAAAACGTTAATTGATACAAATCCAACTGATATTTTGAAAAGAACTCCTTTAAATGCATGTTCGTTAGCATTTGCAGGATTAGTTCATTTATCTTCATATTTATGGTCAACTCAAGTTGTTCAAAGTTCAGAAAGTCAAAACCATCTCAATTCAAACGATTTGAACATCTATGAAGAATATATGAAATTGGAATTATCAGGGATTTATCAAATTTCATCACATTGGTATTTAAGCTCTAAAATTGCTAATTATTTATTAGATTCAATATCTAAATTATTACCTGATTTATCTAAAAAGATGGAATCACATTTTCATCATCATATTGAATCAAGTAAACAACTTGAGTCTAAAGCATCAAATATTATCTCAATCAATAACAGTAAGACCAAGACAGTGGAGAAGCAAAGAACAAAACAAGAAGATACTGTTGATTTATTAAAAAAATCAGAACTATCAAAAGCAATATATGGACCATCAGGATATCTCGAAACAGGAATGAGTTATAACTTACCCGTGAATTCATCTGATAAACCATCAAGTATAACTCCAAATCTTTCAAATGATACGCCACAACCACAAAACTCAATTTTTTCAACAGCATCACCTACATCCACTACGACCACAACATCAACTAATTTATTTAATATTGATGATTCAATTATATCGATCGGTAATCCAGATATGATCTCGATGATGAGAGATGAAGTTGGTCCTTTAATCCCAGATGACTTATCATTACAATTCAAAATAAATCCAGGCTCTCCCACTTCTGATACCGGTTGTGATTGGATTGATAATAATCAATTAGATTTCGATTTTAAGAACTACAATTTTGGAGATTTTGATATTGGTTCGTTAAGTGCAATTGATGATATGATCAAAAGTGCTCCAAATTTATCAAATATTTATTAAAACTGTTATATTTTCATTTTTTCAAAATTGTTCATTGTCATCAAAATTTTGACGACTCCTTTAATCATCAAAATATATTTATACTCATACTTATCAGTGACTTTTATCAAAACATCTTAATTTGTACATATTACACATCTTTGGCTTTTCCAAAGAACGATATAGATTATCAACTTTATATTCAAAATTTTATACGTGTATCGATTTTATTTACAGATCCGGTAGTGATAGAGAAGTGACAAGATTTTCTGATTCGAAACATACCTGATCTAATTGGTAATTACTAAGTGATTGATAAAGAACAATATCACCATTGATCAAGCCACAAACAAAGATCAAATACAATCTGCACAAGACAGAATACCGTTTCTGATCTAGGCTAAAATCAGAGTAAGTGAAGAGAAAAACATGTAGATGGGCTCCAGATTGCAGAGTCCAAAGTTTTTGAATTTGACTTTCTAATCCAATAAAATAATCACTCGATATTGAACCTTTGAGTCTTTGAACTCTATACTGAGTTCAATCAAATTACACAAAAGATTTGCCAAAAATCATTAAAACGCGAATGGTAGATGATAGCCTTTGATACCCATTTATTATTGAGCCACAAGTTTGAATTCGTTTCCATAAAGCATCAAAAATAAACAATTACAGCTACTTTCTTTTGCTAAAAAGAGTTTTGATGCTTTCATGAGAGACTTATAATGACAAAAAATCATATTTTAAATACAAAGTGATTGAAATTTTGATATGAGATAGATTATTATATGGCTCTTAAGTTTAAGATCTGATTTAAAGGTGTAAAATAAAATTGTGAATTAGATTTGAACTAAAAAAAGAGTTGGAAACAAGAAAGTGTATAATCAATATACGAATAGATGATGATTTAAGCAATTCTTTGTAATGATGGCTCAAAGGGCATGAAAATAGCAAAGATACCAATGACACCAACAACGGAACCACAGATCCAAACTGGAAGAGCACTTGCAGTATCAGCATAGAAAGCAATAACAGGAACAAAACATGACATTGTTCTCATACAAGCAACGGCTATAGCGTTACCAGTAGCTCTTGCTGCAGATGGCATAACTTCTGGAGTGTAAGCATAGAGAACAGAGAAGTAAACATTCAAAGCAGTATAAACAGCGGATGATAAACCAACATTTTGAGCACGAGTTCTAACAGCAGTATAACCAAAGAAAAAAGCCATAGTCAAGAAAGCACCAAATGTCATAGTACCACGTCTACCAACGATTGGGAAGTAGTAAATTATACCACCAGCAATAATAGGACCTAATATTGAGACCGCAGTAGCAACTGTACTATCAACGTAAACACCTGAAAAAGAGCCATCAGAAGTAACAGCACCTCTTGCAGCTAACATTTGAGGTAAAAAATTTGAATATAGCGGATATGAAATACCTAATAAGAACCATGAAGCAAAGACTAATAAAGTTGATCTTATTAGTGTTGTATTAGCAAATAAAATTCTAATATGTGATCTAACAGTTGAAATAGTTGATTTTAAACTATGGTTAGTGTAGCCATGGTTAGCAGTGATTTCACCTAAAGATTGTAAATCCTCTAATTTTAAAGTGAATTTTCTGTTGTATTTATCTGCTAAACCCTTTAAGACTTTGAAAGCATCTTCATCTCTTCCATTAACCACCAAAAATTTTGGAGTCTCCTCTAATTTGATAACAGATAATCTTAACACTGCAAGGATAAGAACAAATCCACCGTTAATGAAGAAAACATATCTCCAACCTCTGTTTCCTTCTGGAGTACAATTAGGATCAGTTGTATCACATCTAAACTTTTCAAATGAAAACATTAACCAACAGGATAAATTAGCTAAGACCTGACCAATAGCCCACCATAAAGCCATAAATGTCACAATCCATTGATCTTTACTAGGTAAAAATTCCAAGAAAACTGTAGAATCTAAAACTAAGTTACCACCTGAAGCTGCAGCAGTTAAAGCAACGAATAAACAATAAGTACCAAAATTACCCATAGTACCACATAAAATCGCCATAATCGAGCTTATCATTAGAGAAGAGTTGAAAGCTGTTTTTCTACCGATCAAATCAGCACCAAACCCCCAAAAGATAGCACCCGTTAAAAGACCCGTGTAACCTGCGATTGAATCAGCAGGAAATATGATACCGAATTGCGCTCTCACATAATGAGCAACTGATGATTGAATGACTGATAATTGAGAGTCCACAGCGTAACCAGCACCATTCAAGAAGAACAATTTCATATGATACGGAGTGAAACCAATCTCATCAATAGTATCATTAATCATTCTAATTTTTTGGGTTAAAACTGGATCATGATTATCAAATTCAGCTAAATCACCAACTTTATTCCATAATCCACCTTTTTCAACAGCTTCAAAAGACCCATTCTGAACGTCAGAGTAATCAACTGAATTTACTTCTGTTGTCTCTATTTTTTTTTTCAAAAGACATTTCCATTCAAATATTTGTTTGTGAATTGACAGCTTCAAGGTAATATTCCAGATATCAACCACCTATAAAGTCAAGGAGTTTATTGTCATCAAAGGTAAGATCAGAAAAATAAAACATAAGATTTGTCTTGAGTTTTATACAAAAGATTTAATCTTTCAAAAGATGAGATTGAAATTTGTTAATTGAGGGTTTATATTGAGCTTGTAAATCAATCATTCCAAAAATAAGCAAGATTGATCCCTACTTGGGAAAATTTCTTAATCGATAAGAACAGAAGGTAAATTTATGCCTAATTCGAAATGTGACAAAATTTGTAATTTCCTCGGTTTGATTGGAGTGCGAGATTTAGGGATTCAGATTAAAAGGTTTGGAGTCTGGATTTTAGTGTACCAACTTGAAGAGATAAGAAATTCATCCTCAATCTCTAAATTTGTTAAGAAATTGACCTCATTTCTCAAATTTTAGAAAATATTCCAAATCTTGATGGGGTTGTACTAATGGCCTGTACTGTCTCGCTGTTATTTAAGTTTTTGGTTTAAAAGTACTACAGTAATATCTCAACCTCCAAGTAATCCGTGAACATTTAAAGCGTCTTATTATATACAGATTGTAAATGAAAAAGCTAAAGGTAGGAGCGAATTGAAATAGTAAAATTCAGCAATCAGGATTATTAAACTACACATGATATAAAGCAATCAAATATCAACAGATAATAAATTATCAAAATCACTAAAACGATCTATATCACAGTCATTCTTTGATTACTAAATATTGATATTTTTGATAAGCTGATAAATATCCACGGAAAGAACCTATGTATCTAACAATCAGAAGAAGCATGTGTCAATTATTTGCTACTCCATTACAGTACATAAATTCAAGATTCAGAGATATCCTGGCTATCAGCATCACGGCTAATCACGGCTTATTGAGGCTACTAACGGCTACTGTTTTTAATTGACCCTCTGTCTTATCTATAAACCCAGTCAGGGGCGAGAAGAGGGTTTTTTGGTGTTACCTTATCAGGTTGTATTTCCGCTAATATTGTATAATGCATATCTACGCTATCAATAATCATACTGCATTCGGTATAAAGTGAATGAGATTTGAGCGATATTTAGCTTTCTGCATTTAAGACCTCATTTGGGTATTGATAAGTTATTTTGAATAAGAAAAGGTGAGAGCTATCTTTTATAAAAATTGCCAGCTTTAGTATTGATATCCACATATCATTAATTTATCTAAATCTCAAGATTATTATAAGAATGAAGACTTAACCACCAAATACTCATTCGATTTTTATCCAGTTACCAAGTTATCATAAAGTAAAATCAAACATTCAGAATGCCCGTTGCTGTTGAAACTCAAACTAGTATTCCAACTTATCTGAAAAGTATTCCTTCAATAACTAAAGAGATTTTGAACAATCATCGAGAAAGATGTCTTTCAGATTGTGTTATTGAAAAGTCTTTTATTCCACTAGGTGAGAAGATGGTTAATGAATTGTCTATACAAGATCCGGGTAGTATCAAGTTTGATCCAACTAAACATATTTCATTCACTGAAGATTATTATCAAAAGACCAAAAGATTAACTTTGGATGACTTATCCGTCACTGAATTTCACCAGGAACCAATCACTGATATTGGTGTTACTGCTCCATTTCCACTCTTCACAGAAGAAGCCATTGCTATTATGAGATGGGAATTATTGAAGAAAGATACACTTCAAGTCAACGCTCGTAATTCAGAATACTCTAAAAATCTAGGTGAAGTCATTAATGTTTATGTTAGGGGTCATTCAAGAGATTACACTCCATTTACTCATGCTGCTTGGAATCATCCAAAAACTTTAGAAATCATAAGTAAAATGTCTAATGTTGAATTGCTTCAAAGTTTTGACTTTGAACAAGCTCATTGTAATATCACCATCAAACCTGATTCTGATGAAGGAGATGAAGTTATGGATGATGATGATGATTATCTTGAAGATTTAGATGATCCAGATAGTTTGAAAAGTGCTGTTACATGGCATTATGATTCTCCACAAATGGTTTGTGTTTTAATGATGAGTGATACAACTAACATGACAGGAGGTGAAACTGCTTTATTAATGGGTAACGGTAGAGTTGCCAAAGTTGAAGGTCCAAAACAGGGTTGGGCTAATGTTTTACAAGGTAGAATCTTAAAACACATTGCTACAAAACCAAGAGGGAACTATACTGAAAGAATTACCAACATTGCTAGTTTAAGACCAAAAGATCCGTTATTGGAGAAGTCTTACGTCACCACCATCAGACCAAGTGCTTTAGCTGGCTCAAGATATAATGAATGGTATAGGGATTATGTTAATTACAAATTAGATATCTTGACTGAAAGAATAAATATCTTGAAAAAAGATGTTAATGATTCTTTTGAAAAAGGTGAAACTTTTGATCAATTGAAAACTATTGAATTTCTACAAGATAAAGTTATTCAATATGCTGAACACAGCTATCAAGAGTTTGAAGCTGTTGATGATGGTATAGTTCAAAAGTCAGACTCTTTCAAACATGTTCAAGCCAGATGGGATTGACCTTAACTCTTTTTATTCTTTTTTTGAAGGTCAATCAGTCTGGTATTTGTTTTGACTTTAACATTGTAGTGATAATACACAAACATACTATGGAAAAAATCATTACTATAGTAGTATAAGGTTGTCAATTGATATCCAAGACGAAACTTGTAATTGAAAACCTCGAAAAATTGTCGAATTTACAAATTCTTTTTTCAACTATAAAAATCATCATTTCAATTTTAATGTTTAAACCCATTTTATATATCATGTACCCAAAATCTAAAAGATTATCTATTTTGTATTTTTTATAAATGATTTTTTCGCAGCTTCTTTGGCCAATTGAGTTAAAACTTCAATTTCTCCACTATCTTTACACATTGAATGGAAAATAGACTTTCTGTTCAGAATTAATTTGTATGGTTGATCAAATTCAATGACTTCACCGGCATCCATGACTAATATCTTATCATAGTCAATAATTGATCTTAATCTATGTGCAATTGTTAAAATTGTACTTTCTGAAAATTCTTGTCTAATTGTGTTTTGAATTCTTGCATCAGATTCATAATCAATTGATGCAGTTGCCTCATCTAATAACATGATTTTTGGAGCTCTTAATAATGATCTGGCAAGACACATTAATTGACGTTGACCTTGTGATAAATTGGCACCACCTTCAGTGATTTCATTTTCTAAGTTCAAGAATTTATTAACATTTTCAGAATCTGAGTTTGTAGTTACCATTGTTCGATTTTGTAATGAGGTTCCTGAATTTTGGATTATTTCATTTTCAGTAATTAGATTAACCCTTCTTAATGCTTCAAAGATTTGTTCATCTGAATATGAGTCAGATGGATCTAAGTTACTCTTAACAGTACCTGTGAATAATGTCGGATCTTGTGGAATGATAGTGATTGCTTGTCTTAGAACTTTCAAACCAATTTTTGTGATATCAATATCATCAATTTTAATGAAACCAGTTTCTGGATCTAAAAATCTAAATAATGCTGTGATGATGGTTGATTTACCTGCACCTGTTCTACCCACAATACCAACTTTATGACCTGGTTCAACATTAAATGAAACGTTTTTGATAACTTGTGGTAAATGTGGAGCATAACGTAATGATAAATCTTGAACTTCTAATTTACCATGTTCTGGCCATGACGAAGGAGGGTCTTGACCTTCCAGAAATTTAACTGGTTCTTCTTCAATTTCTAAATATTCCTTCAATCTTTCAACTGAATTCATTGCCATTTCAACATTAGCATATAATCTAACAACCCATAATGCGTATTCATTAAATGCAATGGCATACGATAATGAAATACCTGCTAAACCTGCATCTAATGAATCAATTTTCCATAGAATGAAAGCACCTGAAGTTAAAATGACTAAAGCACCGATCATATCATTTCTTGTACTTAACCATCTGTTTTCAACCCACATATAAAAGAAAGGTTTATTATTATCATCAATCTTATTCAAATTCTCTTGTAAAAATCTTCTTTCAACACCATAGGCACGAATAGTACTCACTCCCACTAAAGTTTCTGAAAAATGTTGATGAATTGGAGATTTTGTAATTGAGTCAAATCTCTTCAACTCCCTTGATCCACTTAAATAGAAACTTGCAACTAGGTAATATAAAGCCGCAATTAAAATAGCGAAAAGAATAAACCCTGGGGTGATTGCAGTGATTAAACCTAATGTGAAAACGATATTGACTAAACAAGCCATAACACCTTCTGCGAATGAGACTAATTCTTGATCAACTGATTCAATATCTTTTGAAAATCTATTCATAATTCTACCAATTGGGGTTGAATCAAAAAATCTCAATTTTGCACGTAAAACTTTTGATAAGACTTCTTGGAAAATTGTAGCTGATGCATCAACACTTTTGTAAAAAACCCAAACGACTCTGAGTGAAGACAACGTAGCGTATGAAAAACCTAGCAAAGCATAAACAGTGATGTAATACAATGATGAATCCTTGGATGTCATTGTTTCAATTTGATCTAAAACGTAACGATATCTAAAAACATTATTAAACAATGAATTACTATTATATGTGTTCATAGTAGTACCAACGATTGAAATTTCATCATTAGATTTAGCCCAATCTCTTAACCACCAAGATTGTCCGATATAAACAAATTGTGTAACGATGAAAAAGACAGCAATGAAGAACGCAACAACATAACCACCAAATGCTTTAAAGTAATAGTTATAAACCTCAACAGACACAACACCATCAGATTTTGTTTCATCTTCAATCAATTTACCCTTTTTCAAATTTTCCAATTCTTCTGCTTCTTCATCAACTAAATCGGGCTTTGAAAGTAATTTATCGGTTGGTAAATCTTCACCTTTAACTAACAAATCATGTTGTTGCTGCTTTAAATCAACCGATGAGTTTTGTCTTGAAGTCAATGTAGATTTAATCATTTCATCATCACCTAATGCACCCGAATGGAATAAATCTTCAGGAGTTCCTTGGTTAGTAACTCTACCGTTATCCATAAGAACGACAAATTCAGCTTCTTTAATAGTTAAAGCAACGTTATGTGAGACCAAAACAACAGTTCTATTTTTCATTAATGGACCAGAAATACAATTTTCATAAATGTGTAAAGCAGTATGAGAATCCACGGCACTTAAACAATCATCTAATAGAATATGTCTTGCGTTTGAGTATAATGCTCTTGCTAATGAAACTCTTTGCTTTTGACCACCTGATAATGTGATACCCTTTTCACCAATTTCAGTTTGATCTCCAGCTTTTAAAATTTCAAAATCACGACTTAAACCACATGCTTTAACAACTTTATTATATCTATCCTTATTGAATCTTGAACCAAAAACAATATTATTTCTAATCGTATCATTTAATAACCATGCACCTTGCGAACAATAAGCAATTGATTCAGTGAAACCTTCAGAATCAATTTCTAAATCTTCTTTTGCGGAAAAACCTGGTGAATAAACCTGACCTTTAGTCTTTTCCATTTCACCTAATAATGCCATTAATAATGAAGTTTTACCAGAACCGGTAGGACCAATAATAACGTTTAGTTTTCTCAGTTTAAAATCAACTGATAAATCTCTTAATTTAAAATCTGTTTCACTTTGAGAATTCCATGAAAATGAAGCGTCTTTGAAACCTAGTTTACCAAATTTTCCAATGTTATCGTTATCTGCTAATTGTTCATATTTAGTAGTTTCTTCTTCATTTAAGAAATCTTGAACACGATCTAAGGAAACTTTTGATTGAATGACATAACTCAACATATCAGAAATTTGATCTAATGGAGTTCTCAATAAAGTGAATAATGATAATGCAGTGAACGCAACAGGAGTTGTTAATTGTTGTTTTGCAATAAATATATAACAACCAAATGAAACTAGGGTAACAACACTTGGTATGACAAACCATATGAATGCCAATAAAGTCCAAATAATGTATCTTTTTTTCAAATAAGATAATTCTTCACCTCTAATTTTCAAGATTTGTTGTTTAAATCTATCTTCCCAAGCGAAAAATTTGATTATTCTTATTGATTGGAAAGTTTCATTTAATTTTTGAATACGTCTATCAGTGATACCTAAAACTGTCTTTTGATAATGACCCATTAATTTAGCCAATGAGAAATTGATCGGAGAAATGGCAATAATAGCAAAAGCACCAACCAATGCACTCCAACCTAGTAAATTATATAGTAAAGTAACAGAGATGATAATCATGAAAAAAGCACCCACAAAAGCATGTAAATAAGCACAAACTTCAGAGACTTTGAAAGCATCAACAGCCATTAAATTGATAATAGCACCTAAATTAGCCGAAGTTTTATCACCTTCTTCAGAAGTTTCATCTTTTTTAACATCTTTATCATCTTTTTTATCTTCCTCTTTATCTTGAGCTGAAATCTTTCTTCTTAAAGCCTTAGCATAAATTTCACCAATGATGATAGATTTTAATCTAATACAAACTCTTCTCCCCGTGAATAAGGCTTGACCCGATGCAGTAACCGATAAGAATTTACTGAAGAACATACCCAAAATATAACACCAAGCCAACGAGTAAGTTGAACTTGCTCTATTGTCAACATACTCTAATAATCTCTTTAATAACAATGTTGGACAGAAAATGATGAATGATTCAACAGCAGCCCAAAAGGCTTGTAATAATAAATATTTACTGAAGAAAACAATGATTTTTTTAGTGAAATTCCAATTTGGATTCTTTTCTGAGAACGTCTTGAAATCTTTTAACACAAAATAGGAATAATCATCTAATTTCAAATCCCAAACATCAGCCATTGTGATTGTGGAAGTGTAAGCTTTCCAAATCAAAGGATTAACCCAAGAAAATGTGATGAAGTTGAACATGTTTGTGTATGGTTCAGGAGCTGGTTTAATATTTGGATCAGTGATGTAAATAGACGGTGTTCTATAGCCAATGGAAGATGTCATTAAATTAATGAATAACACTGAAATGATCAAAAAGTCACTGATATAATAATATTTTGAATCTGTATGATCAATTAAAGCAGATCTAAAGATTAATAATTTTGAAAACCATAAAAATAAATAAGTTATAAAGTTATTTGACCATAAGTTAGGAACAACATCTAACAAGTACTCATAATTATCATTTGAATTTAAGACTCTAAAGCCTGTCAAAATTAATAACCAAGTCCATAATGAAATATTGATCATGATATCTTTGGTGGTAAATTCATTGATTGTATTTAATTTTGATATTTGTAGTGCTAGTTGAGCCAGAATCAATGAAAATTCGAAAACAATTCTAAATTTCTCAACATTTGATCTTTTCAATTGTTTTAATAAACCATGTGCTTCACCATTCAATTTTACAGGTGCCAAAGCTGCGATATCAAAATGTGACTTTTTAACTCTTTCAATCTCAATTTCTGAACTGGAGCCAGTATAGCTGTTATTATACACAGAATCAGCTAATAAAGGCTCATTTTCACCTTCTTTATTGGTACCATTTTCATACTGTAGTGTGTTTAGTATAGTTTTACCTATTATTACCACTGTTGAAACGCTGAGAATGATTCCGGGGATCAAAAATTCCACAATTTGTAGCCTTCCACACTTGGTGACATCATCAAAGTGCCAGAACTCTTCACAGTGACCCAAAAACATTCTTCAAATTAGCCTAAATCAAATTGTGAGTTTCTGTTTATATTTCATTTTAAGGTGAAGTATTAAGTAAAAAAATTAATTCGTTAAAAATCGCGAAATTATTGAAGAGTAGAAACTACAATATTATGGATCTTGTCATTTTATTCATTCAGTCATTTCAAATGAAAAACACAAGTCAATCAAACATAAAAAGCGAATAGTTAGGACCAATGGGATTTTTTTTACTGCTTTTTAGTGTTTTATTCTTGTTTTTCAACTGGAGTTTCAGCTTTAATTTCAGATGTTTCCTCCTTCTTTGGCTGTCTGGCATCAATTGCAACAGAGGCCAACAGTTCACGATCTCTAAAGATTTTTCCTGTGAACTTGGTGACCTTGTCGTCGATGGTTTCTCCTTCTTTCAATTCCAATTCAACGAAAGCATAACCTTTGTTTCTTCTTTCTAAGGACTTATTCTTAGCTGCTAGTTTCTTCAAGATAAAGCCTGGTAATATTAAGAGAGGCACTGATACTGTTACAGGGTTTTCACCTTCTTCTTTAAAGAAAGCTTTGATATCCTCAGGTTTGACGGAGAAGTCCAGATTCTTCAAGTATAATGAATTAGTGGATCTAATACCTTGATCAAATGGAAGTTTTTCCTTGACTGGTTTAGTATATCTTCCTTTGACTGGGTTAGCTGGTTTCTTAGCATGTTTATCATTAGTTTCATCTTTAGCAGCATCTTTACCATCCTCACCGTTCTCCTTTTTAGTAGACACATGTCTTAAATAGATCTTACGACCTTTGAATTCAGAGTCAGTGAATTTAGTAATGATCTCCTCTACATCATGACCATCAAAAGTGACAAAGACGTAACCTTTAGCTCTTGTTGCAGCAGTTCCATCTTTTCTCTTATAATAAGTGGCTGGAATTTCAATCCCTGTAACGTTATAATCTTTGAATAACTCTTCAATTTCAGCCCTGGTGGTGCTATAGTCAATGTTACCAACGTATAATTTGGTTCCTTGTGGTGCTTTTGATTCTTGTTCTTCAACTGACATGATTTTGTTCCTTAGATTGTTAAATATAGTTCACCTTGAGTTTAAACAATACTCAAATTTGAATGGGGATTTTTTGCTTTTGTAGATGGTTGAAAATTTAGTGATGTGAGTTGTTCTTGACTCTCGAATTGACTAAACTGACTTCTTTTATTGCAAAATAACTGATGGTTGAATTTGAAAAGAAAGTGAAAAATTTCAACAAGGGGAGAAATTTATAGAATGTTTCGAAATTCGGAGGATGACTAAGCAAAAGATAATCAAGATAACATTTACTACTATAATAACGAAGTCCTGCTTATATTTATTCTGGAATACGTAGAACCAGTTTACCAGTAGAGACTCTTCCTTCTAGATCTTTCGCAGCTTGAGCATAATCTTTCAAATCATAAATCTTACTAACATCGACCTTCAATTTACCAGACTCAACTAATTCAATCATTTCTTTGGAATAATGGTCCCATTCCTCTTTAGTGACCAAATAGTTGAACACAGTTGGTCTTAAAATTTTCAAGTTTTTACCTGTTAAAGTAGAGATTGCCACTGGTGGCACTGGACCTGATGCATTACCAAATGAGATTAAAGTACCCTTTCTAGCTAAAGCATCTAATGAAAGTTGGAAAGTATCTTTACCAACACCATCAAAGGAAGCAGCAACACCGGCACCTTTGGTGAATTCCAAGATTTGATCAAGAATGTCTTCATCATTTGAATTGATTGATAAATCAGCACCTAACTTTTTAGTAATTTCCAATTTAGCATCTGTTGAAGCAGTTGCAATGACTTTAGCACCTCTTAATTTAATCAATTGAATCAATAATTGACCAACACCACCAGCACCGGCATGGACTAATATAAAATCATCCTTTTTAACGTTATAAGATTCAGTGATGAAAGTTAAAGCAGTTAAACCTTGGATAAATAAACCAGCATAAGTTTCTTGTTTGGCTAAATCAGCATCTTTTGGTAGTTTAGCGATCTTTAATGGTGTTTTATATTTGGTATATTGGGCAAATGTGGCAGATGAACCATAAACTACTAAATCACCAACATTAAAATCACCTTCAGCTTTGTCACCTTTTTCAACAATAACACCAACAGCTTCTCTACCCAAGACCAATGGTTTAGCAGATGGGTATAGACCAATTCTGAAGTATTGTTCAATGAAATTGACACCAGCATACTTGTTTTTAATTAAGACTTCATTATCAGCGATAGTTGGGATAGGAATATCTTCATACTTTAAAACTGAAAAATCGTTCTTATCAGTTGCGGTTTCATGGATTACGATAGCCTTTTGAGATGATGGACGAGTGAAAGTTGACATTGTGGATCTGAAGTTAATGAATTGACTGATTAAACCTCTTTTTAACATGTGCAATTGAAAACATATTTATATATTGTGCAAAAACCATTTGTAATCATCTTTAATAAGAAAGATTAGAAATCGGTTCGGCCAATATCGTACTTCCACGTGACTTGAGTGGAATAATTTTGGTGAGAAAGCTGGTAAGAGAGCCAATGGTCATAGTTATATATATCTGCTTTACTTGTTGTTGAATTTTAGCTGGTTAATTTAAATAAAATCTTGGGAAAGCACAAAAGATAAGCGCAATGGTATAAGTTTGACGAAATTAGATAGACTTACATAATACAAAAAAGTATTAGACGTTATCATAAGCAAATATATATCACAATTGTTCCACATAGCGCAGACTAATTAACTGGAATTAAATGGCAGTTGTTCAGCTTCTTGTTCTTGTGCAACTTCATCCTGAATTTGGATCTTAATCTATTGAAGGTTTAACTTCATCATGAACTTCTTCCGTTCACTAATGAAGCAGATCCAAGTTAGTTCAACAACAATTATCAACTATTTGGGAAACAGTTTTTTTTAGATTCAACGACTACTTTAGTGATTTTATAAGCGTATAGAGAATTTGAGATTGAAAATAAAACTTTGAATAAACGCTAAAATCACAGATGCTAAAGTGTGGAAACATGTTAATACTGAGTTTAAGGTAATAATACCACGAGTATTAGTTATCTACCCCATCCACAAGAACTGATACCATGAACTAATAGTTTTACTAACTGAACCACAAAAAACCAAAGCACGGTGATAAGGAATTCAAGGGATTAAATGAGAGCACGAATTAAAGATTTATGCAGTCGTGGCGATGAATTTTGAGAGGTACACCACTGTAACGATGTTGCAAATCAAAAGGAATTCTAAATTAGAATCATTGTTAACATATGAAACAAACACCGTTGTCACTAAGAATGTTTGATTGTGTGAATCTGAATTAATTAACAGATAGAGCATGAGAAATAGATGAAATCGTTGACTTTATAATGAATTTAACAATAGGATCTGGTGAAGATAAGAATTTGTGGTATTCAGCTGCTTTTTGTACACAAAATTGAAAAAAAAAATTACATCCTGAGATCAAAGATTATCTCTCAATGCCGTTAAATCTTCGTATCAAGTAATGAATCTTGAGTAAGTGCTTCTACAATAAACTGTTTTAACAGATCGAACCCATTGAGTAACAATCCTCTGATTTTTTTTTTCAATTAATCCTTAAATTGTATTTCATTAATTTCTCGAGATTCAAATCAAAATCAAAATCAAAATTTTAACATTATTTGATTATACAATACTTGAAGTTGATGCCATAGATAAAATAAAGAACAGACTTGAACAAGTATTTCTCTCATGTAACAAATCTTTAACAGTTTTCCATGAGATCAAAAAAAAAGAAAAAGGAAAAAAGTAAGATTTCAAGCCAATTATGAAAGTATATTATGTTGTACCAAAATGATATAGATAGTAGTTAGTGCTCTTCGACGAGATATTGAATACCGATCTGCCATGCTCTGTAGTAGTTTTAACGACAAAGGGCAATTCTGACCATTAAACTATCGAAGAATAACTGGACCCTGGTTGTCCTTCAATGTATGTCGCGCCTTATTCGGTAGATTTTTTTATTCGGTAGATCTACCCAATAAGCCGCGCCTTATTCAGTAGATCTACCGAATAAGACGGATTTTTTTGTCTTATTCAGTAGATCTACCGTATAAGAACACCTTATTCGGTAGATTTACCAAACTCGAGGTTTATTGCTCAGAAATTAGTTATAATCAATGTTTGTAGTG